>SMJT01000028.1:353883-372634 GCA_004349715.1 Crucihimalaya himalaica
TCATTGTTTGCTAATCGTTTGGTTGCATTCGAAGTCTAGCTAACCAAATCGGTTTGCAAAAGGATTAGTACCACGGGAGTGGACTAATCTAGTTAAGTGATTCATGTCATAAGTTGAAACATAATCATTTGTTGAATTTGTCATTCATTGAAGCATCATTCATTCTTTATCGTTTGCCATTCCAACCGTCCATTCTTTTAGCATTTGAAATTAACCGCTTAAGTCGTTAGTTTGCTTTGCATTACTTGTTTAATTCGAAGTTACATTTGTGTTTTATGTCTCTTGTTATTTTGATGTCTTTTCCTTAAGTTGTTTAGTTTTCTTGTTTCTTATTCACTTATATAATCATCGTATATTTAGTTTCTTGTTTATTTATTTTTAGTTACAACATAAAAACCCAAAAACATCAATCGTTTAGCTTGATTAGTTTCCTGTATTCTTAGTGTGTTATCTTTCCTTCCTTGTGGATTCGATACCTAAAGTGCTACATACGACATACCTTTAGGATTGAGGTATTAGAGCACAATAGGTTTAATTGTGCACAAGAGCCAGAAAACTCTTGCAATCAGTGACGCGAGTAGTTTTTCTCCCAAAAATATTCCGTCCTTGTTGATATGTATTCTTTATATAAGCATTGGAAAGCGCGTTTTCGTCTTTTCGATCGCGCCCCATGGTTGATTCTACCCTTGTGCGAACTTGGTTTATTTTCATCATTTTTGGTTGTGGGCTTTTTGTTTGATGGAGAGGGGGAAGCCCATATCCACCATTATTAACGCTAGGAGTAGGTGAATACTAATTAATGTTCTATGATGATTCTTAATCAATGTACCTGTATCGTTGTTTAATCACTATTTCTTTCTTCATCGTACTTACATTTGATCCAAAGCTTTATCCCTTGAATTTATCCGTTACTTATTTTTCTTGCTTTCATTTGTTTAGCTTCTTGTTAATTTGTCTTAGTAGTTTATTTCACTTGTCTTGCTTATTTATTTTTATGATTAGTTCTCACGTTTCATATCTAGAATAAGAACCCATTCAAAACCAGTCCCTTTTTACAATAGATTAACTCAACCCGAATACATCTAGTGTATGAAGTAGCCTTTTTTTGTTCCCCGTGTATACTATATTTAAATACCCATGTACTAGCTTGTAGCGTATTTAGGGTTTAAAAGTCAGTTACATTATAATCCAACATTCCAAATAAACACTATCCGACAAGTTAGATCATAGTGGATGATGTGGTCCTAGAACAAACATTGAAAACTAAAAGGAAAACAAGAAGCGAAAAGAAAGTAAATTAGTTATTGCACTATCAGACAAATAAAGAGGCAGAAACGTTGCGTCAATGTTTTTGTTTTTTTATTCTCCCAAGAGATTGGATTTTTGGGGGAGAGAGAGAGAGAGACAGAAGTGAGTTGGGACAGTAAACTTTAAATAAGAAGCACATGGGAACAAAAGATGTCTGGATTTAGGGATTGAAGATGAATTTTGGTGGGGGCTGTGTTCATTTTCACCCTTACATGTTGATCTCGTCTTTCCTTAATCTTGTCCTAATGCTCCAACGACATGCCGGTCCATGTGCCTCCCTCCGTTTCCCAAGTCCCTTCACGTTATTTACTCAAACTAATCTACTTCCAACTTCTCATTTCAATGTCTCGTACCGCTATATTTTGCGATTCAAAGGACAATATATATATATATATATGTGTGTGTGTGCCTCTGCATGTTTGTAAAGTACGTAAAATAAGTGTACCAGTATGATATTAAGATGTATTAGAAATTATTTATGTAAATAAAAACCTTCATTACAAATTTATAATATATTTCTCCAATATTTTGAATTAAATGACAAGCAACATTATTAAACAAAAAAGAAATCCATTGATATAAATAATATTGAAATTTGAATTATTTAAAATAAAGCATTGTCATGTTTTGTTTCTTTTCTTTTTTCAAATCCTTCATCGCATTTTTATATATATGGACTCTGGATGAAGGTGAAATAATGTTTAAAATTTTCATATTTATTCACCGTTCATAAACGAATATAAAAAGAAACACGTGGTTAAGTTAAGTGTTTGCTGGAAGCATGTATATGAATGAAAATGATGTAGATAGTGTGTGTTAGGCTAATTAAACATATATGCGTTAGGATGCTTTGAATCAATACAATAAAAAGGCTTGTGTCTTTTCTGGTGATGACACATCAGCTTTTTCAAGTTTCCTACATCTGACACAACATTTAAAACAAGTAACCAATAAAAACATTTCATTTATTTCATTTGCCACATCATCTTTTTTAGTTCTCCAATTTTATAAACAATGTAAAAAACAATTTTAGTGAATAATTAATATTTGAAATAGCTAGATTTGAGGTTAATTTAATATTTTTAAAACAATAATCGGGTATATTTAATTAAAATAAGCCAACTAATTTTAATATAATTTAAAATATGTTATATATAAACTAATACAAATAGCTTATTAATATTATTTATCTAGATTTTAGGTTTATCTAATGTTTTAAAAATAATAATAAAGTGTATAATAGAGAGTATCAGATTTAATTACTCAATTTTTTTTAATAGAGTGTATCTAAAATTTAAACTAAATCATATATAAATTAAAAAATGTATATATAATTTAAAATAAGTTATATATAAAATCATAAAATATAGCTTATTAATATTATTTATCTAGATTTAAGATTTATTTGATATTTTAAAAATAATAATAGAGTGTGTTGGATTTAATTAGTTCATTTTTTTAATAGAGTGTATCTAAAATTCAAAATAAGTTATATATAAATTTAAAAAATATATATAATTTAAAATAAGTTATCTAGATTTGAGATTTATTTGGTGTTTAAAAAAATAATAGAGTGTGTTGGATTTAATTAGCCGATTTTTTTTAATAGAGTGTATCTAAAATTCAAACTAAGTCATATAAATTAAAAATGTATATCGTATATACAAATTTAACATTGAATCAATACAAATATTTGAAAATAATTATTATAAATATATTATTTGTAAATATATGCAACATATAGCGGATTTTTATATTCTTTGGAGAATCTGTTTAGAACATAAATCTGTTGAAATCACGCTAAAGTATTAGTTCGACTTTGAATTAGTATCTCAAACTCTTACAAAAAAATATCAATTAAAGTTGGAAACTCTACGAATGCGAGATTGTTGGTGAGAAGAAAGATTTGAAAAGATCCCAAACTCAAGAGGATACTCTTTGGGAATGGACCAAAGATGTTGTTTGGAATACTAAATTTTTTTAACAAAGATAAAGAATACAACGACTCAACGATCACACCAGATTGTTTTAATAAATTTAAAGATTTTTAATGACCGAAAAAAGTTTTCAAGCTCGAGTGAGATCCAATAAATGAGTCGATTATGTGAAAGATCCAAGTTTTGTTACAATTTTATTCCACAAAAAATTAAGAATTTGACCATAAAAGTTATTGTAAAAAACAAATTCAAATTTTATGTTGGTAGAGTTGATAGGAGAGTTAAGATAAATCTGGAGATACTGTTCCCAGAGAAATTAAGATACGAGAAAAAATCTCAGGAATAGAGGAATATATTTAACTAGAGATTGAGCTGGCGATATTGTT
Source organism: Crucihimalaya himalaica (assembly GCA_004349715.1). Taxonomy (NCBI): domain Eukaryota; kingdom Viridiplantae; phylum Streptophyta; class Magnoliopsida; order Brassicales; family Brassicaceae; genus Crucihimalaya; species Crucihimalaya himalaica. Next base: position 357,515 of record SMJT01000028.1, read on the forward strand.
GTAAGAGTCAAAAAAATTGTAATGAATGGGAATCGTTTCCAAACTCAAGTGTGATCCAATATGTGAGTCGTTATGGGAAATGTCCAAAATTTGTTAGAATTTAATTTCACATAAAATTTTCAAAATTTTCTCATCAAAGTTATTGTAAAAATGATTCAAGATTTTGATGTTACAATTGATGAGAGATTCAAGATAACTTTTAAGATATTATTTCCAGAGAAATTGAGATACAACAAAGAATGACATGAATAAATTAAAAACAGAAAATTGAACTGGCGATTTTGTTGTTTAGAGAGGTCAATACCTGAAAGATTATTTTTAAGATGTTTTGATTACAAGAATAATAATGTGTGCATGTATTTGTTTTTAATATTTTTGTGTTTAAAACAAAAAATAAAATGAACAAAATATTTTAAATTAATAAATATAAAATAAATAATATAAAATAAATTATTTAAACAAATTCTCGCAGCGTAGCGCGGGTATTTATCTAGTGCAAATCAATTGCATAATAAAATTGAATATATTACATATAATAAATGTAGAGTTAGGATATGTTCTGCATCCAAATTACCAAAAAGAAAAAGAAAAAATATTACTAAATTTATTTAAACAAATAAAAATTAAATTACTTCATTTTAATTTTTAATCAGCCTATTATTTTATTAAGATTAATTTGATGACTTTTCAAGTTAGAATATAAATTTGGAAAAAAACAATTTGGTGTACAACGCGCAATATGCATTTTTTAATCGATGTGGTGACATAATGACGACTATTATATTATACGTCTTAGTCAAATTTATATATTACTAAGCAAATACCCGTGTACGCTGCAGCGTTATTTTTTTAATATTTGTTTTGTTAAATATAAGTATTATTAGTAATATTAATGATAAGTTTATATTGTGTCTCTTTCCATATGGGTTTTAGTTTTAGGGTATATTTTGTTTCATTAGTTTTGATTTTAGGATAATATTTTGATTTTTTTAGATATAGAAAGAAATTTGTATTTAGATAATTAATTTCGTTTTTATTATTGTCATTTTTATTAGTATTTCATATAGTTTATTTTAAACATAATTTAAATTACTTATTAATATTTCTCTGAAAACTAACTATGAATATAAACCTTTATTTTTTTGCTAACAATAATTTTTAGATGGTTAATAGAGAAACGTTATCATTTTCAATTTTGGTATACTTTTGTTATCTTATTAGACAATTCACATCCTTTATTTGGGCTTGCTTGTCTCATATTTTCGGCACGTTGAGCTATATTTTGTTCTTCAATTCAATTAAAATGAGAGAGTTTGAGAAAGCTGGAGAAAAGTGGACAGAGTGCTTTATAAAACAAGTCAAATCTTAACCTTAATATCTCCTTTCATTTTCGTCATTCAGTCTGAAGAAATAATTCATAAAACAAAGCGAAAGGTTTCTGAACAGAATAAGGCAATGATGTTCATCTTTGTTTGTTGAATTTAGTTCGCAAAAAATAAAAACTAAAGATAACACCAACCTCAGATTATAAACCGGATAAATACGACAAAATTGTATTAGGAATTTGAGAATTGGTATATCAACCACCTCCTTCTCTCCAAACATCCATTTCACCTCAGCTTCAAGAATTCCCTTTATATTTTCACCTTCTCTAGTCTTTTGAAATAAAATATTTTCTTAACCAAACTTTTTCATACGTTTTCTAATACGATTCAGAAGATTTCTTTGCAGATTTTTTGATTCGTAAGATGTTTTTGGATGCGTAGAGAAAAGTCGACTAAGTTACGATCGAAAAAGGAATCAACCTCCTCTAGTTCCAAAACATTAAGCAGTATCAATAGGTCCAAGTGCTTTCTTTGAGCGTTAACTAATTCCTGCTTAATCTCAGACCTCGGGAGTTTGTAATGGAGCTTTCAGGTATTGATCAAAGGAAGGAAATAAGATCATCATCCGTACGGACGTACGTATGTCTGTACGTCCGTACCATCCCCATGATCGGGTGGATCGAGTAATAAGGCCGAGGTTGGAATGAGAATGAGGCTAAGGACTCAAGGATAGCTAAGGCTTTTCAACGCCCACTTGAGTGTTTAAACAAAGGAGGAGCGCATAGTGGATAAGGTGAAGAACGAGTCATGTGGACGAGTGACGTGGGCGGTCCCTTTAGAGACTTGCGGCGCCTCCATCACCTTATGGGCGATTCTAGGTTGAGGTAGCTAAAGCTAGGTCGTTTTGAATCTTCTTTATATACCCTTTGTTCACTCATTTGTAAACCTACACTCTTAAGGCAATAAAGTTTCTCTTTTGCGCCTACACTCTCTATTCTCTCTTCACCGATTCTCTTCATCATTTCTCTCTTCCTCTCATGAATTCTTACATGGTATCAGAGCCATAGAGCTATAATCTCTCATTCTCTTCTCTATTCTCTTGATTCTGCACTCTATTCCATTCATTAATCGACCCATTTCTCAAATCTTCATCATCTCGCTTCTACCATGGATGCTACCAAGTCAATGATCATTCTGGTCACTCTCAAAGGAGAAAACTATCTCCTTTGGTCGAGAACAACAAAGACGGCACTTTGTGGCTGTGGGTTATGGAAACATGTGGAGAAATCGCTCGAGATAAAGGAGATCTCCAATGAAGCCGCCGAAGAAGATGGGAAGAAAGAGGCTGAGGAAGCCATGATTGAAGAGGCCAAATGGTTCCAAGAAGATCAGACCGTGCTTGCCATCATTCAAGGGTCACTCGGACCTTCCATCCTAGAAGCCTACTCATGTTGCGAGACGGCCAAAGAGCTATGGGGAACGCTCAAACACGTGTACGGAAACGTCTCTAATCTAAGCTGGATCTTTGAGGTCAAGCGTGCCATCAAAAATCTTAGCCAAGAAGATGTAGACTTCACCAAGCACCTTGGAAAGTTTCGTTCACTTTGGACTGAACGAGAGATGTTGGGGCCGAGTACCATAGATCCAACCATCCTCAACAAAAGGCGTGAACAAGAAAAGGTCTTTTGTCTCCTCTTAACCTTGCATCCAGCCTTCAACGACCTCATCAAACACATCCTCTGAGCGGACAAGCTTCCTAGCCTTGATGATGTGTGTTCTCAAGTCCAAAGAGAGCAAGGTTCACTCGACCTCTTTATCGGAAAATGAGATGTTCTCATGGTAAACAAAGGGGTCTATCGGAATGAAGAAAAGAAAGTATGGATTTGTGACCACTGCAAGAAGAAGGGCCATACCAAAGACAAGTGTTGTCATCCTCATTTCAAGCCATCCAAGTTCTAAGATTCCAAAGCCAACCTCTCCTTTGAAACCACGACCGCACAAGGACAAGCCAAATCCTCTAAGCAAGAGACAGCCATGGTTGCATCATCTCAAGGGGATATTTTCATGAAGAAATCAGACTTGGAGGCTCTCTTCCAATCCATTGCATCACTAAAGAAATCCAGTACCGCTTTCTATACTCATAGACCTAAGGAATTGTTAGTAGTAGACTCGGGGGCATCTCACCACATGATTAGTAATCCGGATCTACTTAGCAATATAGAACCAGCCTTAGGTCGTGTCACTATAGAAAATAGAGATTAAGTACCGGTAAAAGGATTACGGAATCTTAGGATATTTGATAAAAACTCTAAAGCTTTTTTTATGCCTAACTTTACCTCGAACTTGTTATCGGTTAGGAGGACTACTAATGATCTTAATTGCAACGCTATCTTTGGTCATAATGATGTATGCTTTCAGGATATTAAGACCGGAAAAGTTCTAGGTAAAGGAGGCACAAAGAACGAACTCTACGTTCTTAAAGATCTTTCAAGCTCCTTCAACTCTCTTTCTTCATCCGCTTTTCATTCCAATAATGTTATTGCTTATGATGTTGTGTGGCATGCTAGATTGGGCCATCCTCATTCTCGCGCTCTTAGTTTAATATTCCCTCATACGTCATTTGATACTCTTAGTTGTGAGGCGTGTATCCTTGGTAAACATTGCAAAACTGTTTTTCCTAAATCATCTACAATCTATGAGAATTGCTTTGACTTAATTCATTCGGAGGTATGTACCTCTCCTTGTGCATCTAGAGATCAAAATAAGTATTTTGTGACATTCATAGATGAAAATCAAAATACACTTGGATCACTCTATTAGCATCTAAATATTGTGTGTTTGATGCATTTGTAAACTTTCAAAGCTATGTCACTAATCAATTTAAAGCCAATGTGAAGGTACTTAGGACTGATAATGAAGGGGAATACACAAGTCACCGGTTTAAAGAACACTTAGCTAAACACGAGATCTTACACCAAACAAGTTGTCCATACAACCCTCAACAAAACGGAGTTGCCGAGAGAAACAATAGAAATCTCATGGAAGTAACACGATCAATGATGTTCCATATGAACGTGCCAAAACGGTTTTAGGGAGATGCGGTCATGGCCGCATGCTATCTCATCAACCGGATTTCAACTAGAGTCCTAAAGGATCTATCTTCCTTTCAAGTTTTAAACAATATAAAACCCTATCTTGATCACTTACGTGTTTTTGGGTGTGTGTGCTTTATAATAGTTCCACGTGAACAAAGGAACAAGCTAGATCCGAAGAGTATCAAATGCTTGCTCTTTTAATATTCACCTATACAAAAAGGCTATAAGTGTTACGATCCCTCCAACAACCGCACATATGTTTCTAGGGATGTTAAGTTTATAAAAGATAGAGGGTTTTATGACAAGAAGGATTGGGATAATCTTAAAGACCTATCACAATCACCATCGGGTAAAGCGGCAAACCTCAAGATTCTTCTTGATCATCTTGGAGTTAAATTACCATGGGAACAGGGGAGAAAGAGAACCTATACCTCCAGAATCCGGAAATCAAAATGAACATGTTAAGGTAGAAGAAAGCTCAAACATTGATGAAGAACAAGAACCTAGTCAAGAGCAAACTCAACCCCTAGATATGTACATAAGTGCAGATCCACAAGAAGACATTGCCTCTCAAGGACAAGAGGAGGACATGAATGAGCAAGTTGAAGAAGAACCAAGTCAACCGGATCCTACACCAAGTGCTCCTATTAGGAGAAGTGAAAGGTCCGAGGTGGGATAAGGATTTGTTCTCCTTCACTTAGAAGAAGCACAAGGATTAGACATGATCCGTCCAATTGGGTAAACACAAGGGTGTACTACAACAATCGAGCGGTGGCATACCCAATCCAAGCCATATGTTCTCTTGCCCTTTTGCCATCTGATCACCAAGCCTTCATAGGAAATGTTGAGCTCAATCAGATTCCACAAACCTATGAGGAGGCCAAGGATAAAGAAGAATGGATGGATGCGGTTGGTGATGAAGTTGGAGCCATGGAAAGAAATCAAACTTGGGAAGAACCGGATGTCCCAACCGGAAAGAGGGCAGTGAGTTCTTAATGGGTCTTGACCATCAAGTACTTAAGCAATGGGGACATTGAAAGATACAAGGCACGGCTAGTAGCAAGAGGCTTCACACAAAACCTATGGGGAAGACTACACAGATACCTTTGCTCTGGTGGCTAAGTTTCATACTGTCCGAGTAGTCCTATCACTAGATACGAATCTCACATGGGAACTTTGGCAAATGGATGTAAAGAATGCCATCTGACAAGGAGAACTTGAAGAAGAAGTATAGATGACTCTTCTTCCCGGACTTGAAGATATAGTGACACCCGGAAAAATATTAAGGCTTAAGAAAGTCATATATGGTCTCAAGCAATCTCCAAGGGTGTGGTACCATAAGCTTAGCTCCACTCTCAAAGAAAAAGGGTTCAAGCAATCGGAATCGGATCACACCTTGTTCACACTTCAAGGAATAAAAGGTATAGTGGTTGTCCTCATTTATGTAGATGATTTAGTCATCTCCGGAGACAACACCAAAGGTATTGCTTGGAAAAAATCCTTTATTAAGTCCTCATTTGATATTAAAGATCTTGGTGCAATAAAGTAATTCCTAGGAGTTGAAGTGTACCGTTCCTCGGAAGGCCTCTTCCCTTCTCAAAGGAAATACACCCTTGATTTGCTAAGTGAGACGGAGAATCTAGGAGCTAAACCGGCCAAGACTCCACTTGAAGATGGCTACAAGGCCAATCTAAAGGAGGAGAAAGAAGACGAGCCATAGACGGATGAACTACAATACCAGCGCTTAGTGGGTAAGCTCATCTACCTTACTATCACACGGCCTGATATTTTTTTTTTTTGTATCTCAGGTGAGTCAACACATGCAAACACCCACAATGTATCATTGGAGCATGGTTGAGAGGATCTTGAGATATCTAAAAGGCAGCTCGAGGCAAGGCATATGGATGGGAAACAATGAAAGTACTGAGATGATTGGATATTATGATGCTGACTATAGGGGAGATAGAACGGATAGGCGATCTACAACCGGATATTTCACGTTCGTAAGAGGCAACCTAGTCAACCGGGAGATAGAAAGGATAAGCGATCTACAACCCTACATTGTGACAACCAAGCGGCAATCCACATAGCAACCAACTCAGTATTTCATGAGAGGACAAAACACATAGAGATCGATTGGCACAAGGTTCGAGAGAAGATTGAAAAAGGAGTTATTCTCCCATGCTATACAAGGAGTGAATACCAATTGGCAGACATCTTCACTAAGGCTGCAAGCCTCAAGATTTGCGAATACATTCACGGCAAACTTGGGCTTGTAGACCTGACACATCCTTGATCAAGTCCCCTCGCTTATGATTGTCATAGTCTTTTTCCCTTAGTGTGGTTTTGTCCCATTGGGTTTTCCGCGCTAAGGTTTTCAATGAGGTGATGATCATAGGCAATACAAGCTTAGTCTCCAAGTTCTTTGTGGCTAAGCTTGAGGGGGAGTATGGATCAAAGGAATCCGTACGTGTGTACCATCCCCATGATCGGGTGGATCGAGTAATAAGGCCGATGTTGGAATGAGAACGAGGCTAAGGACTCAAGGATAGCTAAGGCCTCTCAAGGCCCACTTGAGTGTTTAAACAGTTGAGGAGCGCATGTGGATAAGGTGAAGGACGAGTGATGTGGGAGGTGTGGACCACATGTGTGTGGACCACTTGTGGTCCCTTTTGAGATTTGCAGCGCCTCTTTCCCCTTATGGGCGATTCTAGTTTTAGGTAGCTAAAGCGAAGTCGTTTTGGGTCTTCTTTATATAGCCTTTGTTCACTCATTTGTAAACCAACACTCTTAAGGCAATAAAGTTTCTCTTTTGCGCCTACACTGTCTATTCTCTCTTCACCTATTCTCTTCATCATTTCTCTTTTCCGCTCATGAATTCTCTACAAATCAATGGATCTTGTAAGTGAAACATGAAACATTTATGTCAACACGAAAAACATATAGCATATACATGACAAAAACATATTAAAAGCCAACAAAAATATACACCTAGACTAAGTGCAAGATTACAAACAAGATAATTGGTAATCTCACAAGAAAAACATACGACTTTTGCCATCACCACTTGAAGTGCACGCAATAAGATGAATGCAAAGAGAAATCTTGCAAATAGATGAGCTTATAACAATCAAAAGTTCAAATATCTCTCATTAAAAGGTAACCAAATCTCAGCTGTAGGTAAAGTAGAATAATATTATCTCAGCTAAAGTCATGGCTAGAGATATCACCTTTCAAAACTTTTTGGATTCATTTCTCGGTTGAAGCTCTTAACCATCTATAAGTTCCCTAACCCCAAAACTCAATGTTGTTGTCTCTTGCTTTAAACTCAATGTTGTTATCTCTCCCAAAACACCAGATTTTGTAAATCCTCGCAAAACAAAACTAAGAACATAAATTAAGAACATGTGAAAGTAATCTCAGAGATCTCTTCAAGCTTTGAATAAGTTTATTTTTCCTCACGGTAGTTGACAGTTGTAGATGATAGATTCTCTAACTAACGTTGCTTGTTTTCAAATCCTGAAGAAACTTCACCATCTACTTTCTATGGTATGAAAGGAATAACAGGCTCCACCTGCAAAGCTTCCGCTCAATGGATTCAAGCTCATCGACTCCACGATTCGCAACAAGGTGTCTAACTTCACAAACACAAATCCATCTTCCGCTTCTGCTCTCTTACAACTATGGCTCTCCACCTCATCAATGAGAGTTCCATAATCTATCTTTTCCAATCGGTTTTCTTTGCAAATGGATTTGTCTTCTCCGTCAGATACTATTTTGTCGGCGACATTGTCTAATTTCATCTCTGATCCAATTATTAGATATGCACCTCCACAATTTTGTACTAGGCTTGCCCCATTTAATTACGGGCATGTGCCATCTAACTCACTAAACTCTTGGGCAAGTCTTTTATATTATTTGTTTTTATGCATTTAAATAGAAAACGTTTTTTCAAAAAAAAGGTAAATCTAAGCCTAGGTATATTATTTGAAATGTTTTGATTGGCTATTCTTTTTTACTGAGGTTTCAGCTTTACAAAACCTGAAAAAGTTGAAGTGTCAATCTCTGGAAAGATACAAGGAGTTTTCGAGAAATGGTTCATCCCAAGAGTAGTAGCATACATCCTTGAAAATATTTTTAATTGATATCCTTCAAGTTTGACGGTTCTTTGTTGAAAGCTAAGTAATTTATTATGTTTGTGTACTAATGATTTACTCTTCGGATGGTGAACCATTCATTCATATCACTTCCTCAATCCTCATCCATAATTATGGTAACACCATTTTAAATATAATTTGTGTCTTTAATCTCGAGGCTGAATTCTTGGAGAAGAAAGGTTCTTCCAAGGTGCTTCATCATGGCCTATGTGGACTATTACCTTTAGCCCCACTAAGGTGATGACTGGTTCTCCCGCTACCGCGGGTGATAGTGGTTGTTAGCGATTGAAAACAATTAAGAAATCCGCTTCGAACCGCTCCGAACTGCTTTCAACCGCTCTAAATCGCCAGATTTCAAAAGCTGCTTCCCGCAAGCATTTGCGGTTGCGGTTGGATAATAAAAAAATTAATTTAAAAAAAAAAATCATAACTGGAATTAAAAAAAAAAATTTAAATTATATATTTACCCCTATATATATATATATATATATTGTATCAGGTTCTCTGTTCTTAAACCCTAATTATTATTTTCTAACCATATCCTCTCTATTTTGTTTTTCGCTATTATAATTATGACTTCTAAGTGAACTTCAAAAAATATTCTTAAGAATATTTATGACCAGTTTGGAATTGATTTGAAAAAAATCATAGCTTGAAATTAAAAAAAAAATTAAAATTATATATTTACCCCTATATATATATATATATATTGTATCAGGTTCTCTGTTCTTAAACCCTAATTATTATTTTCTAACTATATCCTCTCTATTTTGTTTTCTTCTATTATAATTATGGCTTCTAAGTGAACTTTAAAAAATATTCTTAAAAATATTTATGACCAGTTTGGAATTGATTTGAGTTGGAGTCGAGTCAAAAGTCGTTTGTATTCATTGAAGAAACTTTATAATATTTATAAAGGCAATCACGAAAATCTACGAATTCAAGCACATTTCTTACAATTTGTCACATTACTTGATACTATTTTTAGTGATGAACCAAATGCATAATTAATAAAAATTTCACTATAAAATTTATTAGTTTTAAATAATTATTAAGTACTTTAATTATGGGCTTTAATTATTAACTGTGTTTAATATTTTTATATTTTATCATAACAATATAATTTTTTGTGTGTTTTAAATATTTTTATAATAATATATTATATTTATCTTTATTATTTTTTATCTAACCGCTGGTTAACCACTCGTAAACCTCCCGCAAACACATTCATTTCCAAACGCTAAACCAGTCGTTCAAAACGCTTAGTAACGCTTGGAAACCGCAACCGCCAGCTTCCGCAAACTCCCGCAAACGCAACCGCACCCGCTGCGGTTAAACCAGTCAGGCCCTAGTAAAATTAGAATTTCCATAGACGAAGACAATGAATAATAGTTTTTTCTCTATAGAGGCATATTTTACTTAGGCTTCATACGCCTTTTATCCGGTACATATTGGGAAGAGACTCAACTTAAAAGTAATCTCAGAGACTTCACTTATTATCATGGTTCTACATGTGCGGTAAAAATGATTTATGGGATCTCTATTGGCATTTGCAAGAACTTATGAGTAGTGGACATGGTTATCAAGTTAGTTTTAGTCTCAAAGTTGGTACAAGAAATGGGTGGATGTTGTGTTTTGGTGCTCCCTCCATGGATATCAGGTGCATTGAAAGTTCCTATAACTGAAGTTGTTGATTTTCCCCTTGGAACTCCATCCAAAATCTACAACCAAAAATGATTAGAAACAAACGATAAACAAAAATAATATAGAGTAATTACATAATCAGAAGGTAAAGCGGAGTCATGATAAGAGATCCTTCACTAGATTGGCAGTGATGATGAGACCTCAATCAAAACAAGAAAATAATCCTCTTTGTTTAATTAAGAACTTAGACAAACCTTGGTTTGAATTCTAGATTAAAACTTAGATCCCAACTAAGTTAAAATGGTATAAATTGCAGAAGGGTTCAAGCCATGTCGATATTACTACTTCTTCTTCGGGGTAATCTTTCTCGTTAGTCCACTCAATGGACTAAATAGATCTGTGATTTCTCTTGTAAAGCTTAATATTCTTCTTCTTTGGAAGCTTGTTCATCCTTTCATTCTATGTACTGGTTTATGGTGAAATCGTCCTGAAAAAGCTTGAAATTTCCAATCAACACTACTCTTGATGGTATCAATCGTGTATCCTATATCGATGATTTTGTGTTGTGAATTTGAATGTATTCTTTATGTTGAACTCAAACTCGATGTAGTGAACCTTTTCTTCTATCTTGAAACTTGTTCGTGGTTAGTTTCAAATTTTGCATCAAATTCGGTGTTCATCCTGTCAAAATTAGCACTGAGAACTTCTTCGGTCTTCTCTTGTGCCGTAATTAGTTCTTGCAAGGCTTTCTTAATCTTCTTATCCATGTATACGCTTCTTGACACAGGTGTTTCAAAGCTGTATCATAATCTATTGTGGATCAAAGTCTAGGTCCATCGTGAAAAAAACATGTGTGTTTGGTAAGGGAAATACGAATGTGTGGTTTTATAACGTGGTGTGCAAGCTGGTCCATGGACCGGTCTTCATAAAGATGACTTGTTGGGCCACAAAAAAACTTTTGAGGAGCCATGAGCTGGTCGGTGATGACCAATGCAAGAATCATGTGTTGGGCGAGCTGTTGGTTTGAAATGGTCTCATTCCAACACTAGGCAATGCGCTATAAGCTTCGCAAGAGTAAAGTCATAAAAAATCGAGAAGGACGTTGATATCCATCTCCGAAAGTTCCTAAAACAACTTGATACGAAGTATAAGTTTTGATGTTTTCCGTTTAGCATTAGAATTAAACTTTTGGTATTTTTTTTTTTTTTTTTTGCGTTAGTTATGAGTGTTTTTCTTTTTGCACTAATATTATGATTAGGATGTATTGTGACATATATAAAGGGTAGATTAGTTTAAATCTTTCTTCATTCTACTTTGAATCACTGGTCTTAGATTAAAGTCGTCTCTTAACAACTTGGTACATATCAGAGTTGTCTTTTTCAATGGGAGAAGGCGACACTACCTACGCATAATTCGCGAAAATTTTGAAAATGATTGAAGACATAGAACAAGAGATAATGGTCAAAAAGTAGGAGATCAATAAGAGATTGGAACTGATATGCTCGACTATTGGGACTCTTCAAAAGACAATAAAGACACATCCATACCAGGATCGATCAATCTATGCTACCAGATCAAGAAACTATACCAGGATCGATCGGTCCATACAGCCGGATGTGCTCATGAGGAGGAGAGCGACCGATCCCAAGGAAGATCGATCGATCAGATCGTGCAACAAATCCGATCCTATCTTATCTTTTATTTCTTTTCTGCAAAAAAGTATAAATACTCGAAGACCTAGTTTACTTTTCTGACGCCTTTCTTCACGCTTTTTCTATTTTTCTGGAGATACTTTTGATCTTGTAAGCTACTTCTGGGATTAGAGATTGATCCTTCCTGACAATTTGGAGAAGATTTCTAAACACTATTTTCTTAATCGATTGCAATTTCCTATTATGTATTCTTCTCTAATTTTTGGTATTTCTTTCGTTATGTCTGAGTAGATCTCTTAATTGGGTTTTAGGGTTCTAAGTAGGATATCTAATGATTTGATGAATTTACTGTTCTAGGAGACTCAAAATCTCTGGTTCTTCAATTCACATGCGTTTAATGCTAGAATAGGATTGATCACCCTGTTTTAAATCTTAGGTTTATCTATGCATGAAAGTGTTGATAGGTTGGTAGAATTGATGTGAATTGAGCAATATGCTCTTAGCCAACGACAGTTGATGTTATGAAGTATTGTGAACTTAGTGAACTCGCTTGATAACGCTAATTTGACTAGGAGGTCTCAAACGACAGTTTGTAAAATTGAATAGTCAAGTTTAGAGGTTAATGCTACGAAAGAGGATTAGTCTACCCTAGTGTTCATGTTTGAGAATGGTGCTTAATTGTTGAGTTTCTTATTTCATTTATCTCATTAATTATTATATTTCTGAAATACCCTATGACCCATTGTCTTTAATCTTATAATTTACATCATTTATTTCTCTGCATTTTTATTTACAATTTGGAAAACCAAAACAACTTTTTTACGCTTTAGCTATTTGCGAATCTCGCAAGTTTATAGAGTACCATGGGTCCTTGTGGATCGACCCCGAACATACTACTACTCACTTCACCATGCCCTTGCGGTTAAATTTTTCAGGTTAATTACTCGAGCAATCACTTAATCTCTCTTATATTTCCTAAATCTCTTTTCATCCCTAGATTCATCTCTTTTATTCCCTAAATCTTTTTTCATCTCTTTTGAAACTTTGTATATTTTATATTCTAAAATTGTTCCTGTATTTTATGGATAACATAAAAAATTCGTGTATTTTTTTGTAAAAGTAATTAAATTGGTATATTTTAAAGGTTTTTTTCTTTTATAATGAGAACAAAATAAACGAGAGAACAACAAAATAAACTTTGACTCTGAAATAAACGAGACAACATGGGGTTGTAGAAACTTTGGCTCTGAAATACTAATGATGTAAGTTTAAGATGCCTAAGACTTGACATCAATCAGATATGCTAGATTCAAGGCTGCGGAATACTTGGAGATAATGTAACCGCTTTGAGAATCACTTCGGAACGACGTCAGGCCCCTCCTAACTATTTTTGGGCCCTGAGCAAATAAAAAATTGAGGCCCTGCTTGTATAGCTGTATAGTATTAAAAATTGAGGTCCTTTTTTTGCTTTATAAAATTTTAAATATTAGCTTGGGCCCTAGACATCGCTAGGTCTCTCTCGCCATCCCCTAGAACCGGCCTGAACGACGCGACAAAGATGATATTCACGAACCTAACTCTCATAGGGGCAACCACACTAAGAGAGAGAGAGAGAGACTCATAAACTCAAGATAATGCTCTTGAATATAGAAACATAATTATTTTATTGCTTAAATGATTCAAAGGTGAATAACAAAGGAGAATGAAGAGAGCTTTATACGCAGCTCTTGCAAAATAGGACAATATTTTAATGGGCAAATTATGTAATTAATAAAATTAGAACTATATTTAATGGGACGGGTTATTCCACACATGCAATTATCATGACTACTAGACAGCTTATACCTGACAACATAAATATGACAAATTGACAATGAAATAATGATCTACGTGACACAAGCTATTGGTTCATGCATTTACGTGGAGTTATAAGGATTTAATTTTTGGTTGTCCCTCATTTAAAAGAATTCTCAATTCAAGTTTGATGTTAGTAGTATGTATTTTTGTAATAAGTAATTTAAAATATTTGGAAGTCCAAAGATAATACCTAAAATCTATCGTGAGTATTCGATACAAGATTGTTATTAATCAGATTAAGACAACTAATGAGATTAAGACATATATTTAATCCAAGAAAAAATAACAAAAAACATTATATATATATATATATATATATATATATATATATTGTTCTTTATAAAAAAAAAAAATCGCATAAAAAACTTTCAAGTTGCAAATGATTTCCAACTTAAACCTTCAACTTTTTTTGTTCCCAGTTAAAACCTTGAACTATTGAATTTTCCCAGAAAAACCTTCAACTCTTAATACTTGTGCCCGAGGTTAAGTTGACTAACGGTCAACGATGAACAGTGATATATCATGGTTTTTATCCACTTTTAACCACGATATAAGTCCTTTTTGTTGAGTCTTTTCTTTAGTTTTAGAGTCTTTCAGGTTCTTTTCGAGTTATAGGCGCGTATGGAGCTAATTGGAGGATTTGGAAGCTTTTGAAGCAATCTGGAGTTGAAGCCGTTCGGGAACAAGCTTGGCATCGATCGACACTGAGGAGCATCGATCGACACCAATCGTTTGGGAGAACCACGACCAAAGAACCTGGCATCGATCGATACCACTTACAGCATCGGTCGATGCCAATGACCAGAACGCGAAACAAACCCAAGATTATCCAGAAGTTTTCCTTATTTTTTGAGATAACTCCAAAACGTTTTGATTAGCTATTTAATTAGGTTTTGCAGCCTCCAGAAAGGGACATTGTGATTTCTGGAGATAGAGTTTTCTGCAATTGAGTCTTTGGAGAAGAACTCTTAAACCTCTTTGTATTCTTACTCTATTTCATTGTTTTATATGATATCTATTCTATTCATGATGTTTATTGCATTCACCATGTCTGAGTAGATTCCCTGTTAGGATTAGGGTTGCTTAAAAGTATTTGATGAATTATTAGATCTGAATTGATTGTTAGGGAATAATCTATAGAGCTTTTCACCTAGACTTGAGATTAATGCTGATTCTAGCCTCGCGAACTAGAATCTGATTTTAGGTTGTTCGATTGGCACGAAAGTGTGATTGATTGCCTGATCTAGTGTTTGGTGAGCAAAAGCCCTATTCGCAAAGAAATCTGGTTTAGGGATTTTGTGAACAATTGAACTTGAACTTTAATGCTTGTTTAAATTCATAGAATTTGCAAAGAAATTTGGAATTCTAGGTTTAGGCATAGATAGTCTTC
>SMJT01000028.1:386686-410404 GCA_004349715.1 Crucihimalaya himalaica
AAGAACTCTTAAACCTCTTTGTATTCTTACTCTATTTCATTGTTTTATATGATATCTATTCTATTCATGATGTTTATTGCATTCACCATGTCTGAGTAGATTCCCTGTTAGGATTAGGGTTGCTTAAAAGTATTTGATGAATTATTAGATCTGAATTGATTGTTAGGGAATAATCTATAGAACTTTTCACCTAGACTTGAGATTAATGCTGATTCTAGCCTCGCGAACTAGAATCTGATTTTAGGTTGTTCGATTGGCACGAAAGTGTGATTGATTGTCTGATCTAGTGTTTGGTGAGCAAAAGCCCTATTCGCAAAGAAATTTGGTTTAGGGATTTTGTGAACAATTGAACTTGAACTTTAATGCTTGTTTAAATTCATAGAATTTGCAAAGAAATTTGAATTCTAGGTTTAGGCATAGATAGTCTTCGCAACGAAAGTTGGTTTTCTTTAGATCTGTGTTTCAAGTTCGAAAGCGGAACTTAATATATTCCTGACAATTGATTTGATTTGATAATTCTGATTTGCCTCCCTAGGCCTAGCGTTTTCCCCCACTGAATTACTACTTGTTTTAATTATTTTGCTGTTCTTGATTCCATCTATTCTGCTTAGCTTAATTCATATTCCTGAATCTATTGAGTGTCATCTTGAGTCCTTGTGGATTGACCCCTAGAATACTACAGCGTCTGCTTAGATACTTTAGGGTATTAGATTTGAGCATATCAAACAGTAACGTTGACCGTTAGTCAACTCTTTTTTTTTTTTAACAAACTTATCATTTTGATTGATTAGTGTAAGTAGGGTAAAAATATTTAGTTAGTCATGATGGTGGTAAAACATAGGTCGTAAACAAATTTTGAGTGAAGCGAGTTATGCGGGTGGGGGTGGCGATATCTGAAAAAGAGGGTTATATAAACCCGCATCACTATTAAAACAAAATTCAGGCCAAGTCAATCGAAAGCATTAAAATCCAGCCCAAAATCTTGTTTTTATTTAATATAATAAAATAGAAAAAAATTAAATTTTTTTTTGTAGTTTTCTTTTTCTAATTTAGCAACAATTTTATCTTAATTTGGAGCACAAGTCTATCATATAAAAAATTCTTATTTATATTAAATTTTTTTTATTATGTTTTAACTCCAATAGCGGATAACCCGCTTCACTGAAAATTAGTTTACGACCTAAATATTTGTAGCGGATAACCCATCATGGCTAGCTAAATATTTGTACCTTACTTACATTAATTAATCAAAATGATAAGTTAATGAGAGATCAACTCACCTCACATCCTTCCGTTTAGGTCCGTAATTGGCTGCACATCAACTGTAACGGTGAAGAAGCTAAAGATTTTCTAATTGTACTAGATTTTAATGTTTTCGTCTGATTTGGGCCGAATTTTTTTTTAAATTAATTATGCGGGTTTATATAACCCTCTTTTTCAGATATCGCGACCCGCACCCGCAATGCCTTCTCCACAACCCGCATCCGTATAACCCGTTTTACTCAAAATTTGTTTACGACCTATGTTTTACCACCGTCTTGACTAACTAAATATTTTTACCCTACTTACACTAATCAATCAAAATGATAAGTTGTTAAAAAAAAAAACGTTGACTAACGGTCAATGTTACTGTTCATCGTTGACCTTTAGTCAACTTAACCTCGGGCACAAGTATTAAGAGTTGAAGGTTTTTTCTGGAAAAATTCAATAATTCAAGGTTTTAACTGGGAATAAAAAAAGTTGAAGGTTTAAGTTGAGAATCATTTGCAACTTGGAGGTTTTTTATGGGATTTTAGACGAATGAATTCGAAGGTTCTGTTCTCTCTACATGAGATAAATACAAGCTTGAAAGATGTGTTTGATGATAAGGGAGATGTTCTGGATTCTTAAAGTCGTGTGAAGCCAAGTAAGAGAACTCATAAAGTGAGAAGGAGGATTCAAATTAGTAGATCTAGTGAAGAAAGTCCAAATGGCCGAGCTGTACTGATAGTGGAAGAACAAATGGTCCATTGTCTCCTCTTGTATGTTACAAAAGGAGACAATTGGGAGGACGAGAAAAGCCCCAACTTCTTAGCCGGTCTCTTGTATGCAATCGATTCCAAGCTACAACCCATGAAATAAAGGCATGTTTAGGGATTCTATCTTTAAACCACACATATTTATGCCACATCACTGAGCTTATGGAAAAAAATACTAGTAGAGTAGATAACCGATTTGAGGAGTTGTACAGGGCAAGCAAAGGAGAGATGTCTTGTCGTCTATGTAGTGAATCTGTGGTTGATTATGTCAATAAAGGGTTGATGGTCCTATTTCTTCATCTTATGTGACATAAGAGGGGACTCCAAGATACCTCACAGGGAGAGATCCTTGCGTCAGCCCAAATCTAGAGGATTTTCTTATATTTCTCTAAAGATTACCTCCATCGAGAAGCAACTCAGTTTTCTTTTTGTTGATTCCCAGTCCAGATCCCTGCTTGAGCTCCTCAAGTATGCCAAGAATCCCTTCAATGGAGTCTTCAGATCCCTTAAAGAAAACTAAGACGTCATTAGCAAAAACTTAGATGGGTAACTGGTGGAGCCAAACACTTAAGATGAGGTAGAATCATGTCGTTTATTGCTCCCTTGTCTAGTGATATGCCCAAGATGTCCATGACTAAGACAAAAAAGTGGGAAAACATGGGGTCCCCTTGCCTTATTCCTTTCTTGCCCTGGAAAAATCCAATCAATTCATCATTAAAGGTAATTCTATAAGAGGGAGAGGACACACAAACCCTTATCCATTTGATGAATGTAGGAAGAAGGTCCAATGCCACAAGGATGTTGATGAGGAAGTCCCAATTGACGTTATCATAGGCCTTAGACAAATCAATCTGTAAGCAGCCTCTAGATGTGTCTCCCTCTACATAAAATTTCTCTACCAATACAGATGCTAATAGGACATTTTCACACAAGAGCCTCCCTTTCATAAAACCCACCTTATTATCTTACACTGCTTCAGGAATAAAAAGTTTGAGTTTTCTAGAGAAAAGACGGGTAATAACTTCGTATATAGCAGTAAGACATGCAATCGGTCTGAACTGTGTAAGGCAGTATACTCCCACTACCTTAGAGATGAGAGTGATGAAAGTGGCATTGAACCTCCTAAACAAGTGGCGTGTTGCCAAAAAATTCCCTTACGGCTATGATTGTAATTCTCATAACCAATGGTGAGGCCTCCCAAAAGAATTCAACAGAGAATCCATCTGGACTCGTAGCCTTGTTTTCGGAAATTTTGAAGATTGTTTGAGTAATTTCCTCTTCACTAGGGATAGCTGAAAGCCTAGCTGCTAGGTCACTATCACACCGAAATGATGTAAATGACGTTTCATGTCCATTGTGAAGGGGTTGTGGACCTCACTATGAGTCCCAAGGAGGTATGTATAATAAGTGACTATAGACTCTTTTTAATCTGATCTACATTCTCCATTCTGGCATCATTCTCTTCCCTGAGATAATTAATGAGATTTTTGGCTTGAAAAAACTGGGTGTTTGCATCTGCATCCTTAAGCTATCTAATTCTAGATTTTTAGCTGAAAAAGATTCCAGAGCAGCTGCAAAGAAGTCCCATTTCTTCCTTGCCATGTATTCTTCCCTAAAGAGAGTCTCTAAGGGGTTGGAAAGCAGTTGAGTTTGCATGTCTTCTAAACCTAATTAAGGCTTGGACAGTCCTTTCCTGCAAATTGGCAAAGCCTTGCTTGTTAAGATCTCTACAACATTTCTTGGTCGACTTGAGTCTCTATCCCAATATGAACATGTCTGAACCCACCAGGATATTCTAATCCAAAGCTGTAGATAAGGAGAAGTGAAAGTTGGGATGAGTAGAGATGAAGGAGAAGTATTTGAAGCTCTTTTTTATCTCTCCGACTGATTATCTATTGAAATTACACAAGGCGAAAGATCTGAGTCTCCAGGAGGTTCAAATCAAGTTGTTGAAGCTGGAAAAGGTTGAACCATTCACCATTAGCCAATGCTCTGTTCAGCTTACGGAGTATGGGATTGCCTTGCTGATGATTAGACCAAGTGAAGAATATGTCATGGCTTGGTACGTTAGTCAGATCATTGTCCACCAAAAAGTTCTGGAAATCTTTCAGCCCACTCATGGAGATTGAAGACTGGTTAACTGAGAAGTGTTCACTAACTGACGCAATCTGATTGAAGTCTCTCACAAGTAGCCAAGGAGCAAAAGATAGAAGAGAAGAATTACCTAGACTAGAGATGTCAAATAACACTCTCCTTCCTATCTCATTTTTCTTCCATATACAAAAGCCAATGCAAAAGAATTCTTCAGTCTCGGGAGTTGTACACTGCACAAGATCAATTGCTCGAATTTCTTAAAAACTAACACTGATACTGTCAGATCCCAAACAACCTAGATTCATCCTAGATCAGAGCAACAATAGCTGTTATCCATCCTTCAACCTGGTAAGATAGACACCAAAACAGAAGAAACATTATCTTGAGAAACATGAGTTTCCAAAAAACAACCTACCATGAGCTTATTTGAAGTGATCCAATTCCTGAACACTCTTTGACGTGAACGGCTATTCAAGCCTCTAACATTCCAGCAGAAAAAACCTCATTATACACACAAAAGGGGAGGGTGTAAACTAAGCTTTTAATTAGAAGAAGGTCTAGTGGGGACCTCAGCTCAGACTGTGGTGCAAACCCCTGGAATTGACGATAAACTACAGCTATGCTACTTCTTCCGGTACTTTTTCTTAACCTTTGACGACATGACATCCTAACCTGGGGGCAACGTGAGCATGTGAGCTGTTGTAGGAGTTTTGGCAAAACCTTGATCTGCCACTACAGGAGTACCCAGAAGTGAAGAACCAGGACTTGCCAATACCGACTTCATGGCAAAAGTGTGTTCCCCATTTCTTGGCTCTTCTACCTCAACAATGTGTTCATATAACCTGGGAGGAGTGCTCTTGCATCTTTTCTAAGATTGAGATCGTCTCTGTTTTGAGCAGTGTTCATATAACCTGTAGTCAAATCATATTTGATTGGTGCTGGGCTAGAAGCCCTTTCTTCAAGAGAGACTTTATGGGAGGCCAGATTGTCGGTCAAAGCAGCAGAATCGGGAACCAGAGGCTGAGATCTAAGATAGTCTGAGTCAGCTATGAGACGTGGAGGAATCTCATTTTTCTCAACCATAAAAGCTTAATCAACAGATGTAAAGGAGAGTTTGTCCGACGAGGATCCCATGGGATGAGTCGGGGTCGATATCGAAGCCAATTAGGTAAAAGAGCAGGATAGAACTCGAGCAAAGGAGGATGAGCCCAAAACCGTGAGGCTGGCGTGAGGCCGACGGACGGCGGCTGTTAGGGTAAGACGGAAACCTAATCGCCTAGAAACAATTTTTTACGATCTTTGTGAATAGAGTTTGATTCAGTACAGTATATTTTATTTCTCAAATAATAATTCTAATACAAAATACACAAAGAAAAATTGGATAAAGCGCTTTTACTAGTTATATTATCGCGTGTAAGCTTATATGTATTTGATATAGGCAAAAATAACCTATTTTCTAAAACTTTTTCATTTAGTTCCCTTAAAATTACACATAGGGTTTGACTGGTTTAACTGCAACGATACGATTGCGGTTTCGGGAGTTTGCGAAAGCGAGCATTCGCTACAACAAATATCCACATTGATAGCACATTAGGATAGCTCATTTTCCATAACTACTATGAAAAATAAATTTTAAATTTTGATTATTATATATTAGCACTGGAAAAACGCTAAGATATAAAATCATTAAGGGGGAAGCCCAAATCGCTTATTCCGCCAATACTTAGTGAAACAATTTAAATTAGGCGCCTTAGATCTCTAGCTTAAGCCAAAACCAAAAACCCTTACCCGATGAAACATAAGACCATCTCCAATGAGGAGTTTTAACGGAGTTCTAAGGGGGTTCTTAAGTGTTAATTGCAAAAAAGAAAAATCAAAAATGTCTAATTTCATTAGAACCGGTTCTAATTTAAGAACTTTAAGAACCTCTAAGAGTCGATGACGTGTCGATGCTGCATTGGTCATGATTTATTAATTTTTTTATTATTAATCTCTTCTTCTTCTTCTTCTTTTATTTTTCCTCTCTTGCGATTTCGATTTCATTCAAATTGAAATCCAAATCTAAATCGAAATTGGAATTTTTTGTTGCATGTGGATTCGAATTGAATCATGGTCTGGAGTGGATGAACTGCCTTGTAATCGGTTGATTTGCGTCGAATCGGAGCAAGAGGGAGCTTAAGACGGAGATCGACCACTGTTTTAGTATTTCTCTTCTTCCTTATCTTGGATTTAGGACTCTGAGCTTGGCCACAGTTTCAATGAGTTTGACATATGTGCACTCTTGTTGTTCCACCGTATCATCCTTGGATATCAGACAACTATTTATAACAACACTATCAACATAGTTTTCCTCTTTACTCATTGATTTTGATCCTTCAGCTTTAGTAATAGTATTGTATTTTACAGCAACCTCTGTATTGGTACTATGAATATCAACATCACTTTCCTTCTTTGTGTTTCTATCACTCTTTTTTTTCTCTTTCTTTTCTGGGAACAAGTTGATACACGATTCTCGGATAACTGGACTTGATCTTCAATTGGGTCTGTATTTTGTTAAGAAAAAAATATTTTTTTCTTTTAAGAACTCCAAGTAAAGTTCGGAGGAGTCAAAAATTAAAGATTCTATTAGAGTTTCTTAACTTTCTTTTTACCAAATTTTATGATTAAAAAATAGATAAGAATCCTATAAAAGGGTTCTACCCTTTGGAGATGCTCTAACATTTTCTTCCCCAAATCAAAAATTCTCCGTTCGAATATGTCGTCGCTGGTCTCAGCCTCATTTAATCTCATCCCAAACTACTCACCGCCGGGGGAAACGTCTCGTCAAGGAGATCGTAATCAATCCGTCTGAATTTGTCTCACAACACCATCAGGCGTCTCGCAACTGAATCAGACGTTGTGCATGATTACTCGCCGGCGACTGTTCGTATTCCCAATTACTTTTACCTGTTAAGACCTCTCATCTTCGTCGTTGCCTTCTTCTAGTTAATGCGATTGTTATTGTGTTCTTTATCTTGGGTGCATGGGTTTCCATATTTTAGTCACTTTAGATCCGAATATTTGTGGTTTTCTAAACTTGAGTGCTGGATTTGCTTTTCTGATTTGGCACTAGGGTTTTCGTTTCTGGGTAATCGTGTATTTCGCTTTTCATTTTTGTGTCCGATTCTGATCCTTTGTTAGACTGAATTGTGTGTGTACACAATTTCAATCACACTGTGTTTATTATGCTTGATTTGGTTTGTTTGTTGTATCTGAGTAGGTACTCTGCATTTTTCGTGTCTAAGGAAGAGATTTCAGCTGACAAGTATGCGCTGCGTTTAACCATGAACAAGTTCTAAGCTTTCACTTTCTGTTTCTCGTGGTTTCTCTAGCTCATTGGTCTCTATAGATATATTGTGATTGACCTCTGCATTTTCTTAAGCATTTTCAATAATGTTGGTGTCTATCATAGACTTGAAGACGTGGGAAAGCCTAAGGCAGAGGTAGCAGCAAAGCGTTTAATGGAGAGAGTGGGTGGAGTGGAGATTGTTCCGCATTTTTCATGTAAAGAAGACAAGAAGATTGAGTGTTGTAACAACTTTCGTATAATTGCCCTTGGTCTTGATTCAATTGAATCTCGGAGTTACATCAATGGGGTAGCTTATGGGTTTCTTGGTATGGAATTCTTTAACTTTAAACAGTTAACCCAAATCTATTTTTTATCGCTCGGCTTTTTTAAGTTCTTTGCCTGATCATGTGCTTGTTAAATGTAGAGTATAATGAAGATGATACTCCGAAAAGAGAAACAATCAAGCTGATAGTAGATGGGGAAACTGAAGGTTTCAAGGGTCATATGAATCTAAGAGATGAGCATCTACCTTACAAGAGACTCATAGCTCCTTGTGTTTTCTGTTTATGGTTTTTTGGGTTAGCATCTGACTAGAGTTGCGGTAACTCATATAACAAAATATAGTCATCTTTATTGTAAAAGCTGGGATGTTATTTCCTTTACATGCTTTATGATTGGAAGAAGTGGATTTCACTGTTTGTGATTCTACTCTGATTTTTTTCTTGCAAGAGCCTTCATAGTCTCTCTTTTTGCATCACTCGTTTTCTCAATTATCAGCTGGCTAGGCTTTTCCAAGATTTATAGCCTTGTTGCAGGTTTTTCTTCTGTTTCTCCCTATATTTCTTTGATTGATCTGTAACCACTATCCACTTGAATTCTAAACACGCAAAAAACCAATTCACATCATACTTTTATCATATTGACTTACAGCTCGTATGGTGTTAAGCTGCATCATATTGTCCACACTAAGATTTTTTCGGATTCAGGTATGAAGTTTCTTTGCTAGTAAGTTGCTCTTGTGCTTGTTTCCATGCTACACTTCCCTATTTGAATATTTGTCCCTTCCCATGTCGTTGGAATTGGGATCTCTTAAATGCATCTTGTTGGCTGTTTTTCTCCTGTACACTGACTGAAAGCTACTTCTTTTACAGAAAATAAATAAGTTTGGACATCAAGTGGAAACTTTCTTTGTACTCACTACAAGAAATATGAACATTATTAGCGTGGGAAAATTGTTATAATAGGGGTTTAATAGCGAATTAACAAATGGTAGGACATGCAGAGCTATGATAGGTACCACACATATGATAGCAATATCTCCAATTGTTATGATAGGTTCTTATACCACAACTATATATAAATGATTTATTATGTTTTGTCATACCTCTTTGTTTTTTTGTAAAATTTATTTAATAAGTTGCGTTTATCGCTATGGTAGATACTTCTACAACAGCACAACATTTTGGTTGCCATGATATATACGTATACAATAGCTATACGGATGTGTTATAATTAAGTATGTTATATATAGCATTGTAATTTGCTGTAATACACTATTCAAAAGCTAAAGTTTCCTGCTATTATATTAGATTGTAAGGTTTTGGTTGTGCTATAATATTTCTTTTCTTGACATTGATCTATTGTTATATTATATGTTTGATACCAAACCTATTTTGCATGATATAAACATGAACCCTTTTTAAACATAACTTTGAATCCCAATACATAACCTAAGTCTAAATCTCAAAACAACATTACACAAGTCTGATTATCTATTCAACATAACACAAGTCTTTATCTTAATCTAACATAACACAAGTCTGAATCCAAAAAACAAATAGGCACATTCATAAGATCATTAGTCTAGTCTTAAACTATTTAAAACTAGCTAACCTTGACCATGGTTTCTTCATTCCCTACAACAATCAAACATATCCGACATCAGTTTACCAATACCATTATAAGAAAATAAAAACCAAAGTAAGCACATCACACTAATTACAACACTTACCTCAAATCTGTTATTCATCAGATGACAAATTTATCTTCTGGCCATGCAATAGATGAACCAAGTGCATCTCTCATTTACTCGATTTCATCAGATGGCCTTCAAACTGCTGCATCATCAACAACCACCACATCTACCCAGACTCTAGCTGCATTAGGTCCTAAGCGAACAAAGTGGATCTGTTTTGGTCTAGGTCGTTTGAATGCCATCGTCCTTCAGCGACAACCCGCTTACTTCCGTTAATATCTATCATCGTTATCTTCTCAAATTGCTTGATAACTTGAGTTACCTTTTTACGCTGCCATGTTTACAATATAAACTAGTGAGAATAATAATCAGAATCAACTTAATAAGCAATCTAAAAAAATTACCGGAGATAGTACTGAAGCGAGTTTAGTATTCTTCACAGTAGATTTTGGAGACTTTACAGGAGACTTAGAACCTGTAGCTACAGAATTTGGACCTTTTGCTAAAGATATCTCAATAGGAGCTTTACTACATGTTGCTGAAGCTTTTGGACCTGATGCTACAAATTTTCCAGCTGATACTTGATAAGTTGCTTGAGAGTTCTCTATAGGAGATTTATCACCTGTTGCATCTATGGGCTTTTCAAATACAACTTTGTTGACATGCCATGATACAAAATGCATCAAACAGTCCTCAAGGTATGTCATATCCATCGTAGGTCTCTAAATAAACATTTCAAGTTGAAGTACTGCATCCACAAATACTTTAATTGCCTTTGGTCCGAGAGGAAGTCCATTAACCAATGCTTTTTCCTCTTGTGTCTGCCAACGTCCTTTTGCAACAACTACATTATCTGAAGACAAATCTATTATTTTGCATTTATTCAAAGAATTTGTTCTTGATACTTGTCAACATATTTAGAAGACTATCTTATTTTCATAAATGAACATGATTAAAACTAATCCTAAACTCATGAATAACCAACCCATTTATAAGCTAACTACTATGACAGTGAAAAATAAAGTTTACCGTAGGCTCAATGTCTTCTGGTTGGAGCCCCTGGTCTAAAATAACGCATTTAGAGGTAGGCCATGCAATCATCTCAACAACTTCCTCCATTGTATACATGTTAGTTGCAGGTCTCCAAAGAAATGCATCTGGTTTGATAGCAGTATCAACCAATACGTTAAAATCCGTAGGGCCTAAAGGAATGTCATTCACTTTGTCTTCCGGATCAGAAGAAACAATACGACCCTCAACAACGTTTATAGCAGCATCAGACCAATCAAACAACACACACTTAGGATGTGATCTTTTGTTCACAAAATACAGCTTTAGAGGCTAGTATGTAATATAAACCAAAGATCAAAGTCATTATTCAGTAAAAGTTTCTACTTACAAACTTCTCACCAGTATTTGTATTCACTGGTGTACCATCCTTTTTGGTACACGACTTAACCCAGACTTTTAGCCTTGTCACTTCATAAGGGTTAGCACTCTCATTTTTCTATGAAAAAAAAACAAAACAGGATTCACAGGAGATTATAATTCAATATATATATATATATATATATATATATATATATATATATTCATATTTTATGCTAGCCATATCTTCTGTCACTCTAAACATTACTCTACGGCTACAGGTGTGAGGAATCTGTTTGCACCTTCTTTCTTTGTAAATGTCACTCACCGCCTAGCAAATGAATGTTAATATATAGCCTACTATCTAATTTAAAAACTTGATTCATCTTACATACCTTAAAGGCTAGGCTAGTTTTGTGTTTAACAAATTTACGCCATTCAATTGGATTAACATTCTTAGGTCGCATATTCATCCTTTGTTGGTTATTATTAGCTTCATTTATCTGGCTAACTAAGCGTGATTTTGATGACCTCCACAAACATCCCATGCTTAAGCACAACAGTCTTTTGGTACTCTTCATCAAGTTCAAACCTTGCATGCATTCAATTACCAAAAGAATCATAAAGTTACTCAAATGATATAAGTCATATTGACTAATGTGAATGTAGAGAAATTGTAACCTGGACAGATCTCCAGAGAACTGTCTTGACTTCTTTTGTAATTTTCCTCCAACTTTCAACAGTGACAGGTACGTGTTCTCTACCTAAAGGACCTAGGTAGGATGACAACTTAAATGATCCAGGAACAATTGGTTCTCCTGTGTTAGTGAAATTAACTCGTTCTCGACAATTTGGATCTTTGGCAATGTTTTTTCATCTTTGTTGGACCTCGCTGTCTCTTACGCTTAGGTTCACCTGCACATTGAATATCTATAGATTATTCAATCTCACCTTCATGCTCTTCATCATTAAGTACTATATCACCCTCTAACGGTCGTTTCGTAGACACTTCAGCTGCGGGGTCTAATTGATGCTGGTCATGTAAGTGATGCTGCTCTTCTAAAACATGTTGCTCGTCTAACTGCTGCTAGTCTTATAAAGGCTGCTCTGATTCAACATGATTGAGTTGCACACATTCTACCTCTTCACAAACATCCAAAGTCGTCTTATTTTTTTTTTTTCCACCCTTCTTCTTTTTACATCCTGCCATCTTAATTCACCTAAAAAAATTACACAACAATGAGTTATATATAAGACAGTAGACAAACACTAAGCAAACACAAAATGACCAATAAGACATTAAATACTCCAAAACTCTATACACAATGCAACAACCAGTTCAGAAAAAGCATAAAGACATGAAATAAAAATGATCAAGAAGCTACATTTCAAATATATAAGCCTTCACAATCAGTTCAGGCCTTTTCAGATTCATCCATGTCAACATCTGATGGTAATGGCCCAATATCTGCATTTCAAACTTGCACATATTCCTTATTGTATCTTCTCGAAGGACCTCTCATAACAACATACCAACTTGATAGATCATCTTCCCTTGAATATAAAACTTGCTTTGCTTGTGAGGCTAATATGTATGGATCTCTCAAAAAGGATACTTGACTTTGATTTAGATTAACAAGAGTGAAGCCATGTTCTACTTTCACTGCATTACCTCTTACTGCCCATTGACACCAGAACAAAGGGACATAAAAAATATTGTAATCTAACAAGATGATTTCAGTGACTCAGCCGTAGTATGATACCAAATCAACCACTAGTGAAGTATCTTTTGCACTAGATCTACACACTACTGTTGCCTCATAATAAACCCCACTATTCTGTCTTTGCCTATAAACTGAGCTTGTGTTAAATCGTTGCCCATTGACTATATAACCAGTATATGACCTTGCTAAAATCCGAGGACCATATGTCAACCACTTTAGTGTTTCTCCATAGTCGTCTGAATCAATAGGTACCTAGCAAATGTAAAAGTCAGAGATAAACATACCTCAATATCTAAAATGGAGAGAATATATAAACTAACATGTTCTTTTAGCCAAGCTGCAAAGTTCTGTGTATGCATACTCCATAACACTGATGCATCACGTCTACATTTTGCATTAGAGTCTTGTAGATGCTGCAAGTGCTTGCTTGTAAAAGATAAAAAAAAAAAAAGAATCAGCTAGCTATTCATAATAAAATTGACAATTGAAACAGAAAATTGAAAGAACTTACTCTTCCTAAGGATCCACAACAACCATATTTTGAATGACAACAAGATGGGCTATATTCATCTCCATTTCATTGAGAGTAATTTTTGTGGCTGCAGAAATCGGACGACCCTCTAAGATAGAGTTGTTCTCATACTTAATATACCTATCTAATTTTTCCACAACACTTGTTGTCTTTTAAAAAAAATCACAACAGAACTGGATGCATTCTTCTGCCAGATAGGACTCAGCAATACAACCCTCTGGTCTTGCAGGGTTTCTGACAAAGTCTTTTAATACTTTCATATACCTGAATAGTGTGAAACTAAAGATTAAAAACAAAACACTCAACTGTAGAGGTTAGAAAATTTAAAATATGTAGCAATTATAATTAAGTTTACCTCTCAAATGGGTACATCCATCTAAAATGGACTGGTCCACCTAGTCGCCTTCCCTTCCTAGATGTACTGGGCCAAAACATGCTTTGGACTTAATTGCAAAATAAGGAAATCTTCTGGGCCAACTTCGAAGAGGATTTTGCGTTCTCTTTCTTGGCTATCGGTATCGACCGATACCATAAATGGTATCGATCGATAGAGGAATGGTGAGTTACGTTCCTTCAAAATATCAGTGTCGATCGACACACTGTGGTGTCGGTCGATACTGAGCTTCATATGGCTCCCGAACTGCTTCAGCTATGAAATGCTCTAATCGTGCTTAATTCCTGAAAAGACTCTAAAAGACTCTAGAAATATTCGATAAAAAAGACTTATATCATGGTTAAAAGCGGGTAAAAACCATTATATATCAACTCCCCCAGACTTAGTCTTTGCTTGCCCTCAAGCAAACAGAAAACCAAACCAGAGGAAGAGGTTTGAAAACACGGAGACTCACCTGTTCTTGAAGCATTGCAATGACCCTTTTCCCAAGCTTTCCAGATATCATATAATCAGTTTCAGATCTAACCACCATGTACTTCTCCGTAGACATTCGCAAATTCCCAGATTCTACACATTTTCTCATAGGATCATCATATTGAACCCTTCATTGCCAGTTTCATCACTGCAGCCAATGTTTAAGAACCTTCTAGACTCTTCTTCATACAATGTCGTGACAAAAGAACCACCCAATTACATATTTTTTGTGCTGTTTTCTCGCCCCCAGACTTATCCCTTTCTATGTTCTTTTTGTTCCTTTTCTAGCTTCGCATATACATATTAAGGTTTGAGACGCGAGTATTGATGGTGTTTGCCAACGAATCCCCGGTTCACCCCCTCAATGTATCAAAGGCTTTAGACGAATAACGAGGTCTCGGGAAACGTTCCTACCCCTCGCTTCAAACCTTTGTGTGATCATTCCTTATCCAAGTAGAATAATGCGATCACAGGAAATTTTCCTAGCCCTCTACTCGGCGGAAATCATCTCATCTTTTATGCATCTTATTTACCAACGTATGTCAAGGGAGAGGTATACCATAAATTTCAAACACGTGAGTTCCTTTGTCAGATACGAATGATGAGTTAAGTTCTATAAACACTAACAACAAGGATGAAGTGCAATAGTTTGGCTCAGGCTTTAGAAGGATTCTGCTGGAGACATGGGAGTCTTCTGGTCGATTGGTCAGTCTTTAGAATTTTCATTAGTCGATTTAGGCTGATTCTGTAATATTGGTCACTCAAAAGCAAGGTCAGAACAATAGATTCAAGAAAAAGATTATAATCTCCAACTTGTTTTGACTCATTAAAACAAATTTTTACTCAAAAATGACTAACTCTAAGAAAAACAAACACAATGTCAGCAACTACCTCCCCCAGACTTAAACAACACTGTCCCCAATGTTATCAAACCCAAGGATGACAAAATAAAGCAAAAGAACAGAGTGGCTGGATGAAGTGCACAAAGGTTACCCGTGTGTGATAGTGGGTATCGACCGATACTAACCGGTATCGACCGATACTGTCAAGTATCGACCGATACCAAGTGTGTATCGATCGATACAAGGACCTCGTTGTCGTGAAACTAATGCCAAAAATTCGTGCCAAGAGAACCAGATGTTAGATTGAAGCACTGTTAGATCATTTGCACAGAAGTTAGAAGAAACAAGATCATAAAAAAGCCACAAGTTCAACATAAATAGAGTACTGACATGAGACAAAATAGTTCAAAAGAAAAGAAAGGAAAAGGGAAAAAGAAAAGGGAAAGAGAAACGTGAAACCACAGGAAACAGAGAGTCTAATCATTTGAATCATCGTCATCGGAGAGATCGAAATGAGAGGAAGGTCCAGGTGCCGATGAACGAGCGTCCGTAGAAGACTTGCAGCTGCAACGAGAGACAGCTGCCCAAATACCTCTGATCGGCAACTCCGGAGGGGGAGGAAATGAAGGTGCAGGGACAGATGTAGGCCGGCATCGAGAGCGTCGAGAGTGACTTCCAACAAAGTCAGGAGTGGGTGCGTCATCAGCAGCTATCGGAGTAGCGGGGATGCGTGGCGCAACGCGTACACGTGTGGTAGGGGCAACCGAGAACAAGCTGGGATCTGGATCGAATCGCAGCCGAGAGGCATCGCCGCCAATAGTGGTCAGTGCTCGGTTGGGGAGCTGTACAAAGAGCTCGCCATCTGTCGTGGGAAGACACCAACGTTGTGTTGGCTTCAGCCAACGCATGTGCTGTAGATGCTGCTCATCCATGAGGGAGCAGGCTGTGACAATCGAGCACTCTGAAGTGGAGATGCCGAAGTGCTCGAAGATGGGAGTGAGGAGACTGTTGACCGACTCGGTCTTCAGCGCAGTGGCGTAGTTGCGTCAGGAGAAAGGCTTGGTCTTCAAAGAGACGAAGTGGTGCGCCAAGATGGCACCCATGTTGAGCGCGAGGTTCAACTCGGGCCACTCATATTGATCCTCCGGAATGAGGTCGCCGGCAGCCTTATAGAGGAGTATCAGCTCAGAGATCCGCATCTTGTTTGGCTCCATCTTGCAAAATGATAGTGTTGCTCAATATGAGTAGTAGGCTCCAAGACCGATGTGTCCCCAAAAGACCTGGACATCGTGAAACTGAGTAGGCATAGCTACCTGCCTAAGGTCACGGTCAAAACCGTAGATGTCGCAGAGGTCAGGGATCGGAAGCCTGTAGCGTACGCCCCGGATCAGGAAGGTCAGAGTGCCCTCCAGTGCATCACGGTAAACCTCATCTCTATAGTAGACGCGTGCAGTCGCAAGAAACTGGTAGACTAGGTCGAGATAGAGGTCATACTGCCGCGTGTGAAAAGTCCCCAAGGCAATCTTGTCGAGCATGCTTAAGAGCTCCACATTGATGCCTAGACGGCACATAGTGTGAGGGTCAATGAAACGCGTAGGAACCACAGTGACGCGCATCCATTCATTGTAGAACAACGTATCGTAGTCGTCCCACTCTTCGGCGATAGGCCTGTAGATGCAGGCCTCGCTCTCGGTCTCCTCCTTAGACGTACCTGCCCAAGCTTTCCTCGGAATAATCCTCTTTCCCTCTAGCTTAGGCCAGGGAGGTCTAGCAGCAACAACGGGTGCGGAGGGAGTAGGTGTGCGGTGTGGTGCAGCTCGCAGGTCGATAGAGTGGACCACAAGAAAGCTCTGAGGGCCCATATCGTTGGTGAAACCTCCTTTTAAGACACTATAATGGTCGTTGGTTAGACAAGCTGCCACAACACCTGCGTGCCAAAACGACCCATCGAAGGCATCCACTAGATCCTGCAGATTGTACTCATGTTGTGGTGGATAAGAGCCTGAAGCTTCCGAGTGTCGTGGCTTCTTTTGGGGTGCCATCTGTGATAAAAAACAAGCCAACAACAAGTCACACCAATGTATCTATCTCCTGTACCATGACAGTAAGCAACACACCAGCAACAATCATCTATACATGTCTAGTTCGATATCAAATCAAAATCACAACGGTTTCCACATTGTCAGGAGTCGACATTCTCAAAAATCCAACATGCAAATCAAGCAGATTTAAGCCTATGGGGGGTGTCGAAATGCCTCTAAAACTATCCAGGAAGTGATAATCATTCAAGAAGGTAAAATATAAAAGGCAAAAACGAGTTCCACAAACCTGTCATCGAATTTATAGATTGAGATTTCGAGTTTCATACCTTGCAGATAAAAAAATGGATGCTAGAATGACAATGAGGATGAAATCCTATTGGATTAGGCTTTGGAATCACTCAAATCGGTGAAGAAATGAAAAAGTTGTGAGAGATTGTGGGGATGGTGTTCGGCGTCGAGCGATGGGGGAGTGAAGAAGAAGAAGAAAAACCTGAGGGTTTAATAAAGTGACTTACCTGGGTAGCGGGTATCGACCGATACCATAAATGGTGTCGATCGATACTTGTGACATGCTAGCACTCCATTTCACTGGACGTGGTATCGATCGATTTTGACTGGTGTCGATCGATACTGCTTATCTGAACCTGGTTCACGTGAAAACACAAGACACAGAATCAAAAGTAAAAACGAAAGAAAAGACCTATGTGCAGCCTCACCAATGGGTTGCCTCGCACCAAGCGCTTGTTTAATGTCATTAGCTTGACATGGTAATTTTTTCAGGCAATGGGTGGTTCAGCTAGAGGCATTATGTGGCCGTCTGGAATAACAGCTTTTGCCTAATAGTGTTTCACCCGCTGTCCATTGACAGAGAACTCTTTTCCTTCAGCATTCATCAACACGATTGCGCCATGTGGGCGGACCTCCTTGATTGTGAAGGGACCTGACCAACGAGAACGCAATTTCCCAGGAAATAACTGTAAACGAGAGTTATTCAAAAGTACATGGTCATACGGTTCGAAGTGGTGAGAAAGGATCTTCTTGTCGTGCTTTGCCTTAGTCCTTTCCTTGTACAGCTTGAAGTTTTCATAGGCGAGGTGGCTGATCTCATCTAACTCATTGAGTTGAACCAATCGCCTTTGAGCAGCAGACTTGATATCGAAATTCATCAATTTGGTAGCCCAGGCTGTTTTGTGCTCAATCTCAACTGGAAGGTGACACGCTTTCCCGTACAGCAATTGAAATGATGTGGTGCCAAGTAATGTCTTCAAAGCGGTCTTGTAGGCCCACAGCGCTTCGTTCAGTTTAGTGGCCCAATCCTTCCGTGTACTGCGAACTGTCTTCTCCAGAATCTCTTTGATTTGTTTGTTGGAGACCTTAACCTGTCCGCTCATCTGAGGGTGATAAGGAGTAGCTACGCGATGATGCACACCATATTTCCTCAGCAACTTTTTGAAAATCTTGTTGATAAACTGAGTGCCACCATCACTTATAACGATCCGAGGTACTCCAAATCGAGGAAAGATAATGGTCTTGAACAGCTTCAGGACCACTGAGGAGTCATTAGTAGGACTAGCAATCACTTCGACCCACTTGGAGACATAATCCACAACAACCCAGATGTACTTATTAGGTCGTGACGGAGGAAACGGTCCCATAAAATCGATGCCCCAACAGTCAAAAACTTCGACCTCGAGGAGGAAGTTCTGTGGCATCTCATGTCGCTTACTGATCTTCCCTCTCCTCTGGCAGACATCGCAATTTGAGATAAAGGCATGAGCATCTTTGAACAGTGTAGGCCACCAGAAACCTGCTTGAAGAACTTTGGAGACCGTATTGAACGTGGAAAAGTACCCAGCATACTCAGACCCATGACAGTGATATAGCACCTCTAGTACCTCAGTCTCGACAATACATCTTTTGTACATCCCGTCAGAACAGTGCTTGTACAAGTAAGGTTCATCCCAGAAGAACCTTTTGATATCCCGCATAAACTTCTTCTTTTCATACTTTTTGAGATGCTTTGGCTCGTCCTCTGCAGCAAGATAATTGGCTATGTCGGCATACCATGGTCGGGCAGGAGTAGCTACAGCAGCTAGGAATTCCTCAGCAGAAGAGTCGTCTGTAGCCGAAACAGCTTAGGCAGGGGGTAGGTGTCGACCGACACTAGATGGGTGTCGATCGATACTGAAGTTCTGGTCTCGCGGAGATTTAAAAATCTCGTGAGGGTATCGACCGACACTGAGGTTCTGTACTGGCAGACTCTCGGCAGGAATGCGTCGAATCGCAGTCTCAATGAAATAAATCCTCTCCTCAGGTAGAGAATCATCAATAGGCATGGTTTCATCGATCCTCATTCGAGAGAGGTGGTCTGCAACTCCATTATCTACACCTTTCGTGTTCTTAATCTCAATATCAAAACCTTGGAGCAAAAGAACCCAACGACATAGGCGAGGCTTGAGATTATTGTTCTACAGCAGATATTTAAGAGCAGCATGATCAGTGTGAACAGTCACCTTACTCCCGATCAGATAATAGTGAAATTTCTCAAAAGAGAAGACAACTGCGAGTAGCTCCTTTTCTGTGGTGTTGTAGTTCTTCTAAGCATCATCCAACGTTCAGCTGGCATATTAGATGACCCAACTGCGAAGTCGCTCGCATCGCACATAATCTCAAAAGGGAGGTTCCAATCTGGTGGTTGAACAACAGGAGCACTAACCAATGCATTTTTAATCTGTTCGACTGCGACAAGACACTCGGGTGTAAAATCGAAGGTGATATCCTTACAAAGAAGAGCACTAAGTGGGCGAGCTAGCTTAGAGAAATTTTAGATGAATCGTCGATAGAACCTGGCATGACCAAGGAAACGTCGAATATCCTTCACAGATGTTGGTGGCAGATGGCTGTCATAACCTGAATCTTAGCTATGTCATCCTCGATCCCATCCTTAGAAACTTTGTGCCCCAGAACAATGCCTTCATGAACCATAAAGTGACACTTCTCCCAGTTCAGGACCAGGTGTTTCTCCTCACCTCCGTAGTACCTTGCATAAGTTATCCAGATAGCCCTTAAATGACGATCCGTAAACCAAAAAGTCATCCATAAACTCCTCGGTCATGTGTGAGAAGATCGACATCATAAATCTCTGGAAAATGGCGGGAGCGTTACATAATCCAAATGGCATTCTTCTGTGAGCGAATGTGCCGTAAAGACATGTAAATGTCGTCTTTTCCTGATCGTCTGGATGTATCGGGATCTGGAAAAAGTCTGAGTACCCATCAAGGAAACAGTAGTACGGGTGACTCACCAGCCTCTCCAGCATCTGAGAGATGAATGGCAGTGGGAAGTAATCCTTCCTAGTAACAGCATTCAGCATCCTGTAATCAATACACATCCGGTGCTTAGTGATCATTCTTGTCGGGATCAGCTCGTCCTTCTCATTCTTCACCACAGTCAATCCTCCTTTCTTAGGTACCACATGAACTGGACTGACCCAAGAACTGTCGGAGATGGCGTAGATGATCCCTGCTTCTAGGAAGTTTCATTATCTCCTTTTTCACCACTTCTTTCAAATTCGGGTTAAGTTTCCTCTGATGTTCGATCGAGGCTTTCTACTCGTCCTCCAGATGAATCCGATGCATGCACAGGTCCGGTGATATACCTAAAATGTCATCAAGAGAATAGCCGAGAGCTTTGCGATACTTGCGCAGCTTGCTCATCAGTAAGGTGACCTCTGCGTTGTTCAATAAAGAATTAACAATTACAGGAGATGTGTAGTTACGACCAAGAAATACATACCTTAGATTGGCTAGAAGTGGATTAAGGTCGAGCTTAGGAGCTCTCTCCTCACTCCAGTCGCCAAATGAATCGGATCGTGTGGGACTGACGACCAATTCCTCGGGCAAAAATGGTTGGTATCGATCGATACCCTCAGTGGTGTCGATCGATGCCTCATGGCTATTGTCAAGCATCTTGGCGTATCCAGTAGCAACCTCACTTGAATATACCTCTAAATCAGCTGAACAAACTAGTGCTCTCTCTAGCGGGTTCTAAGGATGGTATCTCACGAAGTACTCGTCAGATATGTCGTTGAAAGTGTCGACAAAGAATGTCTGCCCATCAATGGTTGGCTTTTTCATCATCTTCTCCATGTTAAAGGTCATGACCAGATCACCGATGTTAAGGGATATCCTTCCCTTCTTGTAGTCGATCAGAGCTCCGGCTTTAGCTAGAAAAGGTTTGCCAAGAATGAGTGGATCCTTTGGCTCTGCGTCGTACTCCAGGACTATGAAATCAGTTGGGACCAAACAGTCTCCGATCATTATTGGAACGTCCTCGAGTAAACCTTCGAGAAATCGAACTGAGCGAGCCGCTAGAATTAGAGAGTATCTAGTGGGTGTGAAGTCTGTCGTTCCCATTCTCTTAGCCACGGAGTATTGCGTAAGGTTGACACTGGAGCCGAGATCGCAGAGAGAGCGCTCGAACCTTTTTGTAAAAATTGTACAATCCAAAACAAAACCTCCAGGGTCTGGTAGCTTCTCTGGAATCTTGTTAAGCAAGATCGCAATGCATTTGTGAGTAATCCTCAGCACTCCCTCCTCAAGGTTCACATTGCACGATACCATTCGCTTGATATACCTTCTAAAAGCTGGTGAAGTCATGATAGCATCGACGAAAGGGAGTTCAGCAACCAACTTTTCTATCATTGCCCTGCATCTAACTTCTTCCACTTCCTTCTTAGTCTTGGTAGGAGGTCGAGGGAAAGGTATCTTGGGCACGTAAATCCTTCTAGTGTTCAACGCGGTCCGCTTCTTCTCGATATCCAGACTAGTGTCGATCGAGACTGGTGGTTGTGCAGCATCCTCAACAGAT
Source organism: Crucihimalaya himalaica (assembly GCA_004349715.1). NCBI lineage: Eukaryota > Viridiplantae > Streptophyta > Magnoliopsida > Brassicales > Brassicaceae > Crucihimalaya > Crucihimalaya himalaica. Next base: position 408,347 of record SMJT01000028.1, read on the forward strand.
CGTTGAACAGGTATCGATCGATGTAGGTTGGTATCGGTCGACACAGGGTGAGTGGCGATCGATGCCGGTGTAATCTCAGGAGCTTCATCATCGTCATCTCCAGCAAGATCAACGAGCTGCTTTGCAGAATAAGTTTTCTTCACTCCTGGACTAACTTCTTTTTCCCTCCTCAAGGTGATAACATGAACGTGTTCCCTTTTTCACCGTTTTCCCTGGAAGAAAACCATCCTGTCTCTTGACTGTTTTTGCTGTCTGGGCAACTTGAGTTTCCAACTTCTTCTGATGAATGTTAAGAGCTTCGATTTTTCCATTCAGATCAGTGTACAGGGCATCCATCTTCTCATTGAAATCAACAGTCATCTTTTGCTGCCCCTCAAGAATCTGTACAAGCATGGATTCAACCTTGCTCTCCTGAGTCTTGGGTGGTGGAGTCTGATAAGATGAATTTTTGTAAGTACGAGTGTATCCGCTGTTATGAAACAGTTTCTGAGCAAAAGAATTCGCTCTGAAACCTGAGGGTTTGAGGTCAGACTTGAATCCTCCTCGCTGAGAGTTGTTGGTGAAACCATGGTTGTATGACGAATTCTGAAAGCTATTACCACTGATGTAGTTAACATCCTCTGCTTCACCTTCTTCTATGTTCTCGACTTCTTCAGCAAAATGTACCGCCTTCTGCTGCTTCCCCATCAACAAATTGTGTACTGAATCCAGCTTCGCGTGTACCTCAGCAATCAGCTAACCGTCGACGTTCCCATTCTGCTTCTTCCGCTCGTAATCGGCATTCTTGGTGCTGTTGCTAGACGCTAAGTTCTCAATCAGCACAGAAGCATCTTCAGGATATCTCGTGTTGAAATTCCCATTGTTCGCAGCATCCAGAGCCATCTAATACCTCCAATCGATCCCTCGGAAGAAAATACCCAGCAACTAAACCTTTGTGAAACTGTGATGTGGACAGTCTCTCTGATAGGATCTGAATCTTACCCAAGCAGCCTTGAATGCCTCTGTTGCTCCTTGAGAAAATTGGGAGATCTTGTTCTTTAACTCCTCGGATCTGGCATCATCGTAGAAATTGTTCAGGAACGCATTCTGAGTTTCCTCCCAAGTAATCAGCGAACAAGGAGGTAACTGCTTCAGCCAGTAAGCTGCATCCCCACCCAGAGAGTATAGGAAGAGCTTACCGAAGAAGAACTCATTGGGCACTCCATTGTACTTGATACTAGTGACCAAATCTTCGAACCTCTCGATGTGATCCATGGGATGCTCATGAGAAAGACCATGGAAAGGATGCTGGCCTACGAGAGTGTAGTATGCAGGCTTCAGCTCAAATTCATTCCTCTGAAAAGTGGGAGTACGAATCGCAGACCGATTGGCATAGAACTGATCGGGTCTGTTGTACTCCCCAAGCGTCCTGGCGCGATTAACCAGAGCATTCCCAACATTCCTACGCACAGCTGGTGGGATAACTTCATTGGCTACCGGTGCAGGGATAGTGATGTTCCCTTCTGCATCAAGCCTCTGTCCTTGCTCATTACACATATGACATTCTTGATCTCTGAAAACCCCAGCCTCATCGTGAGCAGCGAGCACAATTGGATTGTTCATCTCTGTTTGCTTCTTTTGCTTTTTGATCGTGCGCTCCAAATCAGCTAGTTTTTTGTTGGATAGATTAGTCAACTGCTTGTTCTTGCTTCTTCTGGTTTCACGATTATGCATACACCTGAAACACATAAGTTAAAGCACGTAAGTAACAGGGATTAAGGCGAGTATCGATTGATACCGGAAGGGTGTTGATATATCATGGTTTTTACCCGTTTTTAGCCATGATATAAGTCCTTTTTGTTGAGTCTTTTCTCTAGTTTTAGAGTCTTTCAGGTTCTTTTCAAGTTATAGGCGCTATGGAGCTAATTGGAGGATTTGAGAAGCTTTCGAGGCAATCTGGAGTTGGAGCCGTTCGCGAACAAGCTCAGCATCGATCGACACTGAGAAGCATCGATCGACACCTTCAGTTTGGGAGTCCCACGACCAAAAGACCAAGCATCGATCGATACCACTTATGGC
>SMJT01000028.1:410799-467123 GCA_004349715.1 Crucihimalaya himalaica
CATTAATTCTAGATGATGATGAAGATGAAGATATATATTACAGCTTCAAGGTTCTTCTACCTAACGGCACTATTGTGAAACTCACACATATTAACCCAGACCCTGAGATGTCAATGCAAAATTTTGTCAACCTGCTGAAGAAAGAGTACGATATTGCACGAACAGTTTTTTTTTTGTTGTCTAAGAGGACGAGGGTTGATTGGAACTCGGGTGGAAAGTTTTATCTTGAGTCAAATAGTGAAAAGATGAAAGGCATTGCTCAAGTCTACATAACCGATCAAGACCGTTTCAATGAGAAGGCACGAAAAATGTCTGAAACTTTTGCCGGAGGATCAAAGAGCACTTGATCCTTTGGATTTCTATGAAACGGAGGAGGTTTATGTAAATTATTTCTTCGACACTTTAATTTAATTATTTTTAATTTCTTTTGAAATGGATTGGAACTTTATATCTTTAGTTTTATGTTAATTATCTTTAATTTCTCTTATTATGTTAATTATCTTTCGGAACCTTTGATTTCTTATTATGTTAATTATCTTTAATTTCTCTGATTATGTTAATTATTATTGGAACCTTGATTTTGTAAATCAAATACAAAGTTCAAAAACCGCAAAAATACAAAAAGAACTAGTCATACCTATATAAGTAAAAGTTTGAAAAGAAGACTTTAAAAGTAGACTTCACGAGTAGACTTCATCTAGAGACTTCGTATTCATCATAAAACAGTTTAGCAATATATCTCGGAGCATGATAATAGACTTAGTTTGATATTTTTTTGATATAAAATGGGGATTCTTCATATAGTTGTTAGATTTTGAATATATTATACTATTTTGATGTCAAATGTTAGTATTTGTTAACAAAAAGTGAAAAAACATTCGAATTTTAGAGTTTAGGGCTTACAGACTTCTCGAGTCTCGGGTAAAGTCTCACGATAGACTTCGCGTGTGAAGTCTGTAAGATTTTGTTATCGTAAACTTTTTTGTAGAAGTCTGAAATTCAAATAAATCCAAAATTTAAAAATTTTCGCGAAAATTTGGAAAAATTGGAAAATTTCAAAAAATAAAAAATTTCTCTAGGAAAGTCTGCGACTGTTTATGGTTTTCTAGAACATAATCAACCTTACATTCTTTAATTTTATGAAAGTTTCTGAAATTTTAATTTATAAAGTTCATATTTGGATAATCTTATTTTCTTTAGAAGAAATTGCATTGAAATTATTTTTTATTATTTTTCTAATTTAAATCTAAGGTTTAATTACGGTTCAGACTTCGACCATGAAATCTCGAACCGTAATTAAATGTGAAATTTTAATAAAAAATGATAAAAAACTATTTCGATAAAAATTTTTGAAAGATAAATTATTTTAAATCAAATCGAATAGGTTTAAAAATAAAATTTCATAAAACTAAGCCATTTGATGTAAACCATGTGAGACATATAGGTTAGACGTTGTCAATGGGTAAGAATCCATGCATATATCTTTAGGGTGAGACTTAGTTTGATATGTTTTTGATATAAAATAGCAATCCTTCGTATAGTTGTTAGACTTTGAATATATTATACTATTTTGATGTCAAGTGTTAGTATTTGTTAACAAAAAGTGAAAAAAACATTCAAATTTTAGAGTTTAGGGCTTACAGACTTCTCGAGTCTCGGGTGAAGTCTCACGGTAGACTTCGCGTGTGAAGTCTGTAAGATTTTGTTATCGTAGACTTCTTTGTAGAAGTCTGAAATTCAAATAAATCCAAAACAAAGTTTAAAATAATTGAAACTTATGGTCTTAAACAGAGATTTAGATAGATAAATTCCCTATCTAGGGACAATTGCCCTGTATCTTGCAGCTATCATATCAAACATCAAGAAGTCGTCTCTCAAATCTTCAACCTCTTCCATCGCTGGGTTGAAAAAAATATTCGATTAGCCTTCTTCAGTTTCCAGCCAAATGTCATCATCACCACCTGTGGGAACGGATTGATCCTCCATAATTTAAGCACCACGATCACCGCACCACCCTTTCCTGGTCCTAAAGCCATTCCAGAAGTTATAAGTGTGTTTGCCGGTTGCCACACACTTTAACATATTGTTCCTATTATGATTAATAAAAGGTGGTTGTAAATTACAATAATGTGAGTTTTGTCATGGTGTTATTATTGTTTGGTTTAAACTTACATGACATCTTTGATGTGAAACACACTCTTTGTATGTGCACGACCATGTGGACTCTTTTGAAGGGGGCATGTGTTGCAGAGCATGCCCATAGTATCTACATCATAAGTGTTCTCCTTCAGTTAAATAAAGCTACATGCATATAAATTATGGTTTAACAAATTTGCATGCATACCTATAGCAACATTTGTTTTGGTTTTGATGTCACGGATATGGGTCAAACTTAAAAAATCCAAGTAGTACTTGTCGTTCAAAAGATCGATTTTTATGATTCCAATCTTTGTAAACATGATTGTAAGTACGAAGCGAGAGTTTGTTGCACGGAATGCTGCAAATCCTGGTCGTACTGCTACTTTCTGTATTTCAATCCAGTGCCCTTCATATTTCTCCAGTCCAGAGAACGTTGGCACATGTACTGGAGTAATCACCAACTCCATCTTAGTTCCCTGCATAAGAAAAAACATCACTAAAGTATTGTATTGTCAACTCCATCTTTGTTTTAAGGGTTACAGACTTCTTCAGTGATGTCTGTATACGAAGTATGTAAGCGAAGTCTTCAAATGAAGTCTGAAATGACAGACTATAGACTTCATGCGCAGACTTCACATGCAAACTTCTACGAGAGACTTCTTTAGCGAAGTTTGCAATAGACTTCGTCTGTAAGTAACCGATTTATCTAATTTCAAAAAATTTAAAAAAATTTCGGAAACTGAAAAGACTTTTAGGTTAAAATTTTGGGGGGCAAAAAAAATAAAAAAAAATTTACATTTACATTTTCTTCAGTGATGTCTCTATACGAAATCTGTAAGCAAAGTCTCCAAATAAAATCTGAAAATGATAGACTATAGACTTCATGCGCAGACTTAACACGCAGACTTTTTCGAGAGACTTTTTTGGTGAAGTCTCTAATAGACTTCGTTTGTAAGTAACCGATTTATCTAATTTCGAAAATTTTAAAAAAAAATTCAAAATTTCTGAAACTGAAAAGACTTTTAGGTTAAAATTTTGGGGGGCAAAAAAATAAAAAAAAATTTACATTTACTAAACAAGATAAAACTGAAATTGCAATAGTTAATCTGGGTTAAAAAATCAAAAAATCTCCATCGCTCTCTTTCTCCTCCGAATAACCAAACGTCGCCGGAAATCTCTAAACGCCGACACTCTTTCTCGCCGGAAAATCACCATACGACGACACCCTCTCTGCGATGACACCCTCTCTCTACTCTTTCTCTGAACTATTTCTTTTTTTTTTGTATCTAATCCCATCTTTTATTTTATTCGCAGATCTGGGAATCCTAACCGTCTATTCACATATTCATCTAATCAAATTCTATTTCAGTTTAGTCTCTTCGTCTGTCCCTTTTCTGATCTCGGATTTATAGTTACTAGAGTGTTGGAGACTTCATATTTTTTTCTTCTGTGACATAGGTTTGTAATATGGCTCTTTCGCGCGAAATAACTGAATATGAACCGAAGGAGGATTTTCACCATATGCCAGAGTTTTCACCCAGGCATTTCACCAAAGACGCTGAGCCGCATCCTGAAAAAAGTATAGGCTACTACAGCGGAACACCTAAGCTTTTTGTAGTTGTCAAGGGTGCACTAACTCTAGCTGAATGGGAGAGGATTTGGACTTCCCCTCAGGGTGTCTTCCTAATGTACCACGAGCAACATATCGCATGGGCATCAACGTTGGTCCACTATATGCTCGGTTTCCAACTTTTATGCTTCAAGAAGCATGAGATTTAGAGTCTAATTGGTGAAGTCCCAGTCAAATTCTCTATATACGAGTTTAAACACATTACCGGACTCAACTACAAATATGTTGAAAACCTTATGACTCCAGAGCCTGAGGCTGAGATCACAGATGAGATGAGAGAGTTTTGGGTAAAGCTTGGAGTCGATGTGGTGGTTTGACCAAGCTATGAAGACTTGGTATCAGCGTGTAGACGCTGTGCTCACTGGGATCCGGAAGATCGCGTGAGGTTGGGCTATCTAGCCATCCTTGCCAGCTGCATCGATGCTCACCCTCACCATCAGGGCATCAATGTGAACCTTGCTAGGTTGGTGATGGATCGGACAAGTTTGCTGCATACCCTTTGGGGAAGACTAGCTTTCAAGATTTTGATTTCGTCGGCAAAGGCTGCGGATATCTCTAGGACTTATCACATCAGCGAGTTTGTCAAAGCGTTGCAGTCTTGGGTTTACTATGCCCTACCGGACTTTGCCAAAAAGGTGGGAGATCCTCTCCCTGGTGACCCAACGCCACCTCTTCTAGCTTACAAAGGATCAAGAGGGAGGAAAAACCTCAGAAATGGCATCCTCAAGTAGGTATATTATCAAAGCTCTAATCTGTGGTGTCTTTAGAGACATCTTTCTAGAAATTTTTTTTAGACTTCACACATGAAGTCTTTTATTATATTATCTGATCTCCCTCTATTCATTTTTATGTTTGTAGACCAGAATCTGCAGCTTTATCCCCAAAGCATTTGAGGAGATCTTCCACGGTGGGATGATGATGACGAGGATGAGAGAATTGTCAACATTGTGAAAGCAATGTATGAATGATTCTCAATGAATCCTTGCCAGTGGCAAAAAGGACACTGCCATCTTTGGGTGTGTTACCCTCAAACTTCAAGGAAAACAAGGTGAAGGTTCCTTTGAAGGTGAAGGATGAGGTGAAGGATGAGCCGTATCATGGCATTAAGAGAGAGCTTGAAGCTCCTGAAGAGGGTAGTTTGAAGAAAGCTCATCTATCCCCTGCTGCAGAATTTGAGAAGCGCATATGTGATGCGTTGAAGGATGTAGTTAATGCTCGACTCAACACGTTTGAAGAAGAATTGAAGGGGCAGTTGGTTGAACTTGGAACGAAGATTGTCTTACTCACTGACAAAGTAGACGGTCTGAGTTCTGCTTTTGATAAGTTCACCAGCGGAGCTATGAAGAAAGAACCCGAGGAAGTGAAAGAGAATCCTCAGGAAAAGCAGGCTCAATCTGATGCCAAATCAAATGCACCTGACGATGGGGTTAGTCTTCATCCCCTTAACCCAGAGATTCTCAAAAAGAACATAAACAAGCTTAGTAAGAAGAAGGATATTGTGGAGTCTAAGGTGAAGAGGAAAAGTAAAAGATTAGCTGCCAGGAGTAGTCAGTCACACAAATGATGTGAACCTTGAATTTTGTTGGATTGTTGTTGGCATGTTTAACTCTTATTTCATAAACTTGTAAAATTTGTATTTGAATGATGTTTGTTAGTGTCCATTGGAAATTGCAATAAAACGATGTTCGCTTCAAACTATGCAGAGTAGTGTTAACCAGGGCAGTGAGTCAAGTGTTGTGATGGTGGATAAGCCCAAAGATGTAGATATGGAGTTTGATAAAGCAAAAAGAGCAAAACAGAGCTTGAAGGAGAAAACAACATTGCTCATGGCTAAAAAAATGAGTGATCAGCTAAAGATGAAAGAGAGGCAGGTTGTTCGACCTGGCAATGGCTATAACCCTTTTGGTGATATTGACAAGGACAAAAAAACAAGATGATTGCCTTCTTGGGGACTTGCCCGTAAGTTGCACTATTTAAGCACCCTTTTAAACCTACTTTATGTGACGTGATTTTGAATGTGTGTGTGACTTCATTTTACAGAGAGACGAAGATGAAGAAGCCTGAGGAAGACTCAAGCACATTCTGGTACCGCACGCTGCGGTCTCCCACAAAATGGATTGTGACCTGGTGAGACTTCGTATAATAAGTCTGAGAGTGAAGTCTCATAGTGAAGTCTGAGAGTGAAGTCTGAGGGTGAAGTCTGAGGGTGAAGTCTCAAACTTCACTCTCAGACTTCATATGGAGACTTTTTTTTTTTTTATCGTTACTTGTAAGGTTCCTTTACCATAACTAATTATTTTCTTACTACATCACATTGATGCTAGAATCAATCTACTAAGACAACGGTTTACGAAGCATCCAGAATGGTTTAGGAGCGACAGAATCTGCTTCATTGTTTCCATCTTCACCACGTTGTGGAAGTCAAAGTATCAAGAATTTCTGACCAGTGGTGATGAAAAGGGTTTAGGCTAATTGTTACCTCTTGGGGCGTTTGATCTCTACACAGGAGAGCAACCAGAGTTTTGCAGATCTTAAAAGATGTGGGGTGTAGATGTGGATGAAATCTACACCGCCCTTAACATCAAGGATAGACATTGGGTTGCGTTAATGATTCAGGTTCATAAGAGACACATCGTTATTTGGGATAGCGATCTAACTGTCTGCAAGGATGAGGAGATTGAAGCTGCATTATATCCAGTTTGCGATATAATGGCTTATCTTATAAACCTTCTTGCTCCTGCGGATCAAAGAGCTAAGCACCCTTATGTTTCCTACACCGGAGAGTGGGTTCCACAGACGAGAGTTCCTAAAAACCATCAGAGCGGTGACGGTGGAGTGTATTGCCTGAAGTGCATCGAGTGTCATGCGCTTGGCATACTATTTGATCCAACCCTCTTGTGTAATAAGAACATCAAGTTCATAAGGGAGAAGCTGGCTATAGAAATATATGATGAGCTCGGCATAACGGGGACTAAGAAGCGCGGTTACGAAGGTTTAGATATATACGACGACCGCTGAGCTTCTCTTTTAACCGTATATTTTGAAATCTTGTATAGAGTTTAACCGTATATTTTGTATAATTTAACCGTATATTTTGTATAAATCTTGTTAAATGAAATATAACCACAAAAATACAAAATCTTGTTAAATGAAATACACACAATTATAGACTTTTCTAGGAGACTTCAAGCGCAGACTTCTACTGGATACTTTATTTTCGTACAGAACACCCAGTTAGAGACTTCTGTAGGAGACTTCAATCGCAAACATCTACTGGAGACTTCATTTTCGTACTGAACACCCAGTTAGAGACTTCTGTAGGAGACTTCAATTGCAGACATCTACTGGAGACTTCATCTTCGTACTTCATCTTCGTAAAGATTCTCAGTTAGAGACTTCTCATTTAGACTACAAGAGCAGACTTCTATTGGAGACTTCTCTATTCCCGATAAAAAAGCACGCAAAACGAAGCGGACCTTCGTGAAACGTCGTTTCTTATCATTATTACTCTTCTTCAAAACACGCAACCTACTTCTTTGAATCACTATTACTGAGTTGCAAAAAAAATACAATTTCATCTATTGTTATCTAAGGAAATCTCTTAAACAAAAAAAATGTCGTACACACTAGGAGCCATCAAAAGAGATTTGAATAACCTCTTGAAGAATCCGCATCCTCACTTCACGGCAGGTAATCTCTATACAGCTTCACCAAAATTTAATTTCAATATTTTCAGATATTAAAGTTCATGCAAACTTCTAATTTCTTACCAAATTCTTTTAGGACTTGTGGCCGATGACATATTTCATTGGAAGGGTACGATATTTAGCCCTTTTGGCACCTCTTATGAGGAAGGGGTTTTCAAAGTGACTATTCATTATCCGTCACAGTACCCGCTGAAACCCCCAAATGTAAGTTTTGATCATATTCCAACTACACAAATGGAACTTAGGGAACGCACGCATATTTAATAGTTAGTAAAACACATAGGGACAATTAGTAACAGAATATGTCCTTTTCATGTAATTGGAAATTCCTTAAATATCGTGACGGTTTGGTTAATGTATGTTGGTTTCAACACTGCGATCTACCACCCTAATGTGGATCTCGGGAGTATCTACTTGAAGATGCTCCTACCTGAGCACTGGAGCCCCGAATACAACATAACCACTGTATTAGAGGCTCTTGTGAAGATGTTGACTGAGCCAGAGTTGGGAGAAGGAGATATGTTTGTGGATTCTATTGCTCAAGTCTACATAACCGATCGGGACCGTTTCAATGGGATGGCACGAGAAATGTCTGAAACTTTTTGCCGGAGGATCAAAGAGCACATGATCCTTTGGATTTCTATGAAACCAAGGGGGGTTTATGTAAATTATATTTTTGAACCTTTTATTTATTTATTTTAATTTCTTTTGAAATGGATTAGAACTTTATTTCCTTAGTTTTATGTTAATTATCTTTAATTTCTCTTATTATAATAATTATCTTTCTGAACCTTTAATTTATTTATGTTGATTATCTTTAATTTCTCTTATTATGTTAATTATTATTGGAACCTTGATTTTGTTAAATCAAGTACAAAGTTCGAAAACCGCAAAAATACAAAAAGAATTGGTCATAATTATATAAGTAAAAAAGTTTGAAAAGAAGACTTTAAAAGTAGACTTCATCTACAGACTTCCACAAGATACTTCATCTGCGTCTTGAACATCTAGTTATAGACTTCTACGGGAGACTTCAAGTACAGACTTCTACTGGAGACTTCATATGCGTCCTGAAATCCTAGTTAAAGACTTCTGTGGGAGACTTCAAGAGCAGACTTCTACTTTCCCTCAACCTTGAAACTCTACGTAACATAAAAAAAACAGAGTCCCCTCAAAAACAGAGTCCCCTTAAAAACAGAGTCCCCTCAAAAAATATTACTTCATGGAATCACAAACAAAGATTTTAACTTACACAGTTATCGCGAGTATGTCCAGATTGCCTGCATTTTGAACAACTATATTACTTGTGAGACTTTCGCGGTTTTGGCGTAGTCTTTCTTGCGATTTCAAGCCACGTTTGCCACCTTGACTTCTTCTGCCTTTCAGGAGGACGCCGGATGAGTGGAGGGAAAACTTTGACAAACTCGGGCTCTTTGATATCGATGGTTTTGGGGAAAATGTTGCTTGCATAAGTCGAATACACATATTCCTTTGTGTATGACGTGCATTAGAGGGCGGCAACATCCATTTTAAGCTCAGAAGCAACAACAATAACATGCGAGCAAGGTATTTTCTCAACATCAAACACTCCACATCCACATGTTCGATGTTGGAAATCAACGATACAATCTCTATGTCCTCCGGTCACGTGAAATCGCCAACTGTCTATGCGTTCGACAGTCATATGGTCAGCATAATGCTGACGAATAGTTAGCAAATATTCAACTCCCTTGCTATGTTTAGTTGTGAGACTCATAAAGACTTCTCACCTTTTAAAAAACCATCTTCCTAGCTTCTTACCTATGAATTCCAAAAGAAAGGGTATGGGAAATCCTCGAGCTGGCTTAAGTGCGGAGTTTATCGATTCAACAATGTTGCTCGTTTGTATGTTGTATCGTTCTCCTGTAAAGTGAACGCGTGCCTATAGTTTCACATCTGTGTTTTCCATGTAAGCTTCAAGTTCTGGCTTTGTCTCACGTAAGGCGTCCATGTATCTGTTAAAATCATAATGCGTATATGCATACGCAACCCCTCTCACCAAGTACATAAGATGCAATCCCTTGTACTTCGTGATTATGTTATTTTGTAGGTGATAATAACATATCCCTCTTGTTGCCCATGGCATAACAATTTCAATGGCATTCTTAATCGAGGCGTGCCTGTCGGACACACTATGACCAAAAGAAATTGATCGGATACACATCCACTCAACTTGGTGAAAAACCATTGCCATGATTCATCATTTCAGAGTCTACAATAGCAAAAGCTAACAGGAATATTTGGAAATTCCCGTCCGGGTAGCAAGCCACTAGCATAACTCTGCCATACTTCCCCGGTAGATGACACCCATCCACCACCATAACTCTTCTCAGAAACTGAAAATCGGTATTAGAGGCTCCAAGAGCCATAAACAGATATTTGAATCTGTTTTGATCATCAACCACAAGATCAGTGATGGTTCTGGGATTGGCTAGCCCGATGCGATAGAGATAAGACAGCAGCTGCTCATATCCATCTTCCGTTGTTCCCCTCACCAATTGTTGTGCAAATATTAAAGCTCTATAGGAAGTGGTATAATTCATCTACATACCATATTTATTCTTCATTGCAGATCTAATCATCTTTGGCATTACTCCATCGATAGTTCCCCATTCATCATAAAACAATTTAGCAATATATCTCGGAGCATGACGTTTGCGCAGAGAAATTCAGTCCGCCACATTGCAAGTATGATCTTTTTTGTACTAGGTAACACAAAACCTTTTTGGTTCTTTTTTCACAGCCGCTCTAATCCTTCAATTGCATCCTTTCACACCGCAAATGGCTACAAACAACTTTTGTGTAGACTTATGCACTTTGAACGTGAATTTCAACATTATCGCCATCAACCGCAGCTCGGATACAAGCACATCCTTTGTAGGAAAACTCCATGTCGTATAGATACCATCTGACCATGTCATGTTGGATCTTGGGCCTTCACCAACAAAGCGACCTTCCGCAACAAGACATGTACTATCATCATCATCATTTTCACTAACATCCTCATCCTTAACTTTTCCATACATAGTATAATCCTCAAGGTATTCGTCTTTAACCTCACCAGCATGAGATTCTTCCGCATCATCATCATCGTTGACGATAACCTCACCACCATCAGATATATCCATATCTTCGTCTTCAAACTCCTCTACATCCTCAAGGTCTTCGTCAACACTTTCACCAGCAACCTCATTGCCACTAGCCATACCAAAACAACTCGAGACGCAAAGGCGTACATCATGCGTTTTACATAACTCAACCAAGGAACGCACTTGTCTATCATTTGAGACATGCATAGGTGGTGTAGGACAATCCGTGTCTGTTAGTTGAAACATTGAATCCGGCAACGAGTAAGTTAACTCGACGAAGTCGTTCTTGTCCAGTTCATAGTCTGCTAGTGTCATCTCAATGAGTTCACGGTGTGTACACGAATCACTCAAGAATAACATTCTCCCTCCTTTGGGATTATCCACCTCAAAATGCCACTTACAGTCTCTCATCACCCATTCTCCATAGACAGCAGGTACTTGAACCATTTTCTGAAAAATATTTGAAACAACACAAATGCAAACTATTAGTTTGACAGTAGACTTCAAAGGTGAAGTCTGTTGAAAAAGAATTATCAGAAATTCATAAAATCGATTTAAGATAGAATATAAGACATTGAGATGTGAAATTCATACGTAAACAACAACAATAACTAATACACATGTAAAAAAAATTAAAATCTCGAAAATACAAATTATATATGATACAAATCCATTTTAAAAAAAGATAGTGCAAGAGACTTCTCGAACGAAGTATACGCACAGACATCCTCTCTGAAGTCTAAAGTTTATAACCTAAATACCTAATAAGTTAAGAAAAAATATATAAAAATAATTATGCGATTAAAATAGTTCAAATTTCTAAAACATCAAAAGCCATACGTAACACACAATTGTTAGGACAAGAAAAAAAAAAAACTAATTACAAATAGACTAAAATTGCATTTTTACTAAAATTATCATTAGAGACTTCACAGGCGAACTCTCTTAGTAGACTTCTTTGATGAACTCTGTTTGGCTATCTGAAGAAGACTTCGCCCGTGAAGTCTGAAGCACAGGTCTAATTTTGCAATTGACCAGAGTTAGACTTTTTGAGCAGACTTCACAGGCGAAGTCTCCTACACAAGGAGACTTCGTCAAGAGAAGTCTATACAGTTTGGGGTCTAGTTTTGCAATTGACCACAGTTTTGACTTTTTTAGTAGACTTCATCTTGGAAGTCTTTTTGGTATGGATTGTGCCCATGAAGTCTATTACGTATTTAGACTTCATCGATTAAGTCTTTTTGCCTTCAGAGACTTCTTCGGCGAAGTCTACCCATAAAGTAGGGTATAGTTTTGCAATTGACTAGAGTTTGACTTTTACATGGGACTTTGTCTGAGAAGTCTATGTAGAAAAACGGTTACTTTTGCAATTGACCAAAAAAATTTATTTTTCAAATTCTAGAATTACCGATGGTTGTAGACTTCATACGAGAAGTCTACCAATAGTCAATGTTTCAGAATTTCGGTCATTGCAAAACTAACCACTTTTTCACGAAGACTTCTCAAATGAAGTCTCGATAAAAAGTCTTCGTTCCGGTCAATTGCAAAACTAACTTCCTTTTTTCGCAGACTTCACAGGAGAAGTCTTTGTACAAAGTCAGACTTAACGGTCATTTCAAAACTAGACTCCTTGTAAGCAGACTTCGACGGTGAAGTCTAAACACCGTTTTTTGTTTTCAAAGGAGAACTTCAGACTTCACGTGGTTCAATCGTGAAGTCTGAGACCCAAAAACTCAATTGCAAAACTAACCCCCGGTTGACTATTGAGACTTCACCCATGAAGTCTGCCTTCTGGAAAATCAGAGAAAATGAAGCAAAACTTACCAAGATTCGGTTTGAGCTTGTGTTTAGCTTCTTACACGGCCAGAACTGATCACGCCACTAATACCCAAGCGTTATTATGCTTAAATCTTAGTAAATCGTACAGATATATGGATGGTAAATATTGAAAACGATATTATAGAGTTAAATGGTTGAAATGAGAGAGGAGATCGACAAAAATGGAGCTTTTAACTCAGTTTTAGAGCATTAACATCACTTAATTCGGTTGTTTGAAGCATTGAGAGCTCAATTTTGTTTGGTAATAGTGGTTGGGAACTATTGAAGACGATGGCATTTTCGTTATTACGTGAGAATCTTTGGGTTATTGTTTTTCAAACCCAGCTACCAGATTTCACAAGAGAAGTTTGCGCTAAGTATTTTTGTGAAGAAAAAAGTTGGGAAGTGTATTTTAAAGCATTTTGAAAAGAAAAAAAGAAAGAGGGGTCTAGTTTTGGAATTGACTTCAAATAAGGGTTTAGTTTAGCAAGAAGCCCGTGTATTAAATTGGAATTTATCAATAATTCGTGTGTTAAATAAGATATTATTTCTAATTCATGTATTATTTGGGGAGTCCAAAAAATATGTATATTTTTCTTCTGATATAATTAAGTTGAGATATTTTAGGGTTTTAACAAAAGAGTATATATTTTGTTTGACAAAAAAAAAACAAAAGAGTATATATATATATTTCAGTTGCAAGTTGTAACGAGAATTCTGTTAGTACATTTGGTATTGAGCTGGTAAATTGATGTTAGAGTTCATGAGTTCAAGCCAACAATTTTTTTTTAAATTGTTTTAAGGCTGATGACGTAGCGTCCTAGTCAGCACGATCTGATGATGTTGCATCTTAGTCACTGATGACATTGTGTCTTAACAGAAGAGTAACACCGTTTAACGATTTTTGGGTTTGAGTTGTTTTAAGAATGATGATGTGGCGACCTAGTCAGCACGATCTGATGATGCGGCATCTTAGTCACTGATGACGTTGCGTCCTAGTCAGCACACTCTTAACAGAAGAGTTATATCGTTTAACGATTTGTTAGTTTGGGCCGGATTCATTTTTGTATATGTATGAATTTCAAAATTAATGTTAGTTCATGTGGTTTTAGGCATGGAGCAAAGTGTTGGGGGTGTTTTCACCAAAACAACTAAGTTCATAGGAGAATTGACCGTTTTCCCTATTATAATCCATAGTATTTTTTTTTTGTACTTGTGGATTCTCGACCATAAGTAGTAAGTATTCTCGACCATAAGTAGTAAGTAGACGATGTATTTATTTGGGTTAAAACTTACACTCAACTTCTACAAATATTTTGAATTGTAACAGAGTTTAACATATCCTTCCACACTTTTATCAATCCCGTTCTTCTGATAAAATGCATAGTGATAAGGACGTTGGTTAATGGGGTTTGGTCCTTTTAAGAGATGAATTATGTGATCAGGGTGTTCCCAGAAATGAGGTATTGACGTTGGTTCCGCAAACACATTTGCAAAGCAAACAAGCAATTCTTCTATAGCCGGATACACTGATTTCTTTGCACTTCTTCCATGGAAGACAACATAATTTGATCATCTGCAACAATGTTCTGAGCATATACATACATAGTTGTACGGTACAACTTGTACTTGATTTTCCTTTAGTTTTATTAAGTTTTGTGGCTTTTATTGCTCTTACTGAATCTTGTTTAATACCATAGAAAACAATCTTTCGCTGGCCCAATTTGAAACTCATCTCCAATTTTTTAAAGTCCCAAGTTATAAGGCACAATATCGCCAACCATTGCACACTTAAAACCATATCACAACAACAAATTGGAACTTCAGTATGTTTCAAAATACAACCCAACTTCTCAACCATATGTTTATCAATGAAGTGTTGATTCTGAATCGATCAAAGTGAATAACACACGTTTCTCATAAACTCTTTTAACCCGCATTGTTGTGTAATCAGAGATTCCAGGCACGGTATTCACAGAAATATGTGCAATATCACTTTCCTCCTCTGAGACGACTTTTCTTCAATCAACTCTTCCTCATCATTTTCTTTAGTGTCTATCATGAATACTGTAGTTGAGTTTTCTTGTGTTAAAGGTAGTGTTTTGGTGAAAGTTATACATCCATTTTTTTGTATTCTCTTGTAACAAACGTCTTTAAATCTTAGTCGTACACGTGTGACATTGATAACTGTATTTCTTTGTCCTGTATCACAAGCAAGACAACTATCCCAGCCAAAAGGTTTTCAAACTAAAAAGAGATGTTATTATGGATCCACGGGCCTAAACGGGCTTTACTTAAAAAATTAGCCCATAACTCGTGTAAAATAAACGGTTTTTATTTTTATTTTTGTTATCATCTAAAGCCTAAAACGACGCAGTTTCTTGTATCGATCTTCGCTCATCTCTTCTTCCACAAGCAGACCTAAAGACGAACAAACATACGGTTAGGACGGAATACTCCGCCGGAAAGTTAACTGTGCGGGAGAAGTAGAGAACAGGTAATAGACATGTCAACAGTTTGTTTTCACGTTTCAATTTGGTGATTGGGGTTCTATGGTTCAAACTATCAAACTTTGTTTTGAAATCTGATTAAGGGATCGAAGCAAAAATGGGTAAGCATAGGAAGAGAGATACTGATTTAGAAGACGATAATCCATCTTCAGCAACATCGTCGTCGTATTTTTCGTCATACAGCTCCGATGAGTCTGATTCGTCTTCTAGAAAGCGGCGGAAGAAGCAAAGGGAGCGACGGAAAAGTGACGGAGGAAGTTATGAGAGAGAGAAACGGAGGAAGAGAGAGAAGGAGAAGAAGAGGAAGAAGATGGAGAGGAGGGAGAGAAAGAGAAGGGAAATGAAGAAGAAGAAGAGGAGCAAGAAGCGTGATTCTGAGTCTCACTCTGGTTCTGATTCCTTCTCTGATCAAGAGAGTTCACGAGATGAGCCTGAAACTGTAGTAAAAGAGATGCTGGTGGAGTTTCCTAATGTTGGCAGTGATTTGAAACAGGTTGAGTAGTAGAATTTGTGGTGAAGTTGAATCATTGCTAGTGCTATGCGTCCAAAGTCTCTGTTTTTTTGATATTTCGAGTTTGTGTCCTTTTTATGTAGCTTTTGAAAATGATAGATGATGGGCAAGCGGTTGATATAAAGGGTATTTCCGAGAGCGCTTTGAAGAAGCGGTTGAAGAACCTGTTTCTTTCTTTGAAGTTAAAGGAACGTGGAGATAGAGTCTTTTTATTACCACCAGGTGCTTCTCCTTCTTTAGATATAGTGGGACATCTTATTAAAGGGGGCGAAGAAGAAGTTGAGAAAGACCTTGACGAATCTGTCCCATTGAAGGAAACTGAAAAGGGTTTGGCAGATGAGAACGGTTTGGGATCGACTTCAGCTGATGATGTTGCTGGTCCAAAGAAAAGGTGATTCACGCTTTCTCTTTATGGTTCATTCTAGTGTGCTTGATATTAATTGATTATTTGATTAGATCTTAAATTGGTCTAGATTCTAGTGGATAAAACATGATGGTGTTATAATTTGATTACAGGGTGATTGGACCTGCAATGCCATCGGCTGAGTTACTAGCTGCAGCAGCAAAACTAACAGAAGCTCAAGCTGAACTTAGGTGCTTCTAATTGGTTAAGTTATCAATTTTTATTTTATATGGAATAACCCATTTTATTAATATTCATTATGACTGCTTCAGAGAAGCTGAGCTAGAAGAAGATTCTGAATATTTCATTGGACCTGCTCCACCAGCTGTTGTTGCAGAAGTTGCTTCGTTGAATGAGGCAGAGCGATTTGAAGAGGTTCTTAGTTTTCCTTCTGGCATTATAAAACAATATTTTGTTTCAAAGTTTATGGATAGCGTATTCGCTAGAGTAGTAACTCATATGCCTATCATAAGCAGGTGACACGGATTATGGAAGCTGAAGCTGATAGTCCATACGACATTTTGGGAGTGAATCACAATATGGCTGCTGATAATATGAAGAAGAGGTATGGATTCTGTTACAGTTCTGGAATCAAGAAAAACAATTATTAGTCTGTCACTAAATAATTGCGCTCGATCATTTTACACAATTTAAAGTAATCAGTGACATGATTGAATCTACAATTTTGGTCTCTAGGTATTGGAAGCTGTCTCTTCTTGTTCACCCAGACAAATGTTCTCATCCCCAAGCCCAGGAAGCTTTCGTTCTACTGAATAAAGCTTTCAAAGAATTACAAGATCCAGAAAAGGTGAGATAATTAATCATCAACTGTTGATTATGTTTCAATATGCTCTCAGAACCTAATACCTATCTCTTTTATTGCCCTTTTTTTATATCTCTGATGTATTGCAATCTACAGCGAAAAGCAATGGATGACAAGATTAAACTTAAGGAGGAACAGGACGCATTTAAGGTTTGTAATTCTGCTGGATTGATTTATGTAATCTTTTGGGATAAATCTGTGGGTATGACTTACAAAGACACGGCATACTTGCTCCGCAGGCTGAACTACGCTCAATGCAAGAAGCAGCAAAATGGAGAAGATCACAAGGTGATGATGTGTCACAGTGGCGTGAAATAGTAATGAAGTCTTTGCCTTTATGGGATGAAATAGTAATGAAGTCTTTCTCGGTTTGCAGGCATATCTATGGAAGGCGATGAAGAGCTGCTGGCGGCAACCGAGGTTAAACCTGTACCTAAGAGAGATGAGTGGATGACCACCCTTCCTCCTGAAAGAAAGGTGAGATATCCAGAATTATTGATCGAAAACGATTTTTAATTGTTGGATAGGGTTCAAATTTTTAATCTTATATGGGGTTCTTCTTTCGCAGGTCGGAGTGGCCGTGCAGCAATCAACCACGTTTAGCAGAAATACTAGAGAAGGACGGGGTGACACTACAACCTGGACTGATACTCCTATGGACAAAGCTGAAAGAGCAAAGATGAAGTAAGAACACACTAATTTTTCAACCTCTCGCTAGCACTTGTTAACGACATTTCTGATCCACTAGGTTGTATTATAATAAAGGTGAAACACATTGGTACTATTTGAAAAAGTTCAGCTACTTAAACTTATGACATAGGTTTACTATAACTACCCTAGGACTGAATCCAGTGGATGGTAGGTGTTGTGAGTTGGATAGAGAGCAGTGAGTTAAGGCTCGATTTATGGCGCTGTCTCTGCAGATTGTTGTAGGAGTTAATTGATAAGGGTTTGGTCATTTGGCTGTGTAGAGAGCCAAAGATGAAGTTTCATAGCTTTCTTCTTATCATTGTTCTTTCCGGTTTTGCAGTTACTTGGAGGCATACAACAAGGCGAGTGCGCTTGCTTTAAACGAAGGGGAAAATATGAAAAGAAGCATAGATGCTGAGCTTGTGGACAAGTACAACAAAGAGAAAAGATCAAAGTCTCTGGTAGAGAAGCACAGAGAGGAGTCATCTTCATCTTCGAGCCGTCTGAAGAAGAAGAAAAAGTTGTCCTCTTCCAAAGAACAAACAGAGAAAGACGAGTGGGTGGGGAAACATCCATGGAAGCCATGGGACCGTGAGAACGACCTCACTGCCGGTAGACAAAAGGTGAAACTTGATGCTGAAGGTATGGCTGAAGGTTTGGCATCCAAGTTTTCTTCTGGGAATTTCCAAAGAAGTTTTCTTTGAAGCTTGTTGAATGAAACTTTTTTGACGATAAATGTATCCAAATATTTTAACTGGAAAATTTAAACCTAAAAAGAGTATATTTCTTACCAAATCATTCTTTTGCCACTCTTAGTGTTTTTTCACATGCAAAACTGCTAGAGTTGAACAAAACTCGACACAGAAACTTATTCAATTTAGTGGGTTATAAAAATATGAGGCCAATATTGCATAGCTTTCAACTGTATACATGTTCCATTTAATTGAGAGACGAGCCTGCGATACTCTTATGTTATAGGGATCTTATAATGCAATAAGTGTCTGATGCATTATACCCAATAAGATAAATCGAGAAAACCAAAGTTCCTTGAAACTTGAAAGAACTCGTAAATCACGCAGAAACACATCTACTACTTATGAAACCAAAGTAGAGCCAAAAAAAGAGCTTCTCCATCTCATGACACAAAAATAAAATAAAATGTTTGCTTCATCTCTTCTTATTGGGCTTAACCAAATCTGTAGACCAGCGAGGCATATGCATGAATGCCGAAGAACTTGATTCTCTTTCACTTAGCCTGAGGATGAGAAGCAATAAAGTCAACAGCTAGATCGATGGATTGGATCTTGTCTGCTTCATTATCAGGGATCTCAAATCCAAATTCCTCCTCCAATGCCATCACAACTTCCACACTGTCCAAACTGTCCAACCCGAGATCGTTTTGGAAATGGGCTTTTGGTGTTACCTGCAACAATGGATTAGTACAGAGTTCAAGCCTAGTTAGATGTAATAGCAGACTAGAACACACTGAAATTGGAGCCTTAGACTTTGGATATAGTCATATAGATAACAACTGAGCTAAGATGCATTACACAAACACCTAAATACAATAGTAAAAGAATGCACAAGTGATCACTGGGCTTAACTTCTCACAAGCTTCAAGATATTACACAAACAAGATCGATAACTCCTCTTCCACAAGATTGTGATGCTGAAGGAATTTTGAAAATCTCAACCTAATCATAGATAACTGAGATGGAAATAAGCTATTACTAGTACCTGATCAGTCAAATGCACTTTTCATTAGCTACAAATACCCGAACATGGCATGCAGAAATCGAGTTCTAAACGAGAACAAGGAGCGCATGTTTATTATCTCCTAAGAATAATACATAAGCTTCACTAATACTTTCCAACCCGTGGTGGCAAATATGCATTGCTACTAAATACAAATAAGTAATGGACAAAACTCCGAGGCCACAAAACAAGAAGTGGAGATCAACACAAGTATAAGCAAAAGGCTAAAAAAAGTGTTGTAGTTTCCAAATTGTTGCAATGTAGATAACCAATAATACCATAAACAATGCAACAATCACCCAAAAGGCTAAAAGCAAGTCACCCACAATTCTCAGTAAGACAAAAATTTCTCCTTTGTTCTTGCAGGAAAAATAAAATGCTCTCTCTACACTCAGGTTAGTGAATAATCGTATAATTGCTGAGTGATAGTCTTCAATATACACTAAATCCCAGCTGCAAATCAAAGCTTTTATTCATCTAATCATATCCAGATAAGCTTCATTTCTAAGGTCTTACTCATCAACCAAAACAAGTAAATACCAAAATCACTACGAATTACAATATCCCATCGCAATATACCTTAGAAGGATCTACTTTTTGGAAGTTTTTGACAACAGAGAGAACGCGATCTGTGACCTCAGATTTGTCAAGGAAAGAGCCTCTAACTTCCTCGGAGAAACGGCGAAGAAGAACGGAGAAAGGGAGTGCACATTCTCTAGGGTTTTGAATTGTTGGATTGACGTTGACTCTAAGGTAACGAAGCAGAGCACCTCTCGCCGCCATTGCTGTGTATTGCATAGAAAACGGATAACCTAGAAAGCTTTCTCTTTCTCTGCTGTGCTCTCGAAGGTGAGATTTGCTTATTTTGAGAGACACGAAATGACGTCGTTACAATTGTATAGTGGGCTCTTTTTGCATTTCTTATTAGAGCCCATCAACTTTAGAAGTGTTTATCGGGTCATCATGAGTAGCGCATATCGGTGCAAAATTAAACTAAACATTTATGGAGAGGAGGGCTCAAACCCAGAAACACGACCAAACATTAGTATTTTATATTATAATGGAGAAAGTTTTAATATATTTTAGTCAGTTCATCTTTTCTAATAACACAATAATTAAAATAAAAAAGTTAAAATAGAATTCAATTTAATTATAAAAATTATGAATATTAAATATATGGTTTTGGCAGAAAATTACGAAATCATGTTTTTTGGCAGAAAAATTACGGAATCACGTTTTTTTTTGGGAAAAATTACGAAATCACATTTTTTGGAGAGAATATTACGGAAACACGTTTTTTGGCGGAAAATTGTGAATCCATATTTTTGGCGAGAAAATTATGGAATTACTTTTTTAGTGAGAAAACAGAAAAATTACAGAATCACGTTATATCATAAGATTATCATAGGAATAGCCACGGAATAACCCTTGGTTTTATTTTTGTGATTTTGTAAATTTTCCGCCAAAAAAATTGATTCCGTAATTTTTTCGCCAAAAAACGTGTCCACAATTTTCCACCAAAAACGTGACTCCGTAATTTTCCCTCCAAAAACGTGATTCCCTTATTATTCCGCCAAAAAACGTGATTCCGTAATTTTTTCCGCCAAAAACCATACATTTAATATTAACATATCAAGTTATGTATTATCATAACAATGTTATGAAATTAACTAATATGTCTCACTAGATATGGACCCGTGATATGATCCTGAGCAACAACAAGTAATGAGAGCTTGAACCTGACAAGAAACATGAAGCCAATGGAGGATTTTTGGCAACCAAGAGAGCTAAGTTTCAAAGGATCAAAGAAGGCATTGGCGTGACACAATCCAAGAGTATCAACAAATGGATTAAGTGTTGTATGGGTACTCTTTTTCCCTGTCCATGTTTTTATCCCAATGGGTTTTTCATGGATAGGTTTTTAATGAGGCTTATGCAACACTTCCCCATTGTCCATTTGTTGATCAACCATCCAGCCCATGAAGCCCAACACAAGAAATTTCGACCAAGGCACTTCAAGGGGTCATTTTCAAAGTAAAAAAAGCCTAAGAGACATTCAAACTTGTTTTAATTCCTAGTCTAAGTTGTTATTTTCGAAACTGCTTTTTTCACATTTCTCTCTTTATAAACTCATGTATGATCTTATGATTAAGTATCTAGACTTTTAATCAAAAACCTTTTCTGAATCTCTAGATCTTGTTGATGAGTAATATTCAACAAAACTTTCGATTCTTTTGGTGAGTAATATCCTTGAGAATCGATTGAAGAATATCAAGGGCCTTCCGCAACCCTTGTGAGACCGTTCGATCCACAACCTTTGAAGCAATCCGTTGCTTGCAAAGCCTATCCAAAACCATACCCAAACCGTAGAGTGAGTTCCTTGGGAGGATCATATCAATCCGTGCGTTGCACGGGTTTAATTGTAATTATTATACTTAATTTATAATTTTTATTTATAAAATTAATTAAATAAAAAAAATTGTTTAAATATTTTAAAAAACATCAATGTTAATTATTTTCTAAATATAAAAATATTGCACACAACATACAATATAAAACCATATTTATAGATATGTTATAAGTGTTATTAAATCATTTGATATAAATGTTAGGCCAATTTATAAAATTATTTACTTTTTATTATAAATTTCAAAATTTTAAATATTATATTATTGAATTTAGTAAATATTTTATGTTATCTAATTATTTACAACTATTGAAAAACATATTATATATAATATTTAGTGTAGACGTATTTATAGTTTGAATTTTAGATTTTCTTGTAATAAAATAACTTTGGGTCCAACCGTTTTATCTTAATTTAGTGTAATACATTAAGTTAAAACAATCATTAAATAACGACAACCTCATTGTTAGATAATAAAATTATTAAATGAAAAGGAGAAAGAAATGTTTTACTAATACAATAAACTAAAAATTAAGATGGTGTTTTTGAACTAAAGTGTTTTGTTTGTTGAAGTGATTAGTTTATATAGAGTTGAATTAAAACAATTTTTTTCTTTTAGTATTAGAAATTTCTAAATCAATATTGGAAATTTTATCTTTTCAAGATATTAAATGTTAGTTTTATTATTTTCATAATATTTAGATAAGAAATAAATGAGCTATTCCTATTTCAATGAATTTAAGATATTGAAAAAGGAATTAATTAATTTGATTTACTTTTTTTAACTATGGTAGAAAAAGAAGAAATTTGTTTTTAATTTCATTTTGGCAATATTACTATATTTTTTTGTAAAATTTAGAAAAGAATAAATTAGCTATTCTTTTTTTTTCATTTTTTTCTTTTTCAATGGTTTTAGGTTACTTAATATACTTTTGTCATAGAAAAGTAAAATATTCCTTTTTTTTTTCGAAAATTTTTATAAGAAATAAAATAGTTTTTTAATATTTTTCATAATATATAAAAAATAGATAAATTATCATAAAATTTAGAAAAGAAATAAATTAGCTATTTTTTTCCTTTTGCAATGGCTTTAGATTACTTAATTTACTATATTTTCATTTTCCAAAATTTACAAAAAAAGAATAAATTAGTTTTTATTTAAAAAAATAATTAATAGATATCATAAAATTTATAAAAGTAATAAATTATAATTAATTAGCATATTCTTTCCTTATAATTAAATATTTTACATTTTTAACATTATTTACATTTTTCAACTTTGATAATTTTGACAAGTGTCGAAATCTTGAATCTATTAACCCGAAAATGTTAGATATTTTCTAAAAGTATAAGAAAAAAAATAACCGATATTAGAAAAATTTAATAAGCATAAAAATATATAAAATATTATTTAATATTAATAAGCATAAAAAAAGAAATATAATGTTTTATCAATATCATGAAGTTGAAGGTATGATGGTGTTTATGAAAAAAAGTGTTTTGTTTGTTGAGAAAATATGAGAGTACTTATTTGTTTATATAAAATTCAATATTTACAATTTTTCTTTCTTTAGAATTATAAATTTTCTTAATTATGGATTTTTTTTTTAAATAATTTTTATAGATTTTTTTATAGATTTTTCATTTTCCTAATTGTTGTATAGAAATTATAATTTTTATTTTCCTTTTTGTATATTTCCTTATAATATATTTTGAAATTTTTTTAATCTAAACACGTGTCGAAATCTTGAATCGTTGGATATGACACGTGTCGCGATCTCGTGAGTTAGTAATTTTGAAAACTCTAATTTATTTATCTTGAATCCTTGGATATGAAACGTATCACGATCTCGTGAGTTAGTAACTTTGAAAACTCTAATTTATTTAATAAGATTTTATTTTCCTTTTTGTATAGTTTACTTATAATTATTTTTGACATTTTTTTAACGTTGACACGTGTCGAAATCTTGATTCGAATAACATGACACGTATCACTATCCTATGAGTTACTAACTTTTGAAAACCCTCTTTTATATAATAAGAAACTTTGAAAACTCTAATTTATTTAATAAGATTTTCTTTTTGTTTTTGTATAGTTTACTTATAATAATTTTTGACATTTTTTTAAGGTTGACACGTGTCGAAATCTTGAATCGAATAACATGACACGTGTCACCATCCTATGAATTACTAACTTTTGAAAACCCTCTTTTATATAATAAGATTGGATAACATATCTCATTGGATAATGTGTAATATTGGATAAGTGTGTGGGACCCACTTAATATTTGTCAGTAATTTGACCCCTACAGAAGTCGATTGTTTTCCACCTAGTTTTTGGAGGGCATTTTCGTCCAAAATTTTACTCTCCAACAATCTCTCTCTCCTTTTCTACAAGTTTCTCAAAAATCATTACATATCCCCTAATTATTTCCAAATATATGTATATATTGTACACTTAATTAACTTATTAATTAATAATCATAGAAGAATAGTAACAAAGTAGAGCACCTGAAATTACAAGTAGTATAAAAGTAGTAATAGGATTTTAAATCTTGGAGAATCAATCAGTTGAGTAGCTAAAAGATATGTTGGTTTGTTGTAGGTCTGAGTATAAGATCCGAATCAAACCCGAACCGAATGGATTTCGGATCCTCACAAATACTCGATCGGATCTTGACCTTAGGTAGCTTCGGGTTTTGGATTCGGGTCAAGTATTACTTGAAACCCAAAAGTACCTTATAGGATCCGAACATATATACGCACATATAAATATATGTTTTCCACTTTACAAACCTTTACTTGTCTTAGCATGTTTAGCTTCCCATTTTTAGATTTATGACAAATATTATGTATATCAACACAAATCGAAATAATCTAGACACCCTAAACCATTGTCCGTTTTAGGTCTGGACATTCAAGTATTCTATTCGGATTCGGATTCGGATATGTTCTTTCAGTTCTGAGTTTTTCGGTACTCGAGGTTGAGGTCCCATTCAGGTATTTAAAAAATTCGGATCGGGTCTGTTTGGATATTGAATTTAGAAACCGAAAAAACCGGATATTTGTATGGTACATCTTCGGGTCAGTTCCATATAAATACATTTTATCCGAATGTACCCAAAACTACTCATAAGTAACTACAAAACCCAAAATTTTTTGTAAAAACTAATGTAAATCGAAGGTGTGATCTGATGATCGGCTTCAATTTCCAATCATGGAACAAGTTACATATGTTTTAGTCTTGGGCATTCGGTGAAAACCGAACAAACCGACCCGATTGAACTAACTTTTTCGGTTATCGGCACCGAAGTTAAGAAGAGCATTAAACCGATCGTCATAATTAATTTGGAAAATCAGATTTAAGTTATTTACGGTTTGGTAATCGGATAATCTCGGTTTTCTCTAAACCAAGACTTCGCAGTCATGTATAAGGTAATAAGTCGCTAAAACTCTAATCTTATAACTTCTTCTTCAGTGGCTCTGCGCCTCTTGCAAAACTAAGCAAAGTTCATCATTCAACATATCTCAATAATCGTCATCATATCTCTTCTCCGTCGTCATTTAACATATTCTAACGCTTCTTTCATTCTCAAATATCAATCGTGGTTAAGAGGACCCTTTTCTTAGAGATTCAACATGTAATCGCGACATCCTTAGGGGTAAGCTCTTGTTTTTTCTACGTAATCACTTCTTCGTTTGATTTATGCTTCTCGTTAATCATCGAAGTTGTTTGATGTTTGGGGATTTGTTGTTATTTTGACAGATCTGGTAGCTAGAAAGAGAGAAGCTACGGCGAGAGCATAGCCTTCACAAATCTCGCCGAAGTAAGCGATGTCCGTCGTCATCGTCTCCCTCGTGCCGTCATCGTTGTTGTCTCTGTCGTGCCCTCTCTTCGCCGTTATCTCCGTCGTGTTGTCTCGTCATCGTTGTCTCCGTTGTGCCATCTCGTCGCCGTCGTGCCGTCTCTGTCGTGCGGTGGTTTAGCAAAACTGTAAACCCTAGATTTAGTTGGGTTTGGGTTTAGTTCGTTATATAATTTGGGCTTGTTTTTAATTGGCCCACTATTCCTTTGTTTTGTAATTTTAAGCCCATTGTCTTAGTTATTGGTCTAATTCGGTTTAAACTAACCGAATTAAGAAAAAATTAGTTAATTTTGGAATTAATTTGAACCCTAAAACCGAACCGAATAAACCGAGTACCGAATGACCCGAATAGGATAAAAATCTGGTTCAAATCGGCAAGAATTTTAGATAACCAAATTTCCCTTAAACCGATTCACTACAAGAAAACAATGATTTTTCAACGTTCATATTCGTCGCTAAATCGTTGAAAAATAGGTTTTGCATCGACTTTGCGACGAAAATCAAACATTGCAAACAGCGTGACGTAAAATACAAATCGTTGCTAAATCGTCGCAAATTTTGCGTCGTCCGTAAAATCGTCGCAAATTCGACGCAATCAGTGCGTTGCTAATTCGTCGCAAAATTAGCAATGAATTAGCGTTGATTGTTAATTCGATGCTAATTTGATGCTAATTCGACTCAAAATTAGTGACGTTTTTGCGACGATTCACTCATACAATTTTGCAACGATTTTACAACGATTTTGGAGATTTTGATATTATATTTAATTAGTATTTATGTGAATTTATTTTTCAAATTCAGTTTAAAAAAATTAAATATGAATAAAATACTGTTCATTTTAAAATTAAAATATTCTTATATATATTTCAATATCAATATAATATTCATAATTAAATATATTTATCCTAAGATAATATTTCATAATCAAATATTTTAATCCTACAATAATATTCCAAGCCTAATCTATATATTTCATTCCAACTCTAAATATTTTAATCCAAATCTAAATATTTAAATCTATGTATAATATTCTATAACTAAATTCTATCCTAAAAATAATATTCCAATCTAATCTAAATATTTCCATCCTAACAATAATATTCAATCCTAATCTAAATATTCCAATCCTAATCTAAGTATTTCAATCCATGAAATACATATGAGAGAGAGTGAGAGAAGAGAGTAAATGAGTGAGTTGGGAGAGAACGAATGGTGTTTTATATATAGGAATTGGCGGACGTCACTAAATCGACGCAAATACGACGCTAAACTGGAGCAAATTTTTTGAAATGAAATTTAAAATATTTGGATCATCTTTCTTTCCCGCAAAGATAGCGACGATTTTGCAACGAATCGTCGCTAAATTGGCGCCACAATTTTATAAAATTTTGAAATGAAATTTTAAAAATTTGCACCATATTTATTCGTGCGAGGATAGCGACGATTTTGCCACGATTCTTCGCTAAATCGTCGCTAAATTGGCGCCACAATTTCATAAAATTTTGAAATGAAATTTTTAAAATTTGCACCATATTTATTCGTGCGAGGATAGCGACGATTTTGCAACGAATCTTCGCTAAATCGTCGCTAATTTGGTGGCATATTTCGACGATTTAGCAAAGAATCATTGCAAAATCGTTACAAAATTAATTAAAATTAAATATTAACTTATGATTACTCGTTGGCCTGATGTGAATCATTGATGTTGCATGTAGTATAGCATGTCCTCACGCAGATATTGGGAGTTTTGATTTCATTAGTAATGGTCTAGCAATCAATTGAAGACACTTAATTAGTGATTCCGCTAAACCATTTTGTGTGTAAACATGTGCTACATGATGTTCAACACTTATCTCAATAGACATGCAATAGTCATTAAAAGCATGAGACGTGAATTCACCAGCATTATCAAGACAAATTGTCATTAAAGGAAAATCTTTAAAATGTGTTTGTAGTCTAATCAACTGAGCAAGTAATCTTGAAAACGCCAGCTTTCGAGTTGATAACAAGGATATGTGTGACCATCTACTAGATGTGTCAATTAAAACCATAAAGTATCTAAACGTTCCACATGATGGGTGAATCGGTCCACAAATATCTCCTTGTATGCGTTGCAGAAAATTTATCGATTCTGAATTTATCTTTGCTTATGAAAGCCGTATAATTAGCTTGCCTTGTGAACATGCAGCACATGAGAAATCATTAGGAAGAATATGATGGTTCTATAATAAGTGTCCACATGAATTAATGATTATCTTTCGCATCATTATTGTACCGGGATGGCCTAACTAGTCATGCCAAACTTTGATGTTTTTTATAGCCTTCTGATTTACTACAACATTTGCCCTGATTATATTAATTGTAGTATAATATAATCCAGTGGAGAATGCAGATAGTTTTCCACTATATTTTTAAGGCCTTGGGTATTACTCGTGATTTGAAGGTATTCAACACTACCTTCGCTCATAGTCTCAATATGATATTCATTTCTGCGCATATCTTTAAAACTTAATAAGTCCCTTTGAGACTTAGGAGAGTATAAGACATTAACAATTAAAAATTGTTTTCCCATAGGCAATGATATATTTGCTCTTCCAGAGCCTTCAATTATTTT
Organism: Crucihimalaya himalaica; assembly: GCA_004349715.1. Lineage (NCBI taxonomy): Eukaryota > Viridiplantae > Streptophyta > Magnoliopsida > Brassicales > Brassicaceae > Crucihimalaya > Crucihimalaya himalaica. The sequence goes on from SMJT01000028.1 coordinate 438,801, forward strand.
TGCACTACTTGTAACGGTTGTTACACTTGCTTCTTTCATTGTCAAATGAGAAAAATATCTTCTATTTTTCAGAATAGTGTGACTAGTTGCACTGTCAGCTAAGCATAAATCTCTACCATTCATTGTTCTTTAGATAAAAGAATAAAATAAATTATTATCGAATATAACTTAATAAATAGTTCAATAACTTAATAAAATAAATCAACAACTTAAATAAATAACTTAATAATTTAATACATCAATAACTTAATAATATAATTCAACTTTAACCATGTCTAAAAACACATCAACTCATAGAATAGATAATATAAGCCAAGTAATTAAATGCCAAAAACCAATAAATCAAGAAGCAAAAGTTTTTTAAATAATTATAGCTTAATCACTTTTTCTCATCTTCAAGGAGAAAATCAGCAAGGTCTAGGTGAGTGGTATCACCAAGGGCAAAATAACCAAGGGCAAAATCACCAAGGGCAAAATCATTTTCTCCATCTTCATACACCAAATTTGTTTCCACTCTCTTTCCCTTTTGTTTCAATGATTGTTGATAAAGCTCAACAAGATGCTTTGGTGTACGACACGTACGAGGCCAATGGTCTTTTCCTCCACGACGGGAACATACATTCAAATATGTTGGTTTGTCTTGTTTGTTACCATCTTTGTTATCCCACTTATGGTGAGAGTATGAGTTCTTAAAATGAACTTCATGGCCTCATCTTCCACTGTATCCACGTCCACGACCATAACCACGACCACGCCCACGCCCACGACCACGTATGTAGCCACTACCTTGGCCATTATTATTGGCTTTATCATATAATGACAAATTCGCTTCAGGGAATGGAGCATAACCAGTTGGGCATAGTCCATGATTTTTCATCAACAGCTCATTGTTTTTCTCAGCCACAAGGAGACAAGAAATAAGTTGGGAATACTTCACAAATCCCTTTTCACGGTATTGTGTCTGCAGGACAATGTTATTAGCATGAAAAGTAGAGAATGTCTTCTCTAACTTATATGCATCCACGATTTTCTCTCCACATAATTCTAGTTTGGAAGTAATTTTAAACAAGGCTGAGTGGTACTCACTTACAGACTTATAGTCTTGTAGTCTCAGATGTGTCCAATCATAACGATCCTTAGGTAAGATCACAGTTTTCTGATGATCACACTCAAGTATTCATTCTTGAGATCCTCACGGAGGTGATGGCGTAAAAAAATCATAGCCTTTGATTTTTTTTTTTGCTTGGAGTTTGATTTCTTTCTTTGATGATATTAAGAAGATCTTTTGAATCTAGATGAATTTCAGCATCTAGTGCCCATGCCAAATAATTGTCTCCATTGATATCAAGAGCTGCAAATTCAAGGCTCGTAAGTTTCGACATGGTTACTGAAATATTAAGAAAATTGATCAAATTTCATATTTATAAATAAATTGCAAAGAAAAAGAAACAAATAATAATATTAATAAATAATTAAATTAAAATTCATTGAATTTAAAAAATGCACTTAGATGCTTTCTATTAGTCAAATAATAAAATATTGTAATCTAATAATGCAATCAACGTTATTGGAGTTTATGTATTGGTTTATACCGGTTAAATTACATGTATAGAGCATTGGTACATATAGTTGGTTTAGCTGATACAGTTTGTATACAAACATTGTACTGACTTTTGTATTCGACAACGATTGAATAATATAAACTCTCTAACAAACTCTTCTTCTTCATTTTCTCTCAATTGTATTATGGTATCAGAACCATCAAGCTCATATCTGAGCTAATTTCGATCAAATCTCTTCAATCTTGAGGCTTTCATTCTGGTTTCACATCTAAAGGGAAATTTGCAGACAAGAAGACTCAACTGTCTGTGTAATTTACATGAACCCTAAGATCGATTAAGCAACATGATTAATCACATGACAGAATTACAAAGGAGGGTTAGCGGAGTACCTCCATTCATTGTAGTCGAGATTTCTTGATGAACGGTTTCCTGAAGTCCTGATCTTTTAGTTTAGGAGATTATGTTTCTCTCCCCTTGCCTATGAACTATTCTCTATGTGTTGTCTTTCTGAGATTCTTTTCGGGATGCCTTTATGATGGACTAAAGGCATATATTTATAGGCGGAGAGAAGACCTAATTCCTCTTTAGGGTTTCCATAAGATTTAATCTCAACCATCCATCAAAGTAGAGATTGATTAGGAAAAACTTCTTTATTACCAATTTATTTGGTTACCAAATATATTAAGGAATAACATTATTCCAATAGAAAACGAGTAACTATAAGACCACATAATAGGAAAAGGAATTATTCCTTACAGTCTCCCACTTGGTCGTTAGTAAAACCCATTAATGTTTTCTTTTTAGGAATCATAAGGCCGGCATAATATGTTATAACTTGATTTCTTTCATTTGGTCATCATAAGTGTCTTGGCTAATCTAGTAATCAATTGGAGTCATGGCGGTCGCACATCATTCTGCAACATGATCCCTTCCATGTACTACTTAACTGACTACTTTCATAGTTAAACCATAACATAAGTAGGAGTTATCATAATGGTCCCTTTAATGTCTTTAAATAAAGACTCATTCTGCTATCATCTATCCAACAACAATAATGTGTGTGCACATTGGAAAACAGAATATAAAAGATGTAAAAGTCATTAAAAAGCTCAAATAAATGTCAAATATAGGCTAATTAAAAAGCAAACAACATAATTAGGAACTATCCTCAAGACCCATACTTTCAGCATGCTTTTTGAAAGTCTTGGGAGGAAGCCCTTTCGTGAATATGTCTGCAATCATAAGTTCAGTGCCTATGTGTTCAATGACAATCTTTCCTCTTTTGACATCTTGCTTTAGTGATAGATATTTAAGGTCCATATGCTTGGCTCCCTTAGATATCCTATCATGCTTAGAGAAGAAGATTGCAGCTTGATTGTCACAGTAAAGAGTTAGAGGCTTGTCAACAAAACTTAATGCCCCAAACTCAGAGACGAAGTTCCGCAACCATGCTCCTTGAATAGAAGCCTCATAACATGCCACATACTCAGCCTCCATGGTGGATGTGTAAATTAACTGCGACTTTTGGCTTTTCCATGAGATTGCACCCCCAGAAAGGAGATACACATAGCCTAGAGTGCAGTGTCTTGAATCATGACATCCACCAAAATCTGAATCCGAAAATGCAACCATCTGTGGATGTGTTGATTTTCTGTATGTGAGCATGTAATTTCTTGTTCCCTTTAAGTATCTCAAAACTTTCTTTGCAGCTTGCCAATGAGCGAGTCCTGGGTTACTCTGAAATCTACCCAACATGCCAACTGCATGACTAATATCAGGTCTGGTGCAAACCTGTGCATACATCAAACTTCCCACCAGAGATGCATAAGGATAATTTTGCATTTCTTGACGTTCCATTGCATTCTGCGGACATTGCGAAAGATCAAGCTTGTCCCCTTTCTGCATAGGAACGATGCTAGAAGAACACGTCATCATGCCAAATCTCTCAAGAACTTTATCAATATATGCTTTCTGAGACAACCCTAAAATTCCAAGTGATCTATCACGGAATATTTCAATTCCTATCACATAGGAAGCCTCACCCATATCTTTCATTTCGAAGTTCTTTGAAAGATAACTCTTAGTCTCATGTAATAGACCAAGATCACTGCTGGCCAATAAGATATCATCAACATACAGAACCAAAAATATGAACTTACTCCCACTGATCCTGAGGTAAATACATGGATCAACAATGTTTTCTTTGAAACCGAATTCTGTAATGGTTTCATGAAACTTTAGATACCATTGCCTCGAAGCTTGTTTCAGTCCATATATCGATTTCTTTAATTTGCAGACCATGTCTTCCTGTCCTTCAATTATGAAGCCTTCAGGTTGACGCATGTAGACTTCTTCTTGCAAGTCTCCATTAAGAAAGACAGTTTTCACATCCATTTGATGCAGCTCGAGATCATACTCAGCTACTAGTGCCATGATAATTCTAAGAGAGTCTTTCCTTGACACAGGGGAAAAAGTCTCATTATAATCAATGCCTTCTTTCTGATTATAACCTTTGGCTACAAGTCTGGCTTTATATCGTTCCACATTGCCATTACAATCGAGTTTGGTCTTAAAGATCCACTTACACCCGACTGCTTTGTGTCCTTCAGGCAACGGAACAATGTCCCAAACTTCATTATTAACCATTGAGTCTATTTCATCTTTACTGGCATCAATCCATTTATCAGAATTAACATCTTTAATGGCTTGTGAATAAGAAACCGGATCTTTAATATTCAATTCTCCAGATTCTACTTGATAAAGCACATACTCATCGGAAATAGCAGATCTCCTCTGACGAGTAGACCTTCTTAATGCTGGTTCCTCTTGTGTTTCATTATCATTATTGGCAATGTTCTCTTCTTGGAGTGGATGATCATTCACTGGATTTTCCTCATTGTTTAACGGTTCAACAATATGAGGATTCCTAGTAACATTTGGAACTGAGGGCAAAGGAATATTCACCCTAATTTCCTGAATGACCACATCTTGAACTTTATCACTCCCACTAATCTCGCCATTCTCATAGAATCTAGCATTACTGGTTTCTACTATTCTTGTACTATGGGTTGGACAGTAAAATCTATATCCTTTGGATTTCTCAGGGTAACCAATAAAGTGACCACTGATCGTTCTGAAATCCAGTTTCTTTTCATGTGGGTTATATATTCTTGCTTCAGCTGGACAACCCCAAACTTGGAGATGTGACAGACTAGGTTTCCAGCCTTTCCACAGTTCAAAAGGGGTCTTTGGAACTGCCTTGCTAGGAACCCTGTTCAATATATAGACTGCAGTACGTAATGCATCCATCCACAAGGATATAGGTAAGTTAGCATGACTCATCATGGATCTAACCATTCCCATATAAGTACGATTACGCCTTTCAGCTACACCATTCTGCCATGGAGAACCAGGCGTTGTGTACTGAGCAACAATTCCTAATTTTTGGAGAAGTTTGGCAAAAGGTCCAGGATGTTGTCCTGTTTCATCATACCTGCCATAAAATTCACCACCTCTATCTGACCTAATGATTTTCACCTTTCTATCCAATTGTCTCTCTACTTCAGTAATGAACACTTGTACAGCATCCACAGATTGAGACTTTTCATGCAATAGATAGAGATAACAATAACGTGAATAATCATCGATAAAGGTAATAAAATACTTTTCACCTCCAAAAGAAGGAACGTCAAAAGGTCCACAAATATCTGTATGTATGATTTCAAGAAGCTGTGTACTTCTTGTGGCTCCTTTCTTAGTGTGTTTAGTTTGCTTACCCTTAATGCAATCTATACACTCTTTACTGTTGGTAAAATCAAGATTCGGAATGACTCCATCTTTTACCAATCTTTTGATTCTTTCGCTGGAAATGTGTCCCAACCTTTTATGCCACAAGAAATATGAGTCTTTAGCACATGTTTTGCGTTTAAGTCCATTATTACCATGCAGGGTGAGATGTGTTTCATAAGGTTGATCAGCCAAGATAAGCATATAAAGACCATCAACTAATTTTCCAAAACCAATTCGATTAGAGTTTAGAAATAAATTGAAACAACCATCTCCTTGAGTCGAATTAAAACCAGCCAAATCAAGTTTGCTTAATAAAACTAAATTACGGGAAATAGATGGAACATAAAGAGTCTGAAATAAATCCAAACAAAATCCACCATCCAAGATGAGACGATAAGTGCCAATAGCTTCAACCGGCAGTGTTTCCAGCCTTTGTTAAAATGGTAGAGATTCAGTTTAATGGAAAGGTTAAATCAGTACGATCTGACAATGCTCTGGAGTTAAAATTCACAAAATTTTATCAAGAGAAAGGGATCATCTCATATCATTCTTGTCCAGAGACTCCGGAACCGAATTCTGTTGTGGAGAGAAAACACTAACATATTTTGAATGTTGCTCGAGCAATTATGTTTCAGTTTGGGGTTCTTCTACGTCATTGGGAAGGGATTGGGTTTTGACTGCTGTGTTCCTGATAACTAGAACTCCTTCAAAACTTCTCTCAAACAAAACTCCTCATGAGGTTCTTACAGGCAAGGCACCAGATTACAGTCAATTGAAGATATTTGGATGTCTTTGTTATGGATCTGTATCACCTCATCAAAGGCATAAGTTTCAGCCTAGATCAAGGGATTGTATTTTTCTGGGATATCTAGCTAGATTTAAAGGTTACAAATTGTTGGACTTGGAGAGTAACAACATAGTCATTTCCAGAAATGTTATTTTTCATGAAGAGGTGTTTCCTTTGGTGTATAACAATTCACTAGAGAAACACATGGAGTTATTTTCACCAATAGATTTTGAGTCCTTAGGTAATATTTTTTCTCCTTCTCTTTCATCTCTTCCATCATAAATTTCTGGTACTCGAGTAAAGAAAAGTCCGATTCATTTAAAGGACTATCAGTGCTATTGTTTACAAAACACCACAGATCATCCTATTTCTTCTTTTCTCTCTTACTCTAAAATTTATCCATCTCATTATGCTTATAACAATAGCATTACCAAAATTCCTATTCTACAATCTTACTCTGAGGCTCAGAAATCTAAGGAATGGTGTGAGGCTGTTGATAAAGAAATAGGAGCTATGGAATCTACAGAAACGTGGGAGATTACTTCTTTGCCTCCGGGAAAGAAACATGTAGGATATAAGTGGGTGTTCGCACTGAAATTTCATGCTGATGGGAGACTTGAAAGGTATAAAGCACGGTTGGTTGCTAAGGGGTGTACAGAGACCGAGGGATTGGATAACAATGAAACTTTTTCACTTGTGGCAAAGATGGCAACTGTAAAATTGTTGTTTAAAGTGTCTACCTCTAAGAAATGGTTTTTGACACAGCTTGATATATCTAATGCTTTCCTTAATGGAGAATTAAAAGAAGAAATTTATATGAAATTGCCAGAAGGGTATGCTGCTAAACAGGGGGACTCATTGCCTTCTAATGCAGTTTGTAGGTTGAAGAACTCGATCTATGGTCTAAAGTAGGCATCTAGTCAGTGGTTTAAGAAGTTTTCTGAATTATTATTGAGTTTTGGTTCTGAAAAGGCTCATGGGGATCATACCTTATTTGTGAAGAACTGTGATGATGATTTTATGTAATACTTGTCTATATGGATGACATAGTTATAACAAGTACTAGTGCTAAAGCTGCAGCTTCTTTGACTCAAAGCTTACAGAGTTGTTTTAAACTCAGAGACTTGGGACCTTTGAAGTATTTTTTGGCTTGGAAGTGACTCGTAATGAAGAAGGGATTTCCTTGTGCCAGAGAAATTATGATTTGGAGCTATTAACATCAATTGGCATGCTTGGTTGTAGACCAGTCTCTGTTCCTATGATTCCAAATGTGAATTGAATATCTCTAAATAAGATGGTGAATTGCTGGATGATAAAGAAGAGTATCGACGTTTAGTAGGCAAGTTGGTGTACATGACAATCACTAGACCTAAGATTACATTTGCAGTCAACAAAATATGCCAGTTCTCCTCAGCTCCACGTACATCACATTTTGCTGCAGTTCATCGAGTTCTATAGTATATCAAGGGACTGTTGGTCAAGGCTTGTTCTACTCTGCATCTGATGATCTTCATATTACAGGTTTTGCTAGTGCAGATTGGGCTTCTTGTCCAGATAGCTGAAGATCCATTACTGGATTTAGTATTTTTTTTGGTTCTTCTTTGATCTCATGGCGATCCAAGAAACAACAAACTATTTCCCATTCTTCCACCTTAGTTCCAGTTCTCTTTTCTGATAGCACAGCTGCCATTTACATAGCTAAAAATCATGTGTTTCATGAAAGAACGAAACACATTGAGGTGGACTACCACACTGTTAGAGAAAGGTTGGATAAAGGAACTTTAAAAGACACTTCATATGCGTACTGAAAATCAAGTGGCAGATATCATGACTAAACCTTTGTTCCCTTATCAGTTTGAGCATTTGAAATCCAAGATGAGCCTCACCAATATCTACTGCTCATCTTGAGAGGGACTATTGGAGTCTATTTATTGGTTTATACCGATTAAATTACATGTATAGAGCATTGGTACATAGTCGGTTTAGCTGATACAGTTTGTATATAACATTGTACTCACTTTTGTATTCGACAACGATTGAATAATAAAAAATCTCTAACAAACTCTTCTTCTTCATTTTCTCTGAATCGTATTAAACATGTCTCATTAATAATAAAATGATAGTTTCGTTGCTATGATAGATTGATTGTTTCGTTACGATGTCGATAGTGCTATGATAAAATAATAATATGATAGTATAACAAACATTCGAAACGAAGGTGTAAAACGAAGAGTATAACAAACATACATAGCAAACGAATACATAAAATATTAAACACTATAACGACCAAGATAATAAACCAAATAATAAAATGATGTTATATTTGTTATAACAAACAAATCTCATGGAGGAGTGATTATTAACAAGCATAAAAATAAAATATATATGTATATGTATATTGAAACAATTTCACATGATCGACAAGATAATTATAATAAACAAGACGATATATATTATAATTAGCAAATCTCAAATAGCAAAATCGAAACAACAATAATATAATAATATTTTGGAAAATTAAAAAAACAGCAAAGGTAATAACCAAACTGTCTCGAATATCAAAATTAAAATGATGAACAAATGATTGATCAAAATGTTTCTAACCTCGTTCTTAAAAAGAAGCTTAAAACGGTGGCTAGGGTTTGAGATAACTCAGGCGTCTAGAGTTTCGTTCTGATAACATGTTGTGAATAGAGAAAAGAGATAGAAGATTGATGTGTTTATTCTAATGAATAAGGAGTCATTTAGAAGTACAAATGTAAGGTTTTACTTGGTGATGAAGGTGGCCTTTAGATGGGCCTTACAATGATCATCCATTTACTATACATAACATAAAAGACGTTTAAGCTGGTTTAATGAAAGATTGGTTATTTCCTGTTTAGTATGGAGTAACTTGATTTATAAGTTATTTGACATGCCGTGTTGTTGAAGAAAATGTTAGGTGTCACATAAGAAAGGAGAACACTTGATGGAGAGAACATGCAAAACTTTGCGATATAAATCACATTCTGTAATCATAATTTAATAACACGGTTCTTGAACATCTCTTCAATGAGTAAGTATAAAAATCCATATGCGTTTGAAGTTTGGGTTAAAGTGGCGAAGGTAAAGTGTTTAGGAAGATGTTTCGTCTCGTTTTTTCTGGTTGTGAAGTAGCTAGCAAGGCCTTAGGATTGAGATTCACATATCTCTGTGCTAGCCGACTACGGGGAAATGTACTTGGTAGAGTGGGTAAGTTTGTCGAGCGTCCTGTAGGCTGGTGTAGTTCTGTTTAAGTTGTAAACTTAGGTTGAGGAGGAAAACCATGATTAGGTGGCTTGGAGGATGGTCTAGATCATTGGTTATGAAAACTCTTTCGAGTTTATCGTTTCTCCACTCTAGCTGCCAGAGAAAGAGCTTCTTTCACTAAGAGAATTGTTTCCCATCTCTCTAATGGTCTTTGCCGAAGTTGTTTTTCTTGATTTATACTTCTCGGTTTTTCAGGATTTTATCGCTTCATCTAGATGTCGTCAACTAAAAAGTTTAACGTTTATGCCAGTGGACTGAATTGTAGAGTTGTTTTTGCTTCCATGTTTTAATCTTTTTTTTTTGACATGGAACCAAGCTATAGGTTTTGCTTTTGTAAAACCTAAACAGTTAATTTTAATGATATTCCCTTTCCTATTAAAAAAAAATTATATTTATTTTGATAAAAAAAAAACAGAAAACGGCTGAAATCATCATGAATAATTTGTCGATTGCTTTTTCATACCCAAATAATGGTATCATGCATTCATAAATCTGAACCAACAAAAAATTCAAATTATCTACCTGAACCATTAGTCCGTTAGACGATTTCTACAATGACTCACAGTGTTAGTTAGCCGTCTAATAGCGATGAGTCAGACGACACCTATCAAACAAGTAGAATTGGAGCTAGACAAAATGACGTAGTTTTGATCGTTTAAATAAAACCAAAATAAAATGTATCAAGCAGGATTCAAAGCCGCACAAGAAGAGAACCAATAATCCGTTTCCACAGCCACCAGTACACATCAACTTCCTTGTTTAGTAAACAAAATTAAATATAATGTATACGGTCTCTTTTTCTTCTCCCTTTTCACCTAGATTATGTAATTGAGAATATCTCTGGAAACTAATAAGACTAAAACAATTCAAATTCCAAGTCTGGGCTACACTGATATTGCAAAACACTTATGCTGGCCCAGTTCCAAAACGGAGATGAAGAAACTGTCCGGTTAATTGTTAATTTTTTGAAGATGAAAATCCGAGATGAAGAAACAAGAGGAATAAACTTATTCTGGTCCAATCGATCATGCTAAGAGGTGAGTGACATTTTTGAACTCGAAGAGACGGACATGGCTGTGATGGGTGAGGGTGATTGTGGCCATTCATATAATTCCTTCCTTGTGTTGTCGTGGAACAATGGGAGACCCGAGCTGAGATCTTTTACTTGAAAATATGTGGGAAAGCATACCACGGAGACACGATTAGCATTACATAACCAATACACAGAGATCAAATTCTTGTGTAGTTGTGGAACATAAAGAACATTATGTAAAGGTAAGTGTCTCGTATGTGTGAGTAGAGAAGAGGAACCGGTGTGTGTAATCAGAATGGTCGAACCATCGACAATCATGACATCATTGCCACCATGATAAGGCTGGTGTGGAGAGAGCTTATTGAGATCATTTGTGAGATGATGTGTGGCACCACTATTGATGATCCAGTTGTCAGCGGAGTACGGCCTCCCGATCGGGAGATTTGCACGGGGAGTCCAGGGAGTGAATGGAGTGGATGGTGGCTTGTGTGTTGTTTGAAACGCTTGGAAATGTGAGCAAAGCCGCGCACTATGACCCTGAATGCCACATATCTGACACTTCCCTTGATATTGACGGGATCCACGATAATCAGATTAGGCTTGTGTTAAAGATGTGTGCAAATTCTCATTAGGTGATGGTTGATAGTTCCACTGACCGTTGTTTGTGTTTCTAGATTTGTAGGAGTTGTTGCCACGGTAGTGAGGACTGCGATTGTGGGGCATGTTGGCAGTGATAATAGTCGGTAAGATAGCGTTGTTGGCTGAAGCATCAAGAGATTGGCTTCATGGTTGAGAAGCTTCTCATAGAGCTCGGTGATTGACTCTGGTGTGTCACTTTTGGATAAACTTCAACTTTATCATGTAACTTAAAATATATCTAACAAGTTGGTTAGATGAATATGAGCTTAAGATAAGTATGATAGGATTAGGAGTTATCTAGTCCTACTAGGAATAGGATTAGCAAAGGTGTGTTAAGCCTATAACTATCATTGTTGAGTTGTGACAATTGATATGGAGAAAAGTTAAGAGCTTTTGAGAGTTTAGTTTTGAGAGAGTTTCTAAACATTAATAAATAGAGTTATTTTTTATACAAAAGCTAAGAACACTTTTTCTAAACACTTTATTTGGTAGCAGAGCGTCTAGGTTAATCGATCACGAAGGTCATTAGATCAAGAAGTTGATCTAACAAAACCATGGGAGACATCACCACTTCACGGCCGAAGGAAGTGATCCCGTCGTCGATCCAATGCCCCATGCTAACATCAACAAACTACATTGTTTGTTTCATGATGATGAATGTCTTATTGCTTATCTTTAAGTTGTGGTAAACGATTGAACTTTTTTCAAACGACTCCAACAAGAACGATGTTGCAATAGGACTGTTATTTCAATCAATCCCGGAAGATCTTATCTTGCAAGTAGGCGAGCAAGATTCTTCAAAAGGGATATGGGAGGCGATCAAATCTCGTCATATAGGAGCCGATCGTGTGAAAGAAACAAGACTTCAAACTCTAATGAGTGAGTTTGAACGGATCAAGCTGAAGGACACGGATACAATCGATAGCTTTGCGGGAAAGTTATCGGAGCTAGCATCAAAGTCATCTTCTCTTGGACAAACGATTGAGGAACCAAAACTTGTGAAGAAGTTTCTCAATAGCTTACCACGAAGAAAGTACATCCAAATCATAGCCTCTCTCGAGCAAGTGCTATATTTAAACACCTCAGCGTTTGAAGACATCATAGGAAGAGTCAAGGCCTATGAAGAAAGAATTCTCGATAAGGAGAATCTTGCCAAAACACAAGAAAAGCTGTTTTACGTAAACTCGGATCAATAAAGCTTTTCGGCGTCAAGAGGGAGAGGACGTGGACAAAGGAGGCAGAGGAAACAGAGGTGGACGAGGAAGAAGATTCAACTCACAAGAAAGAACAAATCAAGGTGGTCAAAACCAGACAAGAGAAAAGAAGGACCGATCATAGGTGATTTGTTATCGTTGTGATAAACCAGGACACTATGCTTCCTCATGTCCTGAAAGAACACAAAAGACTTAAGAAGCAAATAAAGTAGAGACGGAAGAAGCCGATCCAGCCCTTTATATGCATGAAGTCGTGTTCTTGAATGAAGAAAATGTTTAACCAAAGAAGGAGAAGGAGGAGTTTGGTATCTTGACAACGGAGCGAGCAAACACATGACTGGCAACAAGACATATTTTTTGGAGCTCAACAAGAACATAAAAGGAAAGGTAAAATTCGGAGATGGATCTTGCATTGAAATTGAAGGAAAATGATCGATTATATTTCAAAGGAAGACGGTTGAGCAAAAACTTGTCACCGATATCTACTATATTCCAGAACTGAAGAGTAACATTTTGAGCTTAGGACAAGCTACGGAATCCGGGTGCGATGTGTGGATGAGACAAGATTACTTGACAATCCATGATCCAAGTGGAAGACTCTTGTTAAAGGTGACACGTTCAGCTAATAGACTTTACAAGATAAGTCTAAAGATAAGTAAACCAATATGCTTACACACAAGGATTGAAGACGATACTTGGAGGTGGCACGCAAGATTGGGACATATCAACTTTAAAACAATCAAAATGATGTTCCAGCAAGAGATGGTCCGAGCAAAGAATTAGTCAAAAAGGAGACAAGCATGCAAAGAAGAGATTGATTCTATCAACAAGAACAAGACATGGTCTCTAATCGATAAACCTAGTGGGGTAAAGGTAATTGTTCTCAAGTGGATTTTCAAAATCAAGAAGAATGCGGATGGTACTATCAACAAATACAAGGCAAAGCTTGTAGCTAAGAGATATGTACAAGAATCCTGCATAGATTTTGATGAAGTCTTTGCACCGGTTGCCCGACTTGAAACCATAAGATTGTTGATTGGATTTGCAGCTTCACATAGATGGGAGATTCATCACTTAGATGTAAAGACAACATTCTTACATGGAGAGTTGAAGGAGGATGTTTATGTTGAGCAACCCGATGGCTATGAGGTAAGAGGTGAAGAACACAAGATATACAAGCTTTCAAAAGCTTTATATGGTCTAATTAAGACAAGTCCCTCGAGCTTGGAACACTAAGTTGGATCAAATCTTAAAAGGGATGCGATTTGAAAGGTGCTCAAAGGAAACATCAGTGTATCGCAAGGAAGAGGGAGGAACTCTTCTCATTGTTGCTATCTACATGGACGACTTGTTTGTAACCGGAAATACTCTCAAATTTATAAGTGAATTCAAGGCCAGAATGTCAACTAACTTTGAGATGTCGGATCTAGGAAAGCTCACGTATTATCTTGGCATTGAAGTGCATCAAACTGAAGATGGAATCGAGAATAAGCAAGAAGTGTATGCTAGGAAGATCCTAAGATAAGTCTGTTTGGATACTTGCAATCCGACTCAAGTACCTATGGAGTTCGGACTGAAAACTTCAAAGGCACAAGAAAAAGAAGAGATAGATCCTACATGCATCGAGAAGGAGCTTGTTGATGCGGAGCACGTACCGGGAGTTGAGCAAAAGGCGGACATCTTGACCAAGGCATTGGGAAAGATAAAGTTCGCAGAAATGAGGAGCTTGATAGGAGTTCAAGACATGTCTAAAGACAAGTTGAAGCTTAAGAGGGAGAATGTTGGATAAACTTCAACTTTATCATGTAACTTAAAATATATCTAACAAGTTGGTTAGATGAATATGAGTTTAAGATAAGTATGATAGGATTAGGAGTTATCTAGTCCTACTAGGAATAGGATTAGCAAAGGTGTGCTAAGCCAATAAATATCATTGTTGAGTTGTGACAATTGATATGAAGAAAAGTTAAGAGTTTTTGAGAGTTTAGTTTTGAGATAATTTCTAAACATTAATAAAGAGAGTTATTCTTTATACAAAAGCTAAGAACACTTTTTTCTAAACACTTTAGTCACGACCCGCAATCTGATGAACAACCATCTTGTAATCTTCTAGAATGCCATCGAGAATCATGCCAATTTGATACTCATGATCTACATCTTTTCCAAGGAGTGCAAGCTGATCGAGTCTTGTGGTAACACCTTGAAGGTAGAAATCAATGGTTTTGTTCTCTTTCTTCTAGTTCTTGAGTTGCAATTTCGATTGTTTTAGGTGGCCTCGGCTAGGCTTGCCGTAGGTACAAGCAAGTGTGTCCCATTTGTCAGCGGAGCTGGTTGCACAGGAGATGAGTGGCTGCAAGGTTGAGGTCATCGTGCTAATGAGGATGCTGAAAATCAGCTTCTCTTGACGCTGCCAGCGAGTGAAATCCATATCTGCAATGGTGGTATCACCGTTAGTGACAATTGTTGAAGGGACTGGCGTGGAACCATCGAGGTGGCCGGCAAGCACGTAGCCATCGAGCAAAGAGTGGATCTGAAGTTTCAACATCATATAATTGGAGGATTAGAGCTTGTTGACATTGGTCATGTTGATGGTGAGAAGAGTTTGATTGTTGACGGTAATAACATCCGAATTTGTAGGAGGAGTGGAGCTTTGTGTTGACGCCATTGAAGAGGAGGAGAGATGTAGAGGTCGAGTGAGAGAGAAAAGAAAAAACATTTAAGATCGTATGGCTCTGTATACCATGTAGAAGATGATTGTTGGAAGTTATTATTTTGTTCATTATGGATCGATCAATTTATACAAGACAAAAGCTCGGGTATTACACATATTAACATTGAATGAGTATCTAATCTATACAAATATATAACCCATGATTGAAGCAATCAAAGATATGGTGATATCCTTAATACGTGAGACCACCCAATGGTTACATAGCTTCTTGATAACGGTAACTTCGTGCTTAGAGACTCCAATAATAGATTTTAGTGGTAGAGTTTTGTTTTTCGACGTATACTTTATAACCGGAGATGAAACTGGGATGGGATTGTAAAACAGGATTCAAAAGAATCTTGAGATCTTGGAAAACCACAGATGATCCATCAAGCAGTGATTACTCGACTTCACTTAAAACCAGAGAGTTCCCTGAGTTTTCCGTATGCAGCAAAGAGTCCATAATGTACCTGAACAGAGTCCGGTTTAGCAGCGTACCAGGGACAACACAAGTTGATTACATTGTCTACAATCTCACAGCGAGTCATAATGGTCGTTACAAGTCAACAAATAGGAAACATCCATAAAGTTGCATCTGAATATTCGCAGAAAATATGGTGAAATTGCTACTCACCACTCTGCTTAGTGAATATGGACTCAGTTTCTCTTCTGGCTTTCTCTTTCTCTTCAGATTCTCTCAATCAGATTGTGAGAAGCCGATCGGTCGATCCTAATCTTACACAAGCAATTAAGGATTATTAACCTCGTCAAAGAGCATGAAAATTGAAACTTATGGTATTTCAGTCTTGTTCTGTATATGCCTTTATACGTCTCAACAATAGTTCTAATGGCCTCATTTCTAACAACTGCAAATTAAGAGTATGAGAGCTTTCAAAATCTTCATTACGTAGAGCGTCATGGGGAGTACACCATTGCACGTGCAACACATGTTAGTCAAAATTCTAGAACTTCTAAATTCAACAATAGAGGTTCAACAATGGAGGTTGCTAAATTCAACAATGGAGGTTGTTTAATTCAACAATGGAGGTTGTTTAATTCAACAATGGAGGTTGGTTTTCTTCAACATTTGTTGGCTCACCAAACCTCATCTTCTCTTATAAATAGTTGATTAAACTCATGTCCATAATCATCCCAAAATCCCAAAACAAGAAGGAGAGAGCAACGTGAGAGAGAAGAAAAAAATATATATATTTCTTTTCTTTTGTGAGAAAATTATCGGTGTAATTTTCTCGGGTATTATCGGGTTTTGGGTGAGAGTTGTGAGTTTGAGAGTGTTGTAAAATTTCCCGAGTTGATAATAAAAAGATCAGTAGCAGGTCCGGAGACGTAGGCAAAATTTGGCCGAACTCCGTTAACAAATTTCGGTGTCTTTTATCTTCTCGTAGTTCTCATTTATCGGAATTTTAACGGTTATATTCCTAACAACTAGTATCAGAGCGAGGTTGTGGTGATTCCGTTAAAATTTCCGGCGAAGTACTATTCCGGCGAAGTACTATTCCGGCGAGCACTATTCCGGAGAGGTACTATTCCAGCGAGTACTGTTCACGTGAATAGTAAAATTTCAGCGATATTGATTTATCGTTGGAGGTGTTCTAATACACGGCGGTTTGCAAGAATAATCAGAAACGATGGCTGGAGAAGATGGTTCGGCACACGGTATCGGGAAATTTGACGGTACATATTATGCATTTTGGAGAATGCAAATTGAAGATTATCTGTACGGAAAGAAGCTTCATCAACCTCTAAGCAAGAAACCTGAGAAGATGGAGCAAGAAGAGTGGGATCTTCTTGACAGATAGGTTTTGGGTGTTATCAGATTAACACTGTCAAAGAACGTTGCTCACAACGTTGCAAAAGAAAAGACCACGGAAGGGCTCATGAAAGTTCTCTCGGATATGTATGAGAAACCTTCTGCAAATAATAAGGTGTTTCTCATGAAGAAACTTTTCCATTTGAAGATGGAAGAAGGTGGGCTTGTTGCTGCACATGTGAACGAGTTTAACACGATTGTCAACCAACTGTCATCCGTTGAAATCGAGTTCGAAGATGAAGTGCGAGCATTAATTTTGTTGGCATCTCTGCCAAACAGCTGGGAGCCAATGAGGACAGCGGTTAGTAATTATGTGGGTACTCAAAAACTTAAATTTACCGATGTTCGAGATTGTATCCTCGCTGAAGAAGTTCGTAGGATAGACTCTGGCGAAACATCGACGAGCTCTGCTTTCAACGTGGAAAGTAGAGGGAGAACTCAAGATAGAAACAACCAGAGCAAAGGCAGATCGAAGTCACGGAATGGAAGAGGTCATTCCAAATTAAAGCAGCCCACTGAATGCTGGAATTGTGGAAAGATAGGCCACGTCAAAAAGAATTGTTGGGCACCACCAAAGAAGGAAGACAAGGCAGGCAGAGCCAATGCAGTTACGCATGAACAAGGTGATGCATTGTTTGTATCTGATGATTCCTCAAGGGAAAGTGAAGCTCATGTTGCAGCCGTAAACACTGCCAAAGCATCGACTTCCTATGTTGATAGCCCGATCGATGCTTGGGTTTTTGATTCTGGAGCTTCATTCCACACGACACCACACCGCAACATTATGGAGAATTATGTTGCAGGAAACTATGGGAAGGTATATCTAGCTGATGGTTTACCTTTGAAAATAGTTGGTATTGGAGATATTAATCTGAAGCTGTCAGATGGACGCGTGTGGAAGATCACAAAGGTTAGACATGTGCCAAAGTAGATGCGAAATCTAATTTCAGTAGGACAACTTGATGATACGGGGCACGATGTTAAATTTGGTGGTGGAGCCAAGAAAGTGAAGAAAGGCTGCATGGTGGTTGCCAGAGGTCATAAAAGAGGGACTCTCTATATGACAACAAGTTATGAAGACACGGTTGCTGTTGTCGAGAATGCCAAACAAACTAAGTTGTGGCATTGTAGGTTGTGACACATGAGTGAGAAAGGTATTATGCTTTTAGTGGCTAATGGCGTGCTCCCAGATTTGAAGACGGTGGATCAAGCTAACGACATTAAATAAGTGCTTGGTGGGAGGCAACCCACTGGTGAGTCTGTACATAAGTTTTTCTTTTGATTTTTCGTTCTATTTTTGTCTTGTGTCTTCACGTGAACTAGGTTCAGTCGACAAGCATCGATCGACACTTGGGGAGTATCGATCGATACCGTAACCGAAGAAGATTTGTGCTATTACGATGTGAGCATCGATCGATACCATTTGTAGTATCGATCGATACCCAGCACCCATGTAAGTTTTTCTATAAACCCTCGGGTTTTCTTCTTCACTCTCTCATTTCCCCCATCGATCGACGCCGCCACCTCTCTCTAACTCTCTCACCAATTTTTTCATATCTTCATCATTTTACTCGATTTTACACTCTATTCCACTCGGATTTTTACACCCATTGTCATTCCATTACTCATTCCTCCGATCTGCAAGGTAATACACTCGAATTCCTACCGCTTCGATTCGTTGATGGTTTCAGTTTCCTCTGTTGTGGAATTCCTGTTCTGTTTCCTGTCGTCGTTCACTCTAGGGGAATGGAACTGCTATGATAGGAATAGAATGGATATGATAGGGATGGAGTAATATGAGAAATTCATTTTTAGGTTGATAGGGTTGGATTGCGATGCCTCTGTGAAAAATCTTTTGTGAATCTATCTCGAGTATCGATCGATACCCTCTTGGTATCGGTCGATACCTGTGCCTATCTGTTACGTGTGCTGAATTGCATTCTGTTTTCATTTTGATTTTTCTCAGATGGCTCCCCGCAAGAAGGCACGTCAGGACGACGCCTCTGGTTCCAACCCACCACGCCGTGAGTTTAGTCTCCATGATGGGGTAGAAGCTTTCTGCGGCTCGCTCTGGCATGCCGGAGTCGTGACTGCTTGTCTGACCAGAGATCGCTACAGAGTCTAAAAGGCGGTTTCATAGACAACACGGGTCCTCAGAGCTTCCTTGAGGTCCACATTAGTGACATGAGAGCTGCGTCGCGACTTTCGCCATCTCCCTCTTCCCCTGCTCCTGTTGCTAGGCCTTCCTAGCCTAAGTTGGAAGGGAAGAGGATTATCCCGAGACGTGATTGGGCAGATTTGCCTAAGGAGGAGACCGAGAGCGAGGCCTGCATCTATAGGCCCATCGTCGAAGAGTGGGACGACTACGATACTCTGTTTTACAACGAGTGGTTGCACGTTGTTATCGTCCCTACACGCTTCATCGATCCGCACACTATGCGTCGTCTTGGTATCGACGTGGAGCTCTCCGCCATGCTCGATAAGATTGGTTTAGGGACACTGTACTCACGGCAGTACGACCTCTATCCCGACCTCGTTCGTCAGTTCCTCGCGACAGCTCGAGTCTACTACAGAGACGAGGTCCACCGCAATGCTTTGGAAGGCACTATAACCTTCTTGATTCGAGGGATCCGTTACAGGCTGCCGATCCCTGACCTCTGCGACATCTACGGGTTCGATCGCGATCTTCTGCAGGTAGCTTTGCCTACCTAGTTTCATGATGCGCAGGTCTTTTGGCGACACATTGGTCTTGGAGCCTACCACTCCAAGACTACGACCCAGATAGACGTCCGCCATCCGACTCTACGTTGCATCGTCCGCATTCTGAGCACCACTCTTCTCTGTAAGATGGAGCCGAACAAGCTGAGGATCTCAGAGTTGATATTACTATACAAGGCTATTGGCGACCTCATCCCTGAGGACATGTATGAATGGCCCGAGATGAACCTCACGGTCAACATAGGCGCTCTCTTTGCGCACCATTTGGTCTCCCTGAAGACCAAGCCCTTCTCCGGCCGCAACTACGCCACTGCGCGGAAGAATGAGTCAGTTGGCAGCCTCCTCATTCCTATCTTCATACATTTCGGCATCTCTACCTCTGCATGCTCGATCGTCACAGCTCGCTCCCTCATGGATGAGCAGCACATGCATTGGATGAAGCCAACTCACCGCTGGTGTCTCCCCACGACAGACGGAGAGCTCTTTGTGCATCTTCCCAACCGCACTCTGACCCGTATCGGCGATCACCCATCTCAGCTGCAATTTGATCCCGATCCCAGCTTGCTCTATGTTGCTCCAGCAACACGTGTACGTGCCCCACCACGTTTTCCATCCACTCCGGTCGTTGGTGAAGAGGTACCCGCAGCTGACTTTGCTGGAAGTCAGCCTCGCCGTTCACAGCGCCACCAGACATCACCTTATGCTCCCTCATTTCCTCCACCACCGGATCTGCCGATGGAGACCGCCACTTTTCAGAGGTACGTCGTGGAGAGCTTACAGAGCATCTGGTCTGCTGTCTCTCGCTGCCGCTGCATGTCCTCTACTGATGCCCACCACTCCACACCTGACCCTTCATCTCGCTATGCCGTCTCAGATGATGATGATTCAGACTACTAGCTCTCTGTTCCTGGGTTTCACATTTTCTGTTCCTTTTCTTTTCTTTTGTTTTTATTTTGAACTTGTCTATCTCATTGTCAGTACTCATTGAACTTATGGCTATCTTATGATTATGTTGCTTCTAACTCTGCTCTGGTGATCTAACAGTTTTTCATCTAACCTTTGGCTTCACTAGACACGGTTTTGAGTTTCGGACATACAGAAAAGGTCATGGTATCGATCGATACGTCACTGGCATCGGTCGATACTCACTTGGCATCGGTCAATACTGGTTATCATATCGATCGATACCCACCCAATACGACGGTACCTTCGAACCACCTTTCAAGCCATTCTGTTCCTATGCTTTATTTTACTGACTCTAGGCTTAATAACACTGGGGACAGTGTTGTTTAGGTCTGGGAGAGGTGGTTACTGACGTTGTGTTTGTTTTTCTTAGAGTTAGTTATTTTTGAGTCAAATTTTGTTTTATTGAGTCAAAACCTGTTGGAGATTATGAACCTTTGCTTGATTTCATTGTTCTGAGTTTGTTTTTAAGTAACCATTGTCACAGAATCAGCTCTAAGATCGACTTATGAAAAATCCAAAGACTAACCAGTTGACTAGGAAACACCCATGTCTCCAGCAAATTTCTTCTAAATCCTGAGCCCAATTTTGCACTTCATTCCTGAGGTTGGTGTTCACTGAACTTGATTCATCATTCATATCTGACAAAGGAACCCATTGTGTTTGAAAATTATGGTATACCTCTCCCTTGACTTCCTTGACACACATTGATGCATGAAAGATGAAATGATTTCCGCCGAGTAGAGGGCTAGGAACACTTCCTGTGATCCCATTTTTCTACTTGGACAAGTAATGATCACACAAAAGTCTGAAGCGAGGGGTAGAAACATTTCCCGGGGCCCCGTTATTCGCCTAAGACTTTTGATACTCTGAGAGGGGAGAACCGGGGATTTGATGTCAATCACCATCAATACTCGCGTCTCAAACCTTAATTTGTATATGCGAAGCTGAATAAAAAATCATAAGCATAAAAAAGAATAAGTCTGGGGGAGAGGAAAATCATATCAAGGTATGCAACTTGGGTGGTTCCTTAGTCACGATATCGCATGAGGAAGAATCTAGAAGGTTCCTGACCATCAACAACAGTAATGAATCGGCAATGAAGGATTTAGTATTATTGACACTACGAGATAATGTGTGGATACTGGGAAGCTGCAATTGTCTACGGAGAAGTACATGGTGGTCAGATCCGAAACTGTTTAGGTGATGATTGGGAGCTTGGAAAAGGAGTCATTACAATGTCTCAAGAAAAAGGTGAGTCTCCGCATTTTCAAACCTCTTTCTCTGTTTGGTTTTCTGTTTGCTTGAGGGCAAGCAAAGACTAAGTCTGGGGGAGTTGATATATCATGGTTTTTACCCACTTTAAACCATGATATAAGTCCTTTTTCTGAGTCTTTTTAGTAGTTTTAGAGTCTTTCAGGTTCTTTTCAAGATGTAGGCACATCTGGAGCTAAATTGGATTTATGGAAGCTTTTGAAGAATATTGGATCTGAAGCAGTTCGGAGAACTGAAGCTCAGCATCGATCGACACCTAAACAACATCGATCGACACCATCATTTGGAAGAGGCACGATTAAAGATCTCAGTATCGATCGATACCATTTACAGTATCGGTCGATACCAGTAATCAGAATGCGCATCCTTCAGAAGACCCGAAGATAAACCAGAAGTTTTCCTTATTTTCAATAAACTCCAAAACGTGTTTATTAGTTATATAATTAGGTTTTTCAGCATCTAGAGGACATACTGGATTTTTTGGTGAGATAGAGTATTCTTGCAATTGAGTATTTGGGAGAAGAACCTTGAACCCTCCTTGTATTTCTTACTCTATTCTATTTTATGATATCTATATTATTCATGATGTTTGTTTCATTCACCATGTCTGAGTAGATTCCTTGTTAGGTTTAGGGTTGTTTAAAGGTATTTGATGAATTATTAAATCTGATTCACTTGTTAGGGAATATCTATAGAGCTTTTCACCTACACTTGATATTAATGCTTATTCTAGCCTCGCGAACTAGAATCTGATGTTAGGTTGATTAATTGACACGAAAGTGTGATTAGTTTCCTGAACTAGTGTTTGGTGAGCAAAAGACCTACTCACAAAGAAATTTGGTTTAAGATTTTGTGAACAATTGAACTTGACCGTTAATGTTTGTTTGAATTTATAGAATTTGCAAAGAAATTTGGAATTCTAGGTTTAGACATAGATAGTCTTCGCAACGACAGTTGGTTTACTTTACATCTGTGTTTCAAGTTCAAGAGCAGAGCTTATTTCATTCCTGACATTTGATTTGATTGATAATTCTGATTTGCCTGCAAACTTCCCTAAGCCTGGCGTTTTTCCCACTGATTTACTACTTTGTTTTAATCGCTTTGTTACCTTTGATTATATTCATTTAGCTTAGCTTAATTCACATTCGGAAATCTATTGCGTGAACATCTTGAGTCCTTGTGGTTCGACCCCTAGAATACTACAGCTACTGCTTAGATACTTTAGGGTATTATATTTGAGCATATCACTGTGACTGAGGCAACAAAGGAAATGATGTGGTTACAGTCATTTCTACAAGAGTTAGGCTACAATCAAGAGAAAAGTGTGTTGTACTGTGATAGTAAAAGTGCCATTGATTTGGCGAGAAACCCGGTATATCATGCTCGGACGAAGCACATACAACTTCAGTATCATTTCATCAGATCAGCTTTGGAAGATGGAGTGTTGGTTCTTGAAAAGATTCAAGGAAGTAAGAATTCGGCAAACATGCTAACAAAGGTCGTGCCATATGATAAGCTCAGGTTGTGTGCAACCTTAGTTGGCTTGCTAGAGTAACAAGCCTAGAAGACCTACTACATAGATCGAGGTGTGAAGACAGATTGAATTCAGTCTTCAAGTGGGAGACTGTTAGTCAAAATTCTAGAACTTCTAAATTCAACAATAGAGGTTCAACAATGGAGGTTGCTAATTTCAACAATGGAGGTTGTTAAATTCAACAATGGAGGTTGGTTTTCTTCAACATTTGTTGGCTCACCAAACCTCATATTCTCCTATAAATAGTTGATTAAACTCATCTCCATAATCATTCCAAAATCCCAAAATCCCAAAACAAGAAGGAGAGAGCAACGCGAGAGAGAAGAAAAAAAATATATATTTTTTTTTTCTTTTGTGAAAAAATTATCGGTGTAATTTTCTCGGGTATTATCGGGTTTTGGGTGTGAGTTGTGAGTTTGAGAGTGTTGTAAAATTTCCCGAGTTGATAATAAAAAGATTTGTAGCAGGTCCGGAGACGTAGGCAAAATTTGGCCGAACTCCGTTAACAAATTTCGATGTTTTTTATCTTCTCGTAGTTCCGGAATTTTAATGGTTAAATTCCTAACAATACAAACTTTTAGTACAAAAAACCAAAGTATTTATTTGAGTTCCCGTTTAGTATGAACTATTGATGCCTTTTATCTGTATATTTTTCTTTTATAAACTTTAATCTACAACTAGTTATATCTATGTCATGCACCAACAACGACGGGAATGAAAGCAGGGTTAGTTGTCAAACAATCTTGCTCCTAGCGGGTTTCAAGAACATCAAATCAAAGGCACATTTCTGCCGTAAGTCACGCCTTTGGTATGTATTGCTGAGTTTTGGATGAACTATAATGGTTGGTTTTTGATTAGTACTGCGTTCATCCTTTTATGGTGTGGTGAAAAAAAATAGTTAAAAATACATTATCCTTTCACCAATTCAACTTAGTTTTGGTTATGGTTCCTCAAATATGTATCTTCCTGGATCTTCTTAAAAACCTTATTCAAATTGGTTGTATTGATACTCATGAGTCGTAAATATTTTGCATCATTCTTCAAACATTGGAACAATAAAATGCTCTTCTTTGTTTTTCGTTTTACTCGATCTTCTTTCATATTTTTTTTTTTTTTGGGTGCAACTTCCTCTTCCATATGTTATTGTGCTTTCTCTTGATGATCTTCGATTTAAAATGATAGTGTCAATTCTATTGGATCTAAAACTAATATGATTTAAAACGGTTGTTAGTACTTATATGTATAATTTGCAGATCTAAAACTAATTGATCTAGATTTTGTGGATATTGAATTATTGAATTTATTTTTCTAGACATCGTACAGTTCATCAAAGTTGAGGAAATATCTCAATTATCCACACACTACATTAAAGTGTAAATTACAGTAAAACATCTAAAAATTAATATCCAGACTAAAATATTTTATTATTTTATTAAGATATTGATTTATCGATAAATTAGTAATTATTAATTAATAAAAGTTTTGCCTAATTTCAAAATTAAAAAGATTTATCGATAAATTAGTAACTATTAATTAATAAAATTTTTGCCTAATTTCAAAACAAAAAAAGAAAATTATAAATATATTTGTTTGTTATAATCCATATATTTTTTCCATTAGTTATGTGTAAGGACAAAATTATAATATTATGCAAATTTATAATAATATTAGAGTTTACATAGATGAACTCTAACAAAAATGCAAATTTACAAAGAAACAAACAACACTAGAGTTTATAATAATATTGATGGGCCCATATATAAATGTACATATTTATAGTGATAAGGTTATATACTTATGAATTTATAACATTGATGGACCCATATATTTACATAGAACTTTTGAAAAAGATTATCTTATAATTTTATTGAATGGTATTAATTATTACACCACCCAACTCTATTAATTTATTTATAGTGATCATTAATCTATCGAGTATTAGTATATATAGATTTTACTGTATATTAGGATTAGATTATTAATACTTTAGCAATGGTATAATATATTGTTGCTAGATACTATGTCTATGATCAATAATCAGCAGATTCTGATCATATACAATAAAGTTTTTGATATGTGGTAAATCTTTGTACTAATTCATCACTGCATGGATTTCTTATTTTGCATGTACTTTCGAAATGAGATATTTAAAGCCATATACATGATATATAAAAGTAGATAACAAGAGAAAAACTAGGTTGTAGTCACGAACATATGATCTTATAAATAAAGAAGAGCCGAACAAATTTATCGTCCAAAGAATGGAGGTGATGAAAGGATCACTACAAGAAAACAGGCCATTTGCGATGGACATATACCTCGCAATTCCATCGCGAAAGGCCATTTGCGACGGAATTGCGATGGATTTGCGAGACGCACCATTCCGTCGCAAATCTTGTCTCGCAAATCAATTTTCGTCGCAAATCCCTCGCAAATTTGCGAGAGAAAAACGTGGTTGCTATCTCGTCGCAAAAATAACCCCGCAATATCGTCGCAAAATTGCGACGGAAGTGCGTGAACGCATTTTTCATCGCATAAGTTTTCATCGCAAATTGGAAGCAAAATGCGTTACTAATTTTACCCGAAAACGCGTCGCAAAACTTGCTTCGGATTTGCGAGGAAACATTGCGACGGAATTGCGTGGATATATTTCTAATTGGGGTCGCAATTCCCTTGCAATTTGCGACGGAATTGCGAGTAGACGGTTCTTATTTCCCTCGCAAAACCGTCGCAAATTGCGAGGGAATTGCGGCGACATCCGATTTATATAATAATTAAAATTTTTAATTATTAATAATAATTAATAATTAAAAATTTATAAATTATAAATAGAATTTGTTTTTCAAAATTAAAATTTTATAAAAATAAATTGTTTAAACATTAAAAGAAACTAAATTGTATCATACATTAGGGAATCTAAAATTGAACCGATGGACCGGATCCAGTTCCGGTTCCGGTCCCGGTCTAGGTCCCGGTCTCGGTCCTACTGGTAGATGCGTCTGCAGGGTCCTGAATCATCTGTGCTAGCACCGGATCCTTTGTCGCCAAGTAGCTGAACAGCTGATCGAACATCGAGATCTTCTCAGACTGAGTCACGATCAGCTGGACCTGCGATTCAATGATGCCCTGGAGGTAGGCGGCGGACTCCGCTTCTGCTGCTCTCGAGGAAGAAGAAGTACACGAGTCGATCTGCGATTGCAGAGAACCGACTCTGTAAATTCTCCCTTTTTTACGGGGAGCGACCTGAAAATTAAGAATAAGTTTAATTAGTTGAAATTATTGTAAAAAATAAATATAAAACATCAATATTCATACCTCGGTAAAGATCTTGTTCTTCACGGCGGGAGTCAAAGGGGTAGAAGCGCTCTCATCGCCCTCAGAATGCTGAGTCAACTTCTGCATCTTGGAAGTGACGTCGTTGTAGATCCTCTCAGACTTCTTGTCGACGAAAGTCCCATCTGGTCACCTCTTTGTCTCTCGAGGACAGCTAGCAAATCCGGGATCGAATCTCCGCGATCCTTTGCCTGATTTGTTTTTTTATAAATATCACAATAAAATTTAATTAATTATTAGAATTTAATTAATTAAAATAAATGAAAAACTTACGATTTTCCGTGAGCGGGCAAGGTAGGAAAGCTGTCCAGACCGATGCTTGGGATACCCGTCCCCATCAGGATCAGCGTACCGGGCCGCCCGACTGTTAGCGCTCTTGATCTCGCTCGCCGGATCCTGCCAATACGCCACAAGGCCTGCCCAGACCTCTGGATCAAACCACCTAGGCATCGCAAGGTCGCCTTCTTTCTTCCACTTCTTCTTCCACCGTCCCACCTGGTCGGCCATGCGTTCCTTCAACTTCGCATCAAACTCCTTTCGACCTTGCTCGTAATACTGTACTCCCAATGATAATTTTGCTACAAAAAAAAAAAAATATCATGAAAAATTCAAACAATAAGTTATATAAATTATAAAATAATTAATTTTAATATCAAAAAAACTTAGCAAAAGGTCTGAAACCACCGTTCTTTGACATGGTCCGGTGTTTGCCTCCAATTGGCATGAGACTCTTTGAAATCTCTTTCAAAGATCGATCGGACCGAAGCGCCACGCATTCGTCTTGATCAAACCTGAAATGTAAAATAATAAAAAACAAATAATATGACTTTATTTGTGTTAAAAAACTTAAAATAAAATTAATAAATAAAATAAAAATCTTACCAATACGTGTTATCAAGACGTCTTGGATCAAGGCGGGGAAGAAGGTCATGACCGGGAGACTCAAGGATCGCCTTGACGACAAGATCATCATTGTCGTTATCAAAGTGTGCCACCGGTGGGGGATCTGAGAATGCGGGTGGAGGCGGTGAATAGTATTGCATCCCGGATTGTCGTCATGTCCCGTCTGAGAAGTGAAACTCGTCCGGAGATTCTAGAACAGGCGTGCCACCCTCCGAGACGTGTCACTCCTCCGAGGCGTGCTACCCCTCGAGAGATAACGAGATACTCGTTATTAACTCCAAACATCTGAAAAATAAAATTTTAAAAAATTAGTAAAATAATTACAACGATATCATATTAAAAACTTATAAATTCTAAAAATCAATTACTAAATGAATTATAAAATTAAAAAACCTAAAAACTAAAAATTTCTAAATTCTAACAAAACCTAATTTAAAAACAAACAAATTTAAATCTAACAAATCTAAATATAACAAATCTAAATCTAAAACTAACAAAACCTAATTTTAAAAACAAAACTAACTAAATTACAAAACCTAACCAAATCTAACAAAACTAATCTAAAAAATTAATAATAAAATTAATTTTACCTAAAATCTAATATAATATCTAAATTCTAACAAAACCTAATCTATTGTATTCAAATTTAATTTCTCCTAATACTCTACACAATATCTCACCTAAATCCTACACTAAAACTACACTAATCCTAACAAACACATAATCTAACAATCCTCTCTCTAT
>SMJT01000028.1:469360-536540 GCA_004349715.1 Crucihimalaya himalaica
AAGAAATTCATCCCAGACAAGACCAAATGACTAAAATTCCATCAGCATAAGCCAGAAGACTTCCTACTTCTCGTTTAGCAAAGTCAGAGTACCGCTGAATAGTGTTTCCACGCCTTTGCATCTACGATGTCGAATCTCCCTCATTCGTTATGTTCTGCTTTGGCCATCTCATTTCCGTCCGATGTCCTTCCATTAGGATAACCTTTCAATCTATCAGTATTTGGACAATTACCACATACTTGTATGGGACACGGCTCCCAGTATTGGTCTTGATATCCTTGGCTCTCACAATCGACAATTCATGTAGCTTATCACATCCTTCCGAAATCATGCAATTATTCAAAAAACATCAATAATTTCGAAGGTAGCCCCAGACTAGAACTTAAATTTCTGTATTTCATAGTAACCTCTGCAGAAATATTTATCTTCTGGCAAAGTACTCTTTAAAAAGCCAGCCCATGCTACCATCCAATTTTCAGATTAGCTTATTCATCACTTTCAATTGTCACATCCTATATGCCAATGAAATTTAGATAACCCCTCTACTATCCCTCATAGATAAGGTTATCTGCACGTCTAACAATCATAAAAAAGTTGTGCTTCAACATTGGTTCTTCCTAGTATCATCAAGGCAAATATCAGAATAATTCATATAATGCAACAAAACCATATCATGAAAACCTATATCTCATATTTCCCTGTTGATCCCTTTCATAATCTTCAATCATATTTTGACCATAATTATAATTATCATTATAATTCGGTTGATCAACACCATCACCCGTACAACTACTTCCGGCACCAAGATTATAACTCTCCCCATGTGAAAACCAGATATAATAGTTCGGCATAAATACTCTATTATATAGATGCCTCTTCACAATATCAATATCCAAATATTGAGTGTTCTTGCAAGTTTTACATGGACAGAATATGTTACCGTCACCCTTCGCATATGGGTTGTTAGTGGCCTGGTGGATGAATGCTCGCAACCCGACATGATACTCTTTCGTCACTTCTCTTGTCTCCGGATCTTTTCGATTATACATCCAACTTCGTAATGCATATGCTTCATTCTGCGACGCCATTCTTTCTTAGCTCTCAAAAAACAATATCTCGATTTTTTTTTTTTAAAGTATTTTCTCTGTTTTTTTTTGTTGTGAAATGAGAGATCTCACGTTATGGTATTTATAGTTTTTTTGCAAAATTTTGCGAGAGATTTGCTATGGAATTTCGGCTAATTTGCGACGTATTTGCGAGGAAACCGGCCCTCGCAAAATTAGGTACAACATTTAAAACGTGTTTCACCTAATTTTCTACCCATTTTTACTAACCATCGCAAATCCGTCGCAAATTTGCGAGGAAATTGCGATGGAAACTATTTACCCGTGCAAAATCATCGCAACTCCCTCGCATATTTGCGATTTAAAATTTCCGTCGCAAATTCATCGCAAATTGGAGGCTATATCTTCGCAAGTTACTCGCAATTAGCGAGTGATATGTTCCTCGCAAATTTGTTATGATTTTGCGACGGAAACTATTTTCCTCGCAAATCCATCGCAATTCCGCCGCGTATTTGCGACGAAAATATTCCGTCGCAAATTTCCGACGCAAATCGCCTGTTTTCTTGTAGTGGATTTTGTAGTGAATTAAAAGATTTAAAAGGTCTAATATTAATAAATGATTGCAAATATGTGGATATCTTATGATAGTCTTTGTAAAACATTTTTCAATAGCAATCTTCCCTAAACAAATGCACATTAGTTTAGCTCTATCACAACAAGAAAATGCTTGATTTACTATGGCCAATATCGTAGGAAAAACGGTTGAATTTAGGAAATTCCTACCGCTTTCTATGGTTTTTGTTCGTAGAAAATATTCCAATAGGAAATCAAAAATGGAAGAAAAATCGTAGGATATATCCTACGGAAAAATGGTGGTAATAAATCTTGTAGGAACCTTCAACTTTGTTTAAAATTTTCACCTTCTTTTTAAGATGAAACATGAATATCTCGAACGGGTACATTCAACTATACTGAACAGGGCTACCTAGTGCTGTTTCTCGATTTAAATGAATTGGAAGATGCTCCATTACATCAAAGAAAGACGGTCGAAGTATCCTCTCAAAATTACAAAAGAGAATGGGTATGTGGTTTGCAAAATTTCGAATCCCATCAGCTATAAGGGATATCGTGCATAGGTCCCTAAAACAACACTAACACGCGACTCTTTGTGGAAAACTGAAGTCAAACTTTTGTGAAAACACATTCTTTGTGTATCTTACATGATCTGAATTCTGAACTTTGAAAATCAGAGACAAATTTCTGAAAATATTGATTAATGATTAAATCAGAGGCCTTCTTGCTAAACTAGACCCTTATTTGAAGTCAATTCCAAAACTAGACCCCTCTTCCTTTTTTTTCAAAATGCCTTAAAATACCCCTCATCGCTTCTTTTTTCACAAAAATACCTAGCGCAGACTTCTCCTGTGAAGTCTGGTAGCTGGGTTTGAAAAACAATAACCCAAAGATTCTCACGTAATAACGAAAATGCCATCGTCTTCAATAGTTCCCAACCACACTTACCAAACAAAATTGAGCTCTCAATGCTTCAAACAACCGAATTAAGTGATGTTAATGCTTTAAAACTGAGTTAAAAGCTCCATTTTTGTCGATCTCCTCTCTCATTTCAACCATTTAACTCTATAATATCGTTTTCAATATTTACCATCCATATATCTTGCGATTTACTAAGATTCGAGCATAATAACGGGCTTGGGTATGCTTTGGAATATTGTTGGCGTGATCAGTTCTTATGGCCGTTTAAGAAGTAAGCATCAAGCTCAAACGAATCTTGGTAATTTTTCCTTCATTTTCTCCGATTTTCAAAGGCAGATTTATTCATGGGTGAAGTTCTTCAATAGTCAACTGGGGGTTAGTTTGCTAATTGATTTTTTGGGTCTGCAGACTTCACGATTGAAACCACGATGAAGTCTGAAGTTCTCCTTTGAAAACAAAAAACGGTGTTTATACTTCACCGTCGAAGTCTGGTTACAAGGGGTCTAGTTTGCAATTGACCGTTAAGTCTGACTTTGTAACAAAGACTTCTTCTCTGTGAAGTCTGCGAAAAGGCGTTCAGTTTTGCAATTGACCGACACGAAGACTTTTTATCGAGACCTTCATCTGAGAAGTCTGCGTGAAAAAAAGGGTTTAGTT
This sequence comes from Crucihimalaya himalaica, assembly GCA_004349715.1. Taxonomy (NCBI): domain Eukaryota; kingdom Viridiplantae; phylum Streptophyta; class Magnoliopsida; order Brassicales; family Brassicaceae; genus Crucihimalaya; species Crucihimalaya himalaica. The sequence goes on from SMJT01000028.1 coordinate 472,576, forward strand.
TTGCATTTGACCAAAATTCTGAAACATTGACTATTGGTAGCACTTCTCGTATGAAGTCTACAACCATCGGTAATTCTGGAATTTAAAATAATTTTTTTTTGTCAGTTGCAAAAGTAACCCTTTTTGCTAAATAGACTTCTTAGACGAAGTCTCATGTAAAAGTCAAACTCTGGTCAATTGCAAAACTATACTCTACTTTATGGGTAGACTTCGCCGAAGAAGTCTCTGAAGCAAAAAGACTTCATCGAGGAATCTAATTACGTAATAGACTTCCTAAATTGAAGGTCTATTACCAAAAAAGCACTTCCTAGCTATGAAGTCTACTAAAAAAGTCAAAACTGTGGTCAATTGCAAAACTAGACCCTAAACTGGTATTAGACTTCTCTGTACGAAGTCTCCTTGTGTAGCAGACTTCGCATGTGAAGTCTGCTCAAAAAGTCAAAAATCTGGTCAATTGCAAAATTAGACGCCTGCTTCAGACTTCAGGGGCGAAAGTCTTGCTTCAGATAGCAAAGCAGACTTCATTTGAGAAGTCTACTAAGAGACTTCACCTGTGAAGTCTCTAATGATCAATTTTAGTAAAAATGTAATTTAGCCTATTGTGTAATTAGTTTTTTTTTCTTGTCCTAACATGTGTGTTTACGTATGACTTTTGATGTTTTTAGAAATTTGAACTATTTTAATCGCATAATTATTTTTTTTATATTTTTTCTGAACTTATTAGGTGTTTAGGTTATAAATTTAGACTTTCAGGCGAAGTCTGCTTCCGATAGCAGAGCAGACTTCATCAAAGAGTCTAAGCTAAGAGACTTCGCCTGTGAAGTCTCTAATGATAATTTCAGTAAAAATGCAATTTAGCCTATTTGTAATTAGTTTTTTTTTTCTTGTCCTAACATGTTTGTTACGTATGGCTTTTGATATTTTAGAAATTGAATTATTTTAATTGCATAATTATTTTTATATATTTTTTCTGAACTTTGGGTTTTAGGTTATAAATTTAGACTTCACGAGAGGATGTTATGTGGCGTAGACTTCGTTCGAGAAGTCTCTTGCACTATCTTTTTAAAAAATTGAATTTGATCATATTATATGCATTTTCGGGATTTTAAATTTTTTACATGTGTATTAGTTATTGTTAGTTGTTTATGTATGAATTTACCATCTCAAATGTCTTATATTCTATCTTAAATCGATTTTTACGAATTTCTTATAAATAACAGTTTGCCTTTGTGTTGTTTCAAATGTCTTTCAGAAAATGGTTCATTGTACTGCTGTCTTTGGGAGAATGGGTAATGAGAGACTGTAAGTGGCATTTTGATGGTGGATCATCCCAAAGGAGGGAGAATGTTTTCTTGAGTGATTCTTGTACACACCGTGAACTCATTGAGGATGGCACTAGCCAGACTATGAGATTGGACAAGAACGACTTCGTCGAGTTAACTTACTCGTTGCCGAATATCAATGTTGCAACTAACGGACACGGATGTGTCCTACACCACCTATGCATTTCTCAAATGATAGACAACGTGCGGTCCTTGGTTAGTTATGTAAAACGCATGCTGTACGCCTTTGCGTCTCGAGTTGTTTTGGTATGGCTAGTGGCAATGAGGTTGCTGGTGAAAGTGTTGATGAAGACCTTCATGATGTAAAAGAGTTTGAAGACGAAGATATGGATATATCTGATGGTGGTAGGTTAACGTCAACGAATGATGGTGATGATATGATGATGATGCGCGAAGAATCTCATGCTGGTGAGGTTAAAGAAGAATACCTTGAGGATTATACTGTTATGGGAAAGTTGAGGATGAGGATGATAGTGAAAATGATGATGAGGATAATACGGTGTCTTGTTGCGGAAGGTGGCTTTGTTGTGAAGGCCCAAGATCCAACATGACATGGTCAGACGGTATCTATACGACTGCGAGTTTTCCTACAAAGGATGCGCTTGTATCCGAGCTGCGGTTGACGGCTAATAATGTCGCAAATTCACGTTTAAAAGTGCATAGTCTAACAAAAAGTTTGTTCGTAGCCATCTGCTGCGGTTGAAAGGATGCAATTGGAGATTAGAAGCGGCTGTGAAAAATGAACCAAAAAGGTTTTGGGTTACCTTGTACAAAAAAGATCATACTTGCAATGTTGCAGACCGAATTTTCTCTGCGCAAACGTCATGCTCCGAGATATATTGCTAAATTGTTTTATGATGAATGGGGAAACAATCGATGGAGTAACGCCGATGATGTAGATCTGCAATGAAGAATAAATATGGTATGCAGATGATTTATCCACTTCCTATAGAGCTTATATATTTGCTCAACACTTGGTTGAAATAAATATCTTTTATCATTTTGATTGAAATAATTTTTTATCATTTTTTTTATTAAAATTGCACATTTAATTACGGTTCTAGACTTTCATGGTCGAAGTCTGAACCGTAATTAAACCGTAGATTTAAATTATAAAAAATAATAAAAAATAATCTTAATGCAATTTCTTCTTAAGAAAATAAGATTATCCCAAATATGAACTTTATAAATTTAAAATTTCAGAAACTTTCATAAAAATTAAGGTTGATTATGTTCTATGCAAATGATTAACCACTTCCTATAGAGGAAGTATGTGCTGGAAGTATACTGGAGAAGTCTCTAACTGGGTGTTCTGTATGAATATGAAGTCTCTTGGTGAACTCTACTCGTGAAGTCTACTTTTAGAAGTCTCTAGGTGTTTTCGCTGTTCTGTATGAGCAGTTCTTTTTGTATTTTTGCGGTTTTTCGAACTTTGTATTTGATTTACAAATCAATGTTCCAATAATAATTAACATAATAAGAGAAATGAAAGATAATTAAACTAATAAGAAATCAAAGGTTCCGAAAGAAAATTAACATAATTAGAGAAATTAGATATAATTAACATACAGAGAAAGTCTGTGCTGAAGTCTACTGGAGAAGTCTCTAACTGGGTGTTCTGTATGAATACGAAGTCTCTGGTATATATTACCTCGTGAAGTCTACTTTTAGAAGTCTCTAGGTGTTCTCGCTGTTCTGTATGACCAGTTTTTTTTTGTATTTTTGTGGTTTTCGAACTTTGTATTTGATTTACAAATCAAGGTTCCAATAATAATTAACATAATAAGAGAAATTAAAGATAATTAACATAATAAGAAATCAAAGGTTCCGATAGATAATTAAACATAATAAGAAAAATTAAATATAATTAGCATAAAACTAAAGAAATAAAGTTCCAATCCATTTCAAAAGAAATTAAAAATAAATATGTGTTTGTGTTGTCTAAGATGAATGATGAAGAGCCCGATGAAGATGAAGAGCCCGATGAAGATGAAGAAGAAGATGAAGATGAAACTCACACTTACTAACCCAGACCCTGAGATGTCAATGCAAAATTTTGTCGACCTGGTGAAGTACTCCTTCACCAGGTCGACAAAATTTTGCATGGCATCTCAGGGTCTGAATTAGTAAGTGTGAGTTTCATCTGATTCTTCTTCTTCATCTTCATCGGATCTTCATCTTCATCTGGATCTTCATCTTCATCTTCATCTTCATCGTCATCGTCATCTAAGAAGCAATGCTTTCTTCACCGACCGCCTGCTACTCATCTGATATGCGAAGAGAATAGCTTTGAAGAATGAATAGACGGTTGCGATTCCCAGATCTGCGAATCAAATAAATGATGGGATTAGAGTTTTCCAGCGAGAAGAGGAGAAAGAGGACAAAGAGGAGAAAGAATATCGATAACTTACGACGAAAGAGGAGAAAGAGTGTCTGCGTTTAGAGATTTTCGGCGACGTTTGGTGATTCGAGAGTCGAAGAAGAAAAAGAGCAATGAAAATTTTTTAATTTTTTTACCCAGATTAACTATTGCAATTTCAGTTTTATCTTGTTTAGTAAATGTAAATTTTCCCCCAAAGTTTTCCCCCCAAATTTTTCGCGAAACATTTCAAAATTTTGGATTCATTTGAATTTCATCAGACTTCTACAAAGAAGTCTACGATAACAAAATCTTACAGACTTCACATGCGAAGTCTACCGTGAGACTTCACCCGAAAACTCGAGAAGTCTGTAAGCCCTAAACTCTAAAATCCGAACGTTTAATTCACTCTTTGTTAACAAATACTAACAATTGACATCAAAATAGTATAATATGTTCAAAAATCTAACAACTATACGTAGGATCGCCATTTTATATCAAAAACATATCAATCTAAGTCTAACCCTAAAGATATATGCATGGATTCTTACCCATTGGTAACCTCTAACCTATATGCCTCATATGGTTTACATCAAATGGCTTAGTTTTATAAAAAAAAATTTTAAACCTATTCGATTTAATTTTAAATTAATTTATTTTTCAAAAATTTTGATCGAAATATTTTTTTTTCATTTTTTAATTAAAATTTCACATTTAATTACGGTTCAGACTTCATGGTCGAAGTCTGCGACTGTTTATGGTATTTTAGAACATAATCAACCTTACATGCTTAAAATTTATGAAAGTTTCGGAAATTTTAAATTTTAATTTATAAAGTTCATATTTTAGATAATCTTATTTTCTTTAGAAGAAATTGCATTGAAAATATTTTTTATTATTTTCCTAATTTAAATCTAAGGTTTAATTACGGTTCAGACTTCATGGATGTCATGAACGAAGTCTACTGTGAGACTTCGTTCAAGAAGTCTACTGTGAGACTTCGTTCAAGAAGTCTACTTCGCGCGGAGGTTAGAACTGTAATTGCGGTTTCTGTTTTTTTGTTTGCAAATAAGGGGGTTAATGTAATTTCCATACTCCAAAGGTCTAGTTTTGCATTTGTTTCAATTTGGGGTCTAGTTTTGCATTCAAACTCAATTTTGGGTCTAGTTTTAGCAATTCGCCCTAAATTAGATAGCATTACGTATCATAATATTTGGTATTATACTGCATGATTGACACTGCTCTCAAAATGCAAAATATTGCTTTCATCACCATATCTTTATCTATTTTAAAATGATTTGCATCATCCGTAAAACTTGGATTAGCAACCTTTGCGTAATGCGGTCTCACTAAATTTTCGATTAGTCATAGACTCTTTTAGAAAAACAGCTACTATTTTTGGTGCATTGTAGAGATTCACCACACCTGTTGAGATTCATGTGGGAGTTACTCACAACCGTATTGGTACTATTTATTGAGGCATATACCCTCCAGTTACAATACTCTTATATATATATATATATAGATATATACATATTGCAGCTAAATTTTTTTACTTTTAACTTATGTTCCTTTGAAACATACTCCATTGTCTTTACCTTCTTCTCGTCCTTAGATTTCTTAAATTATTTTCTTAATCTCTCTGCAAGAATATGAAATTAATTTTGAGTCAATAAAAAATTAGGGTTATATAGATTGACATAATGAATGTTTTCGGTAAAGAAAATCTATCGTAATGCATCTTCTCTCGTTGCATTACAAACTTCAAATTTCTCTACTCACTTCTTTTGAAAGAACTCTAAAGTAGCACAAACAATTGACCGTGAGTAGGGTTTTCTGGTTGCACATCACATCCTCTTCACAACCTCTTACAAAAGTGACAAAGATAATAATATTAAAACACTATTAGTTGAATTACATAAGAAAATGTTATAATTTACCAATACTATGAAACTTGAAATAAGTTTTATGTTGAGATACCAAATCAAGTGCATTATACTTGAAGTTGAATCATTGAAAACAAATTACTTAAAGCTACGATAAATTATGGAATTATTCCTATATCGAATAAGATCATAAGTTCCAATTACTAGTGTTTCCGTTGGTAGCTTCTCAATACTAATAATCCCTTAAACTTCTCTAACCTTATGCTCCATAGGGTGACCTGAATTAACATTCTTTGACGAGAGGATGTGCATTACACCAGAACTAGAATTTTCTAAATTTGTTGTAAGTAGACTATTATTCGGTTGTAAGATGTTTTATCATTTGGATTTAATTTGAGATGTGTGTCTTATACTATTTATAGGGAATTTGTGTTTCAGAGGAAAGTATAAAATTAATAATAAAACTTATATATAATAAAACCATATTTATGTTTTATAACTATTCAATTTTCTATTATGTTTGAATGTCTTTTATGAGTAAAGCTAAGAGTTATATTGCTTCAAAGAATTCAATGTGAAAAATTTACTTTGTATTAATTGTATTTGATGAAAATTGGTATTAGATTTTAGAACCAACTGTTACAAAATTGTGTACTTATTTGTAATCATCATACTAATAACTATTCAATTTTCACAATTCTGTTTGAATGCCATAAGTAAAGCTAAGAGTTATGTAACATTTCAGAAAATTTATTGTGAAAAGTTCAGAAAGTTATGACATGTGTCGACTCCTTATTTATTATATATATATACTATGAGAGATCTCACACATTGTGTGAGCTTCAATTAGTATTGTAAATTATGCAATACTATATAACTAAAATATATATCAAACTGATTGATTCATGTAGTTGTCATTTGTTCATTCTGCTTATGTCACATGGTCCTTCATTTTTAAGTTCCATGTGTTTGTCCTATTAAAAAAATATTAAGACTAAGTTCTAAACTACATTAAGTATGATTCTCTTAAATAATCAAATTATATTGTATTAACTTATTGTCAAATTGTATTAATTGATTTTTAAAATGAAAAATTATTGTTTTTATATATGTTTTTTTAAAAAACGAGAGGTGGTACAATACATAAATAGTGAAGAGACATATGTCAATAAACATTTTCTACATTCCATCTAACTTCTTGTCTCTCACGATTCTGCTCTTCTAATCAATGAGAAAACATCCACACAAAAACAATCAATTAAAAGTGAATAACAAAATTCACCTTAAAGCATGAAATCTTAGTAATCTTGTTTGAATGTATATGTGTATGAGAGCCTTAAGGATCTTTTTCCATTTGTTTATAAATAATCTATTTTTTTTTGAAAAATATGTTTATAGATAGTCTCACTTGTTTAAATTCTCATTTTGTTTTCTTCAAAATTAACATAAGAATACTGAAAAAAATTACAATCTTTATGAAAAAATTAGAACTAAGTTAATTGAAAAAATATCACTGATAATTTGAACCGTCTCAAAAAAAGAATGTAGATACAAATATCTAGACTGAAGTCCCCAAACGTTAGAACATATAGAATAATGTCAGTCACATTATTATTCACTTATCTTAAAATAATATAGTTTAATAGTTTTTGTACCTGGGATCGTCTTCTAATAATTATATTTATCAATATTTCACAAAGTTACTACAACTTATTATATATTTTAAAACTAATTTACACTGCTTGAAAAGTTTCACATAGTAGGATTTTGAAAACATCACTAATCAATTATGTTCAAAAACCATAAAATACGTAGAAAAAAATATATATATATATATAGATAATTTATATTATTTCAAAAATACCTTAAGTTTTTTAAAAATCACAAAATATAACAAATAAAAGTTTGAAAAACATATTTTCAAAACTTACAATTGATTTATGACCCATTTGAAAATGTTTGAAAAGGGTTCATATTTTCGTGGTCTTCTGGATAATAAAAATTAAAAATTTGTATTAAACAAACAAAAAAATTCTAAAAAAACTATCCTTAACAGGAAAAATATTGATTTTAAATTTGGAATTAAATTTGGATTTAAAATTATAAAGAAACAAATTATTGATAAATTTGGAATAAAACTTACATGTTTCCGGTTTCTTGGGGGCCATTAGAGAAAGTTGACGATTGGTTTTGAACCTATTCCATAAGTAAATTAAAATTGTAAGTACTTTTTGGCATACCAAACTAAACACAACTGTAAAGTATATATTATTAACCAAATATTTACAAAATTATATATGATGTTATTTTTTATCTTAAAACGGGTTTAATTTTTTTTTCTTGATGAAATGCGCTACATAAAAGAAAACAATCAAATGAAGGAAAAAAAACGTGGAAATATACGATTAAATTCATCTTTTGAACTAATGACCGGATAGCTAATAATATGTAAATGTGAATCAAACTTAAAATGAGGACGCGATCATGAAGATAGCAATTCTACATGATTTTAAGTGTGAACACAAATATATACAAAAAAAAACTAAATTAATCGAAGAAGTTTACCTAGGAATTTAAAAGAGAGAGAGAGAGAGCACGACGATGAGGAAAAAGAAAACGAAGAACTGACGCTGTTGACGCACCAATATTAAACGCCATATATGAAATGCCATTTAGTACTACACCAGTTTAAGTGTAAACACAAATATATGCAAACAAAAAACTAAATTTAGAGCAGAATCTTACCTGGGTATTGGAGAGAGAGAATATGAACTTGAAGAAGAAGAAAAAGAAGAAGAAGAAGGTACAAACGGAATATTCATAATATTTTGATTCCTATATGATTTTGTAATTAAAGGGATAAATGTCATAAATTTAGAGGCATATATTACAGAATATTTTGATTCGTATATGATTTTGTAGTTAAAGGGATAAATGCCATAAATTTAGAGGCATGTATTACGGAATATTCATAATGGCTTAGGCAATTAAATGCTACAGTTTTGTAATTAGAAATAAGAAATAATGATGTTGTAATTAAATGCTACGAAATTAAGGCAATATCATGAGAAACAGAATGCTATCAAAGTTAATGCTACGATTTTGTAATTAGAATTTAGAAATAATGATGTTGTAATTAAATGGAATGATATTAAGGGTGTTATAGAATTTGAGTTCTCGCAAAACGAAAGGAAATTAAGGACTATATTTAATGCAACAAAATTAAGGGTGTATATATGTGTAAAATGTATTAGAGAAATACTTTGTTAGACTTTTTGGTTTTAAATTTGGCGACGGCCCATTTAAGCCAACAAAATTAAGTGGACACGTGTCAAGCTATGGGGAAAGGAACCTTACTTTATTAGAATAGATGCTCAATAATGGTTACATGATAGCTTCATGTATGGTTTTGATTAGAACTACACCAAATGCAAATAGTAGCAAGTGTTGCATAAAAATGTGACAATCGTGACTCTTCATCCTATATTATCTATCCTCTTGGCTCTCAACGCAGTTTCATATATTAGAAGTGTAACTGTACATAAATCTAACACTTTGGACAACCAAATAAAAAAATGAATCATTTGCTTTACCATCTAATGTGAAAGGAAGGATCAAACCATTGCTAGTTGGTAAGACATATAGCCCATCACCGACACATAAAAGGCATGTCCTCGATTTTAAATTCTCTTTTGTCTTCCCATGACCATTTATAACGGTATTCCTGATGTTGTCGAATAATTTATTTTCAATATGCATGACATCGGATTGTGTCTCAACACATGATCTTTCCAATATGAAAAAGATCTAAGAAAATATTGTTTTCGCGCCAATTGTGATACTCTCCATAACTGGCTATAAAATAATGGCTATCCTCAACACACTATATTGTTTTCTCAACGCCAAAATCTTTAAGTTGCATCAACAAATAATTATCATTCAATTTTGGCGGTAGATCGTCACGAATAACTAAGTTCTTCTTTTAAAAGTTTTTGTTGCAATGATAAGGATGCAAGTTTGGCAAGAACCGTCTATAACAATCAAACCAACAAATTTTCTTTCCATGTTTTAACTAACATGTATCCATACTATTTTGACAATATGGCAAGATAATCTCCCATGCGTTGTCCAACCAGATAACATTCCATACGCTGGGAAATCCCTAATTGTCCACAATAGAACCACACGCATCATAAAACTTTGATGACATGAGACATCATATGATTTAACTTCGTTTTCCCATAAGCCTTGTAACTGATGAATCAAAGGCTGTAAGAACACATCTAGGGATCGCTATGGGTACTCTAGATGAGGACCAAGTATGTTAAGAAATAGAAACTCTTGCTTCATGCAAAAGATGGCAGCAAATTGTAAGGGGTGAGAATGACTTGCTACAAAGAATATTAACGTCCATGCTTCCCAAATGGAATAAAACCATCCGTAAATAGTTTGAGTTATACAATTCTACTCTCAGATGCAAAACATGATCTAAGGGTGCTACCATAAAATGTTTGAAAATGTTACCATGCTTTTGTGTCTAAGGGATGCTAGATTTTGCCTTCAAATGAATGATATCGGCGCCATCGCATAGGCTATGCAGTGTGTTCAAATTGATATAACCTCTTTAATCGTTCTCAAGTGGCACATATCATATACTCTCTAATGGCCCTCGGGCAGTTCCACCAGCATCCTGAAATCGAGGTTTCCCACGAAATCAACCAATCCAAGTAGTTTGCATCTGATTTCCAATAAATCATATAGTCATCTATGGATCGATCATCTAATATGGTAAACTAATACAAGACACAAGCTTCTTAATTTCATGATAAGAAATCAGTGACAAATTATCTTCTTGCAAGATAATTTTCACAGAATCAGCCCAAGCATCAAAACAACCTTTAGAAGAATTGTAATCCGTCTTGGTATTCATTAACCTTGTTGCAATTCACAAAGAAGAATTATCTTCCTTAAAACCTTCGTCTTTGTATTAATTATTTTCCCCGCGATAATACCGGACCTTTAATTCAACCTAATTTTGTCTCTAAATTATTTTAACCACACTACGTCTTTGGTGAGAAATTTAGGAGGGGGTATTGGATAAAAGAATTGAAGAGAATTGAAATGCATAGATTTTAAAGTATTTTATGAGAATTTAATGGATTCCATTAAAATCTCAACTAAAAACCTGAGAATTTGTCCTTTACATTTTTGCATTTGAATTCTATTAAATTCCATTCAAATGACACTGATATAAAAACTCTCGTAAAATTGAATAACATTAGAATTTAACAGAATCTAAAAATCTATCAATTGAATAACACTGGAATTTAATAGAATTCATAAAATTTGCAATTGAATAACACTGGAATTTAAAAAAATTGCCTAATCCTTCAGATTCTATTAAATTCTTCAATTGAATATCACAAATTTGATAAGGACAATAGAGGATACAACTTTGCAAGTGTGCTGATTTGTTGCGAAGTCCATGAAATTCTAGAGTCCATCCGCATAATCTCTCGCATGTGTCCTGGTTCTTGAATAATAACTCTCCTTGTCAATCCATGCTTGTAAACTTCTAATATTTGAATACATTTGTAATTTTTTTCTTTTCTCAAATTAAAACTTTTTTTTATCAAATATTTTCTATTTATATCTACATTGTACAAAGAGGAGGAGAGCTTTATATAAATAATTTCTTTAACTAATTTCTACAGATTTTCCACCAAAGTAATACAAACTATTTTACTACTTCACTGGTTTATTATAGAAGATTATAACTTGTTCTACCTAACATATCTACTTACCTTTCCTATAGTATTTGCACCTATGCAATACACTTGTTTGCAACATTTGTAACTTATCCTATATAATTCTACACCTTTCTTCGTAATATGATTCATAGGAAAGTAGAAGGAATGCTTTCTACGAAATTCCTACGAATTCTATGACTGACCTTCAGTATCTGTTTCGTATGAATATGGTATGAAATTTCCATTATATGTTTTCCAACCAAAAATCCTTTTAATTTCTTACCAGATTTCCTACGTCTTTATGTGTTATAGTATTTTCATAAGAATTTTCCTTTCATTTTTCCATGATTCTTGTCTGCAGGATATTTCTTACAACATTTCTATGAATTATGTTTTCGGAAAATTTTGTAGGTTTACGGTAGGAAATCTACTCTACCAAAATTTCCATAGGAAAAACTATACGATTTCGTTATGTTATCTTGTAGTGTATCAATAATGTCTCTATTGACTTGCTAGCTATAATCTTTGGCTTTATGCAATACAAATATGGAAAAATGGTGAAAAAATTCATGCCCACACTCGGTCATGCTGCCTTATAGAACAATATATAAATGAGCTCTCACTCAATTTGATATATAGAACTTCATAAAACCTCTCAGTTATACAACTTTTTCTTATCATATTAAATTTTTCAATATCTAAATTATAAAATAAAATCACACACTACTTTTGAAACGAAGTACATGTCTCTTCCTATATACATGTCTCTTCTAATCATCCCACACTAAACATCTGATCAATCATCTAATCGCCTAAATACCCTATCAACAAAAATGACAATCAAAATGCATGTAATATATTAGGGATAATGTTCTTAAAAATTGAATTTACACCTTTCCTTTAATGTTCAAACAATGGTGATTGTATTAGAGAATTGATCTCTGAAACCAAATATTATTTGGGTATGTACGAGTTTGGAAAATCAATCATAAATAAGATTATGGAAATATTGGAAAAACAACGAACAAATGGAATTTAACAATAGGTGAAAACAAGTGAGCAGGTCAACACTAAGGGTTAAATAAGAACTTAGAATTATCAACTACCAATAGAATTCAGCATGTCCATCCAAATACCTAAACATAAGAAGAGTTGTTTTTAGAAATTATAACATAGATAAGTTGCTGGAAACATAAAACATAGTAGAGAAAACAAATTTATATCAGAAGATTTAAGTATAATGGCCGAATTCGCAGTGATACCATGTTATTTTGATGGCAAACTACTTAACTGATCGACGACTATGGCAAGGAACGAAAAATTCTAAAACATTATGATAAATCATATAAGAAATTGAGTCATAATATTCCATCTTTGAAATTCATAAAATGACCATATAACCTACATGCATATATATATATATATATATATATATATATATATATATATATTATGTTTGTATGACCGATAACCAAAACCTCTCTACATGTCAATGAAGAAATATTAACAAATTCAATCACGAGATGCATATAAAACTTCAAATACTTTCATCCAAAAACATCAATAGGCCATAATTAAAAAAAAATAGTAGGCTAATGTAATAAAACATTATTAACATCAACCGCATCTATCTATTAAATATATCTTCTACAAGCAATGATAAACAAATTTACCTCTATGGAGGAAAGATAATCAACATCGTATTACATTCTTATGTTTGCCCTATGGCCTAACACAAGAGCAAACTACTTTATTTGGTTTCAACATGGAGAGGGTTATGGTTAGTGTTATAATTATGAAAGGGATAGTAGTAGTAATTATGTAGCTGTGGATGATAATATTTTGCATGATCATTAGGATTATCATCAATACGATAGTCATCAGAATGTGGATGGAGATTATAATAGGTTTCATGACATGGTTACATATGCATTCCATGAGACAATAACATCATTAATGGAAAATAATGATTATGAGGAACCAAACATAGATGCAAAACAGTTTTATGGTATGTTAGACGCTGCAAATCAACCAATCTACAAAGGATGACAGGTTTAAGTTATCATTGGCATCTAGGTTGATGAACATTAAAACTGATCATAACTTATCTGAGATTTGCATGGATAGCGTGGCAGAGGTCTTTAAAGAGTATTTGCCAGAAGATAATCATTCTGAAGAGTCGTACTATGAAATCCAGAAATTGGTCTACAGTCTAGGGTTACCATCGGAGATGATTATGTTTGCATTGATAATTGTATGATTTTTTGGAAAGATGATGATAAGCTGCAGGAGTGTAGATTTTGCCAAAAGCCGAGATACAAACCGCAAGGTACTGGGCAAATAAAGTACCGTACCAAAGGATGTGGTACCTCCCAATAAAAGATAAGTCGAAACAATTATATCAATCAGAAAGGACAGCTGCATCGATTAGATGGCATGGAGAACATTCATCCAAAAATGGGGGGATAACTCATCCATCTGATGCAAAAGCTTGGAAACACTTTCAGACGGTACACTCATCTTTTTCTAGAAATATTCGAAATGTGTATCTTGGTCTTTGCACTAATGGATTTAGTCCATTTGGTATGTCTGGAAGGCAATAGTCTTTGTGGCCAGTAATTTTAGCGCCTTACAACCTTCCCCCAGATATGTGCATGGAAAGAGAATTCCTATTCTTGAGTATTTTAGTACCTGGTCCTAAACATCCAAATCAGTCGATTGATGTTTTCTTGTAGCCATTAATATATGAGTTAAAGCAATTGTGGTATACAGGTGTGTTCGTACATATGATATCTCAAGGAAAAAAATTTTACGATGCGTGTAGTGCTTATGTGGACCATAAGTGACTTTCCAGCTTATGGAATGATATCGGGTTGGACTATGCATGGAATGTTGTCATGTCCGTATTGTCTTAATCGTACAAATGCGTTTCAATTAAAATATGGACGGAAAACAAGTAGGTTTTATTGCCACCGCCGGTTTCTCCCAATCAACCATCCATACCGAAGAAACATGAAGTTGTTCAGGAAGAACTAAGTTGTATGTGCCCCACCACCACCATATCTAAGTGGAGAAGAATTGTTCGCGCAAATTGATCATTACGGTGCCCAAGAAACAGCTTATCGGGGGGGGGGGGGTTACTGGCACATTCTAGCTAACATGCCTGATGGATATGGCGAGCATCATAATTGGCATAAGAAAAGCATATTCTGGGAACTTCCTTATTGGAAAGATCATATGTTGAGACATAAATTTGATGTGATGCATATCGAGAACTAAAGACAACATATATTTCGAGAACATAATGCACACAGTTCTGAACGTGCAAGGAAGAACTAAAGACAACATAAAGTCTAGACATGACTTGTCTGATATATGTTCGAGAAGTGATTTGCACCTTACAAACAATGGGAAAACCCCTGTTCCGACATATAGGTTGTCATCAAATGCAAAGGCAGAGTTATTCGATTGGGCAACATCAGCCGTCAACTTTCCGTATGCGTACATTTCAAAACTATTTAAATGCGTTTAGAAAGGTCAAAAGTTTTCAGGCATGAAAAGTCATGATTGTCATGTGTTTATGCAACGACTACTACCTTTCGCATTTGCGGAGCTTCTATCCTGAAATGCACATGAATCAATTGCTGGTAATTACAATTATATATATATATATATATATATATATATATATTCATTTAATTAATTTAAGTTTTGATAGAAATTTAAGTTAACTAATTATTAATTTATCATGGTTACAGGAATAGGAGCGTTTTTAAAATATTTATGTACACAAAATCTTACAGAAGACGGAATTCAACAGCTGAATGACAACATTGCAATATTGTTGTGCAACTTAGAGAAGATATTTCCTCCGTCCTTTTTTGATGTTATGGAACATCTCCCTATCCATCTCCCTTATGAAGTTGCACTAGGAGGATCTGTTTAGTTTCTTTGGATGTATCATTTTGAACGTTTCATGGGACATTTAAAGGGGAAGGCTAAAAACCTTGCAAAGGTTGAAGGATCAATTGTTGCTAGGAGTTTAACTAAAGAAACATCACACTTCTCTTCATGCTACTTTGCACCTACGGTTCGAACACGCAAAAGAGCAACAAGACAGTACAATGACGGTGGTGTTGCACCAACTTACGCTATTGAGGGAGTACCAGAAATCTTTTCACCTATAAGTCGACTTAGTGGAAGATTTCAAAAATTTTGTGGACGAATGATAAAAATCGTCATAGCGCACATACGTATATTCTCACAATCTGCGAATTCGTGAGACCATTTGAAAAGGTAAACGTTATACAGATAAATATTAGTGATTTATCTATTTTAATAAGTTTTTTAAATTTTCATCTTAGCTTATTCAAGTGTCAAGTAGAAGAAGCATACCCCAATATAACGTCTGATCAATTTGAAAAGCTTAGAGATCGCGATTTTGCCTCATGGTTAAAGGCACAAGTACGTATATATGATTTATTTTTATATATATAAAATTTTAGACATGGAAGTATCAATGTTTTTTTGGATTCAATATAACGACAAGATCTATAGGTGGAATATGATGATCAATCATATCCAATTTGGTTTCGAGAGTTGATTCAAGACCCGGTTGTAAAGATCACGACTGCACCTATGTATTTTACTCGAGGATATATGTTTCATACACAAGAACACGGAAGCCATAAATCAACCGCTAATTATGGGATTTATGTGAAGGGTGACTTAGACTTTTACGGGGTACTGACAGACATAATTGAAGTTGAATACCCAGGAACAATCAACTTTAAATGCACATTATTCAAATATGATTAGTTTGATCTCGTTGTTGGTGTAGGTGTTCGCTTAAATAAATTTGGCGTAGTCGATGTCAATGCATCACGGTGATACCGAAAGTTTGAGCCTTTCATACTTGGATCACAGGCAGAATAAGTCAGCTTTATTCCATATGCTCGAGTCGAGAAACAGGGATACGATGGTTATCAGCTATAAAAGTTTATCATAGAGGTCGTATTGTTGGTGTTAATGGTGAATCGCATATGCAACAAGAATTATGCGGAGACATGTCCATGCTAGATCAAACTACTGATGACATCTTAATTATTGATCCGCATAATTTTCAAGTCGAAGATTTAGTTGATGACATCATTACTGAAGACGAAGATGGCAACAAGTTTTATGAAAGAGATGAAGCTACCGATGAAGATTCCTCAGATCCAGATGTATAATTTTTTTTTTGTCAACTAGAGATGTATTACTATTAAATACAATTTGTACTCTAAATATTTTTGTGAAAACTTAATTTATTTCTTAAATTAAAGTTTCTTAACTTTATAAAAGTTTTGCAATGTATTAGCAAAATTATTCTGAATTTTTAAATAATACGCTGAACTTTCATGTCTTTGTGACAAAGATTTTGGAACGAAGTAGCAACGAATCGTCGCTAATTCCTCGCAAAATCTTGTACAGTTACAACGACTTTTCAATGATTTAGCAAGGTTTCGACAGTATATCGTTGCAAAATTGCTGCAGATGTTTTTGTAAAAGTTGATATATGCAAATTTTATTTATGAATCAACTATAAATGTTAATGATATGGTCATGTGTGTCATGTAAACTTGGAATAAAGTCTTATTAACTACAAATTATGTTTTTTTTTGTAAAATGTAAAGTAAGGTTTAAACTAAACTAAGT
The DNA here is from genome assembly GCA_004349715.1 of Crucihimalaya himalaica. Classification (NCBI taxonomy): domain Eukaryota; kingdom Viridiplantae; phylum Streptophyta; class Magnoliopsida; order Brassicales; family Brassicaceae; genus Crucihimalaya; species Crucihimalaya himalaica. The sequence continues at coordinate 489,611 of SMJT01000028.1, forward strand.
ATACTTGTACATTAACTCTCTAAATACTAAAAGAATAACTTTGATTAGTAATTTACATATACCTATCCTTTGAAGTGTCATCATTTGATAGATAATTATGAAACTTTGCCACGGATTAGCATCGAATTTGCAACGAATCGACGCTCAATCGTCGCAAACCGAAAAAAATATTTATTTTTGGTTTAAGGAATATAATGGTTTTGCGACAATTTAGCGTCGATTCGTCGCAAATTTGACGCAAAGCTCTTATTAACGTTTGCTACGATTTAGTGAGAAATTGACGCTAAATCGTTGCTCTATAGGCGCAGAAATTTGATGTTACAAAATTTTTTAATTTAATTTCAAAATTGGCCAAAATAATGGCGCCAATATTGCGACGATTCGACGCTAATTCGTCGCAAAGCTGGCGGGAAACCACTATTGGTTAAATTTTTCAACTGCAATTTAGCAACGATTTTTCGTCAATTTTGTGACAGACGCAAAATCTATATATACAGCACCAAACTATTTCTCCACTTCGCTCAATCCGCTCAATTCCTCCCATTCGCTTATTCCTCCTACTTCACTCCAATCCTACTTAAGAGGTATGTTTTTTTAACTTTAAATATTTATTAAATTAATATTTAAGGATAGAAAATAAGTGTAGATTATTATTTTAGCATAGAAATATATCTAGCTTAGGATTGGAATATTAGTATAGGATTGGAATATTTAGAATATGATTGAAATGTTTATATTTGGTTTGAAATATTAGTTACTGAATATTAGAATAGGATTGGAATATTTATAATAGGATTGAAATGTTTATATTTGGTTTTACATTATTTTAATATATTTGACTGAAATTATAGAATGTTAATTAATGTTTTAATTTTTTAATTTTTTTTTGTAGATGACATAATCTCCCCATTATGCGGATTTTGTGGGATCACGAGCAGGCCCGTCATCATCTACTCCTGGTGCGTCTCGTCTAGGGTCTTCCACGTCTGCTAGCGTACGGGCGCTTTCACAGATGTCACCGCCACCTCCACCACTTTCGGCATCGCAACCACGAGTTGATGTGCCAGCTCCATCACCACATAACCATGCTACACTTTTAGCCCAAGTTAACAACCTTTTGCGACAACCGGGACATAGTGATCTTGATTGATTGGATAAAAATCGACCTCCTAACACATTTTGGTAATTTAATAATTATTTGAAACAATTTAATTAATTTTATAATAATTTTTTATTAATTATTTTTTTTTATATGCATGTTTACCCTAGATAATCATGTTAATAGGAGCGTGGCTAATTGCATCAAGAATTACTTCGTCGAGCCGCATGCCTATTGGTCTCAGGCGTCTCGGTAAATCAAAGATACTTGGTTTGAGATGTTTGCGGTAAAAGTTTTAATTTATTTTTGTCATATTTTAAATTTTAAATTTTCTTTAACTATGATATTCTAATTAATATGGTAATTTTTTTTGTAGCAAAAATGTCATCGGGATGAAGGTATAATCGAAGGCGTTCTCCTAGCTTTTGAGGCAAAGGCATTGAAACGCCTTGCTGGGACGGTTTCCAACTAGAAGAAGGAGTGGAAGAATAAGGGCGATGACGCTGTGCCAGAGTATGAACCCTAATGTTTGGCGCGGCTTAGTTAAGTATTGGGAAGATTCTCATTCGCAGGCTGTAGCCGTTGGATGTTCTAAGGCACGAAACTTTGATCCTGACAGCGACGGACCACCTAAGCACATTGCGAGTCAAACGTCTTTTGCCGCAAAACTAATAACATCGGTAATATTTACTTATCAAATTATTTAGTAATTATAATTGGTAAAAAATTTATTTTTATATCTAATCTTTTTTTGTATTTTCTAATTAGGCTAATGGAGGTCAGCTACCTCCTATTGTGCAAGTCGTAGTCGAGACCCACAAGAAGAAGGATGACACATTTGTAGACCCGCGGTCCGAGAAATTCTACAACGATGTGAATGCCAAGGTTATTGAGCGTCAGACCCAGTTGGCCCAGACATCTCTAGGCGGTAGTTCCGTCCAATCTTGTGACTTAACAGTCGACGAGATGGATACCATCTATAAAGAGGTATGTCTATTTATTTTTTAAATTATTGTTTACTTTAGTTTAAAAATTGTTAATTTCAAGTTTTATTATTTATTCCAGGTTGCTTCGAAGAAAATGTACCGGGTTTTCGGAGTTGGTTCCATAGAAGACGTTCCGGCTACATGTTCTTCATCATCTAGGACTCGTGTTTTTGACGATCCTGCTCTCTTGCGGACTCAGTTATCAATCACAAACAACGAAATAGAGGCTATGCGACGACGAACGTGAGCTCTCAGGGTTACATCAACTGTTCGAGATTATCGTAGTTGACAACCCGACCTTAGCAAAGGCGTTACGCAATAGACAACATGTCCAGCCACCACCTCCGAATGAGAAACAATTGACGGAATTGCAACGGGCTGCAGCGGAAGCGGCCAATGCGGATCTACCAGCATTCGACCTCGGAAATGATGATATCTAGTTTTTTTTTATCTTAAAAAATATTTTAATATTTTAATATTGATAAAAGAATATTTGTTTTTAAATTTTAAATTTTTGTCTTTTATCTTAATTAAATTCTAAACTAAATAAAAAAATTAAAAATCGTTGCTAAAACAAAAAAAGACGCTAATTCGTTGCTAAATTCTCGATGCAAAAACATCCATAATTTTGCGTCGAATTAGCATCGAACAAAAGCTAAACGATGCTAAGTCGTTGCTAAAGTTTCGACGCAAAAACGTCGCTAAATGTGCACCGAATTAGCGTCGACTACAGACAACACAAATTTAGTGACTTTTTGCGTCAATTAGTTAGCGACGATTTAGCGTCGAACACGAAAGGACACAAGTTTTGCAACGATATAGCGACGTTTGAGGTTTAGTAGAAAATCGTCATGTTTTCCTCGCTAAAACGTCGTTAAATTTGCGTCAATTTAGCAACGATAGTTTGCGTCGACTTTGTGACGATTTTGGTAGCGACACAGATTTGCGTCGATTTAGCAACGATTTCTATTTTACGTCACGCTGTTTGCGATGTTTTGGATTTTGTTGCAAACTTAACCCAAATGCCGTTTTGCAATGATTTAGCGACGAATAGGGACGTTGCAAAACTGTTGTTTTCTTGTAGTGTGAACTTGAATTCGGCAGGATGGTCCATGCTAGACCTTCTCGTCGGGATGAAGAAACATAGGCCGCATATACGAAGCATGACACTTGGTTTTGCACTTCAGCGACTGATGCCGATTGTTTCACTAACTGAGGCTTACTCAGAGTTTCTTGTGTTGTAGACCATACATTTGCTTCTAGAATGAATTTTTATATAATGTCTGAAACAGAAAAAAAGCCTCTCTTAAAATATGAGTTGATTCCTTGCTGTCCAGATATTCCATTAGATCCACAGAAAGAGGGAAGTGGACAATCCAATCAGAGGAAGGTTCACACAATACTGCGAAGGCAAGTTGAATCCTAGTTCTGATTGGTCACTCGTCGTTAAGGAACTTTTCATATGCACATTACTTCATAGTTCCAAGGGAAATACTATCACATAATGTATGAAGTGTGGTTTCCAGTGCACCACACGTAGGACATATATCAGTTTGTGTAACTCCTCTCCGAGCCAAATTTGCACCAACTAGTAAAGCATTCTTAGCTATATATCTTCCATAATAGATGTCGAATCTTAGGGAGGGTCTTTTCTTTCTAAATAAATCTCTGCCAATTAAAATCATTCTAAGCTTGATTCAAAGACACCTTAAATCTTAATCCATAACCTGATCTCGTTCAATAAATTCTGTTTTTTAAGAGATTAATTAAATCTTGATTTTACTAAATAGATTAAGAAATATTTTAATGTTATCATCAACATCATCACCATCATTATAATGATTTTATGATTATCATCATAATCATCAAACCATCAACGTCAGCTGTAACATTACAATATCATCATTAAAGCAATTTATCGTTATTTCATCATCATATCATCATTATACAATCCATGTTATCATTATCACTATCATTTTCATCATCAATATTATCATCATTATACAATCATTATCATTATTATACAATCATTATTATCATATCATCTTCATCATATTCGATTGTTTGTTGTGTAGTAATAAAACTCGCAGAATTCAAGGTTTCCAAGTTGGAAAAGTGGTGGGCTTAATTGAGCTTTGTTTAATTGTTCATTGTTTAATAATGCAAAAAGTATAATCTATTGCAAGAATACTTGAAAAACAACAGGTCAAAGATGAGTTGATTAGTTTAAAAGACAAATAACCTGAACCAATAATCAAGTTTACAAGAGTATGCTAAGTCTCAACATTATAGAAACATATAATAAATTCAAATACTTGAGAATGAAAATCTAACCTAGAATTGCAACATGCTCTCCCTCGATAGAGTTTAGATCCTAAACTCATTGTTTTCCTCATCCTCCTTTTCATTGTCATAATCTCCTTCTTTGACACTTTTGCCCAACTCTTCTCTTTGACTGTTCAAAGATTTGGAGATTCAATATCTCCATCACAACTAATCTAAGAAACGTATTGCATATAATCTACACAATCTTAAAAAGAAAAATTTGAAGAGCAAAAGATATAATAGTTCGATAAAGGAACAAGTATATCAAATTAAATGCTTAATTGTTCAGTCTACCCAAATTAAATAAATCAATGGTATTTAACAACAATTATAAGGACTTCAAAAAAAATAAAAAATAAACGACATAATAAAAGTACCGTCTTTTATTAATATTAGCAATAACTTTCTTATATGAACCAAGAAATGCCAGAAATTTATCTAGCATTTCTGTTCTCTGTAAACCATTGTTTCCGATTTCATCTCAATAGAGTCTCCTTCTAAAAATATAATAACCAAAAAAAAGTTAATTATGAGTACCACTTGATTGGAAAAACAATCAAAAAGAGGTAACAAATGCATTTTCAACACATTTGTGCTTCTTTGTATTCCATTTCTTATACAGAGATATGTGACTCCTGAAGTTTTTAGTAGAGTTTGGAGCCATCAGGAGGGGGAGAAGGAGATTACGAGAGATGTTGAGCCTTGACGACAAATAGGAACGTTTAACACCGATTAAATTAAGGGATTAGGGTTTATTGAGTTTTGGTTGAAAATGGTTAAGGGATAGCTAGTCATTTTGAAGTATGGGTGATTAAGAGGTTAATTGATAGCAAATTTTAGTGATATCATTTAATTATCGTCTTACCGGGTAATAAGAGCATAAGATGTACAAAACTACTACCCATTCAAAGATTAAATAAATTTTCATCATAAATTTGGACTATCAACATAATCAATTTATAATCATCGTCATAATCATCATATCATCATTGTCATATCTTCCATTAACATAATATCATTACACCAATTGATCATTATATAACATTATATCATCATTATACCATAACAGTAATCTCAGAATAATTTAGCATTATCATCATAACCATCATCATCATCATCATTATCCGATCATTATCATCATGATACGATCATATCATTATCATCTTATTTGATTATTTCTTGTTTAGAAATAAAACCTTGCAGAACTTAAAGTTTCCAAGTTGAGGGAGTGGTGTGCCTACACGAGCTATGTTCAATTGTTCACTGTTAAATAATGCAAGAAAGTCTCATCTCTTGCAAGAATAATTGAAATTCAAAAGACGAGAGATGAGTATGTCAAGTTTACATATACAATTAAGTTGAAACAATAATTCAGTTTACAGGAGTATGCTAATAAATTTTCAACATTATAGAAACTAATATATTTTCTAATACTTTAAAAGGAAAAACTAACCTTGAATCACATTATCCTCCTTATCCTCATCTTCATGTTCCTAATCTCCTTCTTTGTCACTTTTGCCTTACTCCTCTCTTTGACTGTTAAAAGATTCGAAGATTCAATATCTCCCTCACAACCAATATATGCCAAGAATTGTATTGCATATAACCTAAACAATCTTAAAAGAAAAAAATTAAAGAGCAAATGATATAATAGTTCCAAGAGGAAAAAATATATTAAATCTAAATTCTTAGTTGTTCAGCCTTCCCAATGTAAATAATTTAATGGCATATAGCCACAATTATAAAGATTTCTCAAAATACCAAAAATAAACGATGTAATAAAATTACCTTCTTTTGTTTGTATTAGCGACAACCTTGTTAGATGAATCAAGAGATGCCGGCAAATTATCGAATGATGTTGGTTCTTTGTAAATCATTGCTTTTGATTTTGTTTCAACAAATTCTCTTTTAGCGATATTTTAACAAAAATAAAAAAAAAATATTTAATTATGAGTATCACATGAATGCAAAAACAACCAAGAAGAGCTAACAAACTTGGATCCTCTTTTGGAAACAAGCATTTTCAACACGTTTGTACTTTTTGGTATACCATTTCTTATGTTGTTGCATGTGCCTCTTGAGCTCTTTAGTAGAGTTTGGAGTCATAAGAGGAAAAAAAGATTACCGGTGATGTTGGGACTTGACAGCAAATAGGGATAATTAATATCGTTTCAATTAGAAAGGGTTTAGGGTTTATAGTGTCTTGATTGAAAAGATTCATGGATAGTCATTTATAAATATGTATGATTAAGAGGTTAATTAATAGAAAATTTTAGTGATTGCATTTTATTTTTTTTGAATAAAATGTATAATTTATTCGAAAAAAACCTTTTTACAACGAGTGCAACTGTATTTTTAGTAAATTTTTAACTACAACAATGTAAAGAATTCTTCTTCCTTTCTTTTTCTTGTAGAAAGCCAAATCCCCATATAGTCAACATATCTTTTGTCACCGTACGTTTGCATAGACGAGATTCGATTACGAACTTGCTTTTCTAACTATTTGCTCGCTTGGCTGGAAGGAGTAGGTGGTTCACCATGTCTTGGACCATTTTGTTGTTTCCATACATAGTGTACCGTCAGTTGGAAAGTGTATCGTAGCAGAAACAGAGTGGCCTTGCTTATCGACTTGTTTATGAGTAATTTGAGTATCTCGTGCCAATCAGTTGTGAAACGTCAATTTAATAAGGTGCCAGGAACTCCCGTCCAAGTTGCTTCCGAGTAGCCACATTTGAAGAACAAGTGATCTCTTGTTTCCAAAGGGGCTTGGAAGAACACACATGAGGGAGTAGCACCCGTGTTCCACTGCAACATTCTATCACCTGTCGTTAGTCGGTTTTTGATGGCAAGCCAATCGAACACTGAATATTTTGGTGTGGCATGAGTAAACCAAATCCCTTTAAACCACTCTATTTTTTCCTTCACCGCCCGAACAGCCTCCCAGACTTTTTTGTAAGAAATTGAGTCTTATATATGTCCTATTTCCCTTTCCTTCGGATATCCTCTAAGACCCCAGCAATATGATTAAGGTGATCAAACCGGTATCGTTGCTGTCTAAAATTCAGCACTGCTTATGCAACCGTAGCATGGATGTTTATGCCTAGATCAATACACCCCTGCTGACCCATGAGGTCCCAAAGCCTCCCTAGTGAGGACCAGTTGTCGAACCAGAAAGAAGTCCCCTGCCCATTTTGCACCTCATACTTGAAAAAATCATAAGCAAGAGCTTGATGCTTAAGTACTTTCTCCACATCCAAGACCCTGAGGAAGACTTAATTTTCATCGAACAAAAGGAACCCTTACAAAGTAAGTGTAATCGTAGCCACTGTACCTAAAGTGAGTTTGTTGATATGATTTGCCATATGAGCTTTAAGAGGCTTACTTTATTCACTTCCTGTAATGATCGCAGATCCAAGCCTCCTTCTTCCTTAGGCTTACAAACATCACTCCAAGCTACCTTTATTTTTTTAGTATTAAGATCTAGTCCTGACCATATGAATGCCAAACATAAGCTATCAATTTCTCATAATCAAGCATTCGGTAATCTAAGGGCGGACATCCAGAAAGTCGTTAAGCTATAAATAACTGAGCTAATTATGAGTTAGAGACGCCCTGCGAAGGAGAGGTATCGCGTTCTCCAACTGCTTATTCTACTTCTGATTCGATCAAGCAGGGGCTTATAATCACTCATCGTCATATTCTTGGTAAGGAGAGGTAGACCAAGGTATCTTACCGGTAATGAGCCTATACCAAAGGGGAAATTTTGAAAAATCACTTCCTTTTTCTCTATCTTTAACCCCAACCATAAAGATGATTGACTTTTCAATATATTTTCAGCCAAAAATCTGGAGAATGCCCACAATGGATCGCTTTTTTCCATCTGTAAACACCAACAAATCTTTTGCAAAACACAAATGTGTAAGATTAAGCTTTTAACAGTTTGGATGATATCCTACTATTTGCTCCACCGCCACCTTGTCAATCGTATGTGAGAGAACATTCATGCATATAACGAACAAATATGGGGATAAGGAACATCCTTGTCGGAGCCTACTACTACAAAACAAACCCGATAACTCCCCCATAACTTGGACTTAGAATGATGTTGTGCTAATACACAACTCTATCCACTAAACAAAGGTCGCATGGAACGCTGGAGCTGAGAAAGTTGTTAAGAGAAACGACCATTGGACAAAGTCGAATGCCTTAGAAATGTCTGCTTGAATTGCACTTCAAGAAGAAATTGTGTCTTTATGATAGTATTTGACCACTTTTGATGCCAATAGGAAATTTTCTAACAACAAAGGTCCTTTTACAAATGCGTACTGGTTTGGAGCATTGAACTCCGGTAAATATTTTAAGACGATTTGCAAGAAGCTTCAAGATGACCTTATATATCACATTGCAACAAGAGGTCGGACGATAGTCTTTCATTTCCTTTACTCCCTTCTTCTTTGGTATAAGTACCAAGATGGTAGTATTCACTCCTTTCGGAATGAAACCATATATATAAAAAAGATTGGACCGCGACCACAAAATCTTGCTTAACAATCAACCAAGCTACTCGTAAGAATTCCACCGTGTATCCAGCAGGCTCAGGAGCCTTATCCAATAGCATGGAGAAGAGAACATCCTCTATTTCATCTTCTGTGACTTCTCTAGTTAAGCTTTCACTCGCAGCTTGTGACACACGGTAAGGAATTAATGCAAATATTCCACTGAGGTACCTTGGTACTCGTCCGGCTTATGTGTAAGAAATTCGTGGAAAAAAATTTCAGCCTCTTGTTTAATCGCATCTTGATTAGCAACTATATTACCATTCGGACACTTAATCTCTTTGATTGCAATTATGACCTTCGAAACCTTTGCAGCTTTGTGAAAAACCTTAATATTTCCCTCTCCAACCTTTAACCAATGTAGCTTTGATTGCATTTAACTACCTTCTTCTTAGATAATAATAGTATATAATGACCAAATCTGCACCATTAATGAACGTATGTCATCTTTGGACTTTAACCGCAACGAGGAGATGATAAATGTGTCAATTGCTTATGTATGTATACCTTCAATTTGATAGTTTCTACTTTCGTTTTATCTAAGATTTATCAAATTTTGGCTTGAGATACATATTCAAGAAAAGGAGGAAGGTTTATAATTATGAAATATTATGTTTGAAAACAATATAAAGAAACCCACGTCAAAACTACTACTCATTGAGGGTTTTTAAAAAATCTTCATTCTATTAATTTTTATTTTTAAGAGATTAATTAAATCTTTATTTGAATAATAGATTAAGAAGTATTTTAACGCTATCATCACCATCATCACCATCATCAATTATTCTATCATCATAATCAATTTATGATCATCGTCATAATCATCATACCATCATCGTCGTCTCTAACATTACCAAATCATCGTCATTACACCAATTGATCGTGATTCCATCATTATATCATCATTATACCATCTCAGTTATATCACAATCACTATCATTTGCATCATCACCATTATCATCATTATACAATTATCAACTGTTCTTTGTTCAATAATGCAACAAAGAGTCTAACGCATTGCAAGAATACTTGAAAACCAATAGGATAAAGATGAGAAACAAATAAATTGAACCAATAATCAAGTTTACAAGAGTATGCTAAGTCTCAACATTATTAATAATAATTATAATTTCAAATACTTGAGAACGACGAACTAACCTTGAATTGAATCATCCTCTCCCTCGCTAGAGCTTAGGTCCTCAGTCCCATTGTCTTTCTCTTTATCCTCATCTTCATTGTCCTAATCTCCTTCTTTGTCACTTTAGTCTCACTCCTCTCTATGACTGTTAAAAGATTCAGACATTCAATATCTCCCTCACAGCCAATATATATGCCAATAATAGTATTACATATAACCTACACAATCTGAAAAGAAATTATTTAAAGAGCAAAGGATATAATAGTTCCAAGAGGAACAAGTATATTGAATCTAAATGCTTAGTTGTTTAGCCTACCCAATATAAATAATTTGATGGCATATAACAACAATTTTAAAGACTTCTAAAATTACCAAAAACAAACGATGTAATAAAATTACCTTCTTTTATTCATATTAGCGACAACGTTGTTAAATGAATCAAGAGATGTCGGCAAATTATCGAATGATGTCAGATCTTTGTAAATCATTGCTTTTAATTTTGTTTCAATAGATTCTCTTTCTTTGCGATATTATAACAAAAATAAAAAGTTAATTATGAGTATCACTTAAATGATAAAATAACCATGAAGAGCTAACAAACTTGAATCCTCTTTAAAATATTTGGAAACAAGCCTTTTCAGCACGTTTGTGCTTTTTGATATAACATTTCTAATCCAGTTGTATGTGCCTCTTGAGATTTTTAGTAGAATTTGGAATCATGAAAGGAAAAAAAGATTACGGGAGATGTTAAGTCTTTACAGCAAATAGGAATTATTAATATTGTTTCAATTAAAAAGGGTTTAGGATAGTGCGTTGATTGAAAAGGATTCATGGACAGTCATTATATAAGGGGACAATTAGAAATAAAGGAGTTCTAAAAAAAAAATTCCATATATACCTTAATTTCTAAATTGTCATTTTGGACAAATCTATCCCTATATCAAAATTTTGACAATTTTAAGAGTAAAAACTACAAAAACATGTTGATAGACAAGTTTAAAGAAGATTTAGTGAAGACATTTTTTTGATTTGGTCGCATATAAATAGGTTTTTAGATCTTACGAATAGTGTAGAATTCGTTTTCTAAATTTTTGGCATGTTCTAAAACATTTAGAATACGTATTCTACGCATTGCACATGTTCTGAAAATTTTATAACATATATCTATTCTAAAATTTTAGAATACATGTTTTACAAAATTTAGAATTGGTATTATGCGAATTCTCTTTGTTCTACTAAATTTAGGATACGTATTCTAAAGTTTAGAATACGTATTCTATGATTTACTCAATGTTCTATAAGATTTCCTTAAAACTAGTAACCGAATCTACAAATAAAGAAAGTAAATATATTTTATGTATGTATGCCTTCAGTTTGATAGTTTCTACTTTCATTTTATCTAATTTTGGCTTAAGATACATTTTCATGAAAAGGAGGAAGGTTTATAATTATGAGATATTCTGCTTGAAAACAATATCCAAAAAACCCACTTCAAAACTACTACTCACTGAAGGTTTAAAAAAATCTGATACTATATCATAAAAACCATATAACGAAGCCGGAACCAGTTTGGTTTTACTATACTAAGTCTCGTTATGAAAAAAACATCTTGTTACCAAAAACATTTTCTAAGTGTTACATAGTTTATACCCGGCGACAAACATCTTAGATTGATAGGAACAAAAATAACATCTTAAAAATTCTCAATTGAAGAATCTGTAACGTTGAAAAACGTCAGAAAGTCCCAAATTGTGAGTTGGTCATGTCTGTTGATAGATGAAAATTGCTCAAGCTGTATGTGATTTCATGTTGCTCGTTTTTGGGTTCTTCATAGTCAAAGACTTATCATATATATTCTACAACACCACATTCATATAAAAGAATTCACTACAAGAAGCTAAAATAATGGTCAAAACTTGTATCAACAACTGGATCGATCCATAACTGGATCGATCGATCGAATCGTGCGATTCAACCTAATCTTATCTTGTCTTTTATTTCTTTTTGCAAAAGGGTATAAATACCCAAAGACCTAATTTGATTTATTACGCTTGTCTTTACGCTTTTTCTACTTTTTCTGGAGAGACTTTGACGTTGTAAGCTACTCCTGGGATTAGAGATTAATCCATCCTGACAATTTGGAGAAGATTTCTAAAACCCTATTTTATTAATCCATTGCAATTTCTATTGTCTTCTTCTTTGAATTTCGTTATTTCCTTTGCTATGTCTGAGTAGATCTATTAATTGGGTTTTAGGGTTCTAAATAGGGGATCTAATGGTTTGATGATTTGGCTTTTTTAGGAAACTCTAATTCTTTGGTTCTTCGATTTACATGTGTTTAATGGTAGAATATGATTGATCACCCTGTTTTAGATCTTACGTTTATCTATGCATGAAAATGTTGATAGGTTGCTTGAATTAATGTGAATTGAGCAATATGCTCTTACCCAACGACAGTTGGTGTTAGGAAATATTGTGAACTTAGTGAACTTGATTGATAATGTGAATTTGACTAGGAGATCTCAAACGACAGTTTGTAAAATTGATAAGTCAGATTTAGAGATTAATGTCTTAAAAGAGAATTAGTCTAATTAAGTGTTCATGTTCGAGAACGGTTCTTATCTATTGAGTTTCATGATTCATTCATCTTGTTATCATTAGATCTCTGAAATACCCTATGGCCCAATGTCTTTAATCTTATAGTTTACATCATTTATTTCTCTGCATTTTTATTTACAATTCTGAAAACCAAAACATATTTTCTACGCTTTAGCTATTTACAAATCTCACAATTTTATAGAGTATCATTGGTCCTTGTGGATCGACCTCGAACATACTACTGCGCACTTCACTGTGCCCTTGCGGTTAAGTATTTCAGGTTAATTACTCGAATAATCATTCCACCACAGGTACTTGGGTTAAGCTTTACTCACTATTTTATCAAACAGTTCACCACCTGTAATGTACGCCAAGATGATATCAATCTTAGTTCGGTTCACTAGAACCTAGACCAAAAATCACAGATTGATGATAAAGAATCGAAAAGGTCACAAACACTGAGGGGACCGGTGTCATCTTCTGAACTCCCTGTAGAATCTATCATGCCCCTTCAAGCTATTCGCTTAAAAAGAGATACAAATATGCCAAAACGACTAACAGAAAAGCAAAGATCAATTTTCAAAGATATCTTTTAAAGTAATAAAAAAAAAAGAATCACTAACACATAAGGAATGTTCTCGTCGGATGAAGGATCTGAAGATTCCACAGCCGCTAAAGAAGAAGGCTCATCGCTGAAAAGAGAAAGAAATTGATATTATCAAGTAGTTAAGCAGAGCTTTAAGCATCAATTGATCTCTTTGATTGCCCCAAAAGTCGCTTTGGTTAAATCAAACAATGCAATTGAGATACAAAACTTCACGGACCCAGAGGAAACTTTCACATTTGATGAACTATCTTCAGAATCCATGGCCACTAACGAAGGCTCTTCGCTGAAAAAAAAGAAAGAAACCGACATATTAGGGGTTAAAGCAAGGATCGATCTCCTTTAATTTTCCCCAAAATACTGTTACCAATCAATGAAAAAGCGATACATACCAAATCAATGAATCCCACCGAAAACTAATTAGGAAGAGGAAGAAGAAACGATATTTCTAATGAAGAAACAATAAGAGGAGGAAGATGGTTCGATATAGCCAGAAGATGAATCGATTCTTTCGTGAAGAGAGAAGAGAGATTTATTGACTTTTAATTATATAAATGTGAGATTTATTGACTTTTAATTATAATCTGACGTGGCAGGCTCAAAGCAGGGGCCAATGGCTGAGATACTCCAATTTATATACTCTCAAATCTACCCTACTCCAAAATGATCCACTTTACTCCTCCCTCTTAATGAAACTTGTTTTTCCATTTGACCCTTATTCTTCACCAATCAAAACACTCTACACCTCTCCGAATATTTTCTAACCAAAACACACACTCGGCCGACCCCACATGAGAGACCTCATTCTCTTTCATACACATGTCAACTTAGTATTAGTGTAAAATTTTGTTTTTAAAACAAATATTGCATGATTTAAATTACTAATTAAATTGTTTATAAGTTACTATTTTTACTTTTTTTTACAATTCATAAAATAAAATTATCTATACATCAAGTTCCATTATGCATATATTTAAATTATATTAATTTTATTTTTCATTGATATTACTTACGGTTAATATAAAATAATAGATTAATATTATATTAGTTAATACAATTATAATTTTGTTTTTTACTAGTTTTATAAATAAATTATTGAATATATTTAACATGTAATTTAATATGTTTTAAAAAATATTCATAAATTTTTCATACAAAATTATTTTTTTAATAGGTAGCTCAGTTTGTTTATTTATGTATTTCATATGTAAAACTGGAAAAATTAGAAAAACTCATACTTATTTTTAAGAAAATATCCAAAAAATAACAACAAATTTTTTTACGAAATATCCTACCAAACGTATATATATTTGATAATAGTTTTTGCTAAACAACCACAAGTTTATATATATATATTAATTACTAAACAAAGTAAATTAAATAAATTTCATAATTGCTTATAAGATACATAACAACTTCCATATAAACCCTTATACTTTTATGATGACTTTGTTAATGTTAACAAACTTTTAATTCATGAGATCCATATAATGTCTATCGAAACATATTAGATCATGAAAATCTTTGGGCTAGATTTATAAATCATATAGTATTTGGTAAAACTAAAAAAAATTTGTTTGAAGGTGGTTAAATAGAAAAAAAACTAAAAAAATGGCAAAAGTTAAACTGTGTAATTTTTGGTAAAACAGGATTACTAGGCAAAACTATCATTTTAATTTTCGTGTGCGTGGTCCCCATAATATCTCAAATTTACAAGTTTCAACTAGTCAAAATCCATGTGTGGCCCCCACAAAACCAAAAAATTATAGTTTTATACCAAGTAGTTATACCAAGTATAACGGGTTGTACCATGTATTAAATTTTACATGAACTTTTTATATAATTATACCAAATATAAAATTTTATATGTCGACTTCTTTTTTCCCTAGCATCCATGCATCCCTATAGTTGTACTTTAATTGTTTTATTTTATGTATAAAGATGATTTATTTAATTTTTAATTCGACCAATGTGGGCTCAACCTTCATTAGAATGGAGCTCAGACGAGAATTGGCAAATGACAAGGTCACCACTCTAACACCCTGCCTTACATCTAGATATGACCTGAGAACTATTTGTTAGAAGAAAACATCATCGAGTGGTAATAGGCTTCATGACTTACAGGTCCATCAAGATCAGAAGCATGAGAGATAGTGGTTCCAGAAGCAACACCGAAGGTCGTGCCATGGCCACCGTGCTTCTCCAGAAGTTGTTAACACGAGACGACACTAATCTTTGGACGCGTCTCTCCCTCTCCACTCAATCCTCTCTTAAACTCGTGATAGTCGTCGTTGTCAGCTACATCGCTTGTCTGATTTTGTAGACAAGACAAGACACCATGCTCTGTTAAGCAATTCTCCTCGCATCAAGAAATTTTCTCTAAGATGTGATTACAAAGATGAAAAATCTCGGGACTACTCGAAGACGATCCGCTGTCACGGTGAGTCCCTGAGATTCAATGTTGGCCGATGATGACGATGATGATCCATCAACGGAAGGAGTCGACGGTGGATGATGCCATCTCGGTTTGGCAAATCTGATTTTTGGTTTGTTAGTGTTTCGTAAATGAGTCTGAGACGGAGCGAAGGGGTTAGGACTTGGTTTGTTGAGGTGAAGCGAGAGTCTTGGAAGGTCATCGATTACGTGGCCAGAGGAAGCGATGAAGAGAGTGAGACACGTGAAGAAACAGAGCACGGAGAGAGAGGAGAAAAAATAAATGAGAAAAGAGGGGTTTTGGGGTTTTACAAGCGCAATTAATAGATAACCCAATTAAACAGAGAAGAAAAATCATAGAATCTGAAATTTTCACATTTGTTATAGCTGAGAATAAGATAGAAGGGAAGAAGACGAAGAGGAAAGAGAAAAAAGAGAGAAAAAGAGATAAAATAAATAAAAAATAATTATGAATTGATGATCCGATTGGGTTATTATCTGAGTGGATAATAGATGGTTGGATCTGTAAATTATAGGAACATAGTCTGGGTTTTTTTGTAATCTACTCATTTTTTATATATAAAATAATTCTAAAAGAAATACGTTTAATAGGAAGAGTAGATCAGCAAATTTTCTTTTAATGAGTAGTATGTGAGCCATTGATTCTTCAAAGCAGCTCTTAAAATGCTGAGGTGGATAGCTTAACGAGGTGGAATGATCTCCTTTTATATATAGTAATTAATAAAACAAGTTAAAACAATAATAAAGATGGTTATAAATATTTTTTGATTGGTTATAAAATTAATGGTCTTATGTAGCAATTGCTATTTAAGATGTCTAATCATGTGCTATTATTCTCTCTTTATATTCTAATGATCACAAAAACATTTTTAACATATCATGATCAGCATTTTTCTCATGTAAAGAAGTTCAAATCCCCTTATTATATTATTCACATATTCACTAAATAGTTATTTTCTTCTTAATCATCAAACTCTAAACATTGTCAATCATAATTTCATCATCCCTCTGGTTCAATTTTTAAAATTGCAAAAATTCGTGTTAGTTT
The DNA here is from genome assembly GCA_004349715.1 of Crucihimalaya himalaica. Classification (NCBI taxonomy): domain Eukaryota; kingdom Viridiplantae; phylum Streptophyta; class Magnoliopsida; order Brassicales; family Brassicaceae; genus Crucihimalaya; species Crucihimalaya himalaica. Next base: position 506,419 of record SMJT01000028.1, read on the forward strand.
TTTTATTATTATTTTTATCCGATCAAAAACTTTTGGTGTTATCTTTTGGACATGATAATTTTTTTTTTACTTGCAATTTGTTCTAGAAAATATTGATTATAACGAAAAAATCTTATTTTTATAAAGTTAACTTTAAAAATGTATAAAATTAGGCAAATTTTTCAATAAATAAATAATTAATCGATAAATTAACACCTCTATAAATTAATTATATATTTTAGTCATAACATTATCAATTTATAGAAGTTTTAGGAACTAAAAAAAAAAATCTTATTCAAATAGAAATACAAAATTGACTCGTTAAATTTCAAAAATCTTGAAAATAATGAATTTATAAGAATGAATTTTTAATTACTTGATTAGAATGTTGTACATTTTTTTTATGTTTTATTTATAATTTTGAAAGCATTTAAAATTAGTTTGACAATGTAAAATTGTTACCTATGAGATTACGTCATATGTGAAAATAAATATTGTATAAATGATAGTTTTCTATTTTTGTCAAGTTTTATTTCATCTTTACTAATTATGTTTTATAATTTTTTATTACTAAATAAGATATAGATTTTATACAATAAAAAGATATTTTTTTAATATGAAAACTTTAGCTCTTATACATTGAGATAGAGTGCGAAGAACTAAAATTCGGTTTTATTATGATAGAATAGACCGTTCGATTGTATTGCAAGATGAAGTTTATGAGGTTCAAATCCAGTTTTTTTTTTTTTTTTTAATTATCGAAAAAAAAATATTCGGATTATCACTTAAAATTTTAAATAATATCGACAAAATTTAATATCAATTTTTTACCTGTGCGGGTCCTTATGTAATTTACTTATAAAAGATGATTATAGTATATCGTGATGTACTTAAAGAGAGATATATGTGGTTTCCTTTATATTAAGGCATTTATGGCCTTCGGCCTGTAAATGGACCAAGATGAGTCATTTATATATTTGTTATCAGATGTCTGTATTAGAGATAGGGGTAATCATATATAAGCAAGTCTACTGAAAAATCCATAATAAACTTGTATCTATATGGAAATATGAACTCATACTACATATACGACAGAGTCTTAAATTCTTGTCATTGACCAAATAAGCTGTGTGGGTTTTATAAGTTTTGCAGTCTGGTATCTTTTTTCTCACTTCACTATTGTAAAATAAACTCAACTTTAGGGAAAAAAGTCACCAAAAGAATCAGATCCTTCGAATAAAAAGAAGAAGAAGAAGCTGTTTTATTACCATTGGTATTGTTTTGTATCATTTGATTCGATATTGGTGTGGTAATGAAATGGGGAAATAGAATAGTAAATAACGACCCCACCTTATTCCCTCAATAAAACAAAACATTTCTCTACAAACAATAAATGTTATAACCAAAATAATTGTAAAAGTAGTTCGAGAAGTAGAGAAGTAGGAAGAAGAAGTAGCATTTGCTACTTTACCCAAAATCCCTAACCACATAAACCCCACAAAGAAAGAAAAATTTAAAAAAAAAATGAGAACTTTAGAAGAATCAAAGATCTCTGTTGTGTTGTTGCTTCTTCTCTTCTCAGTCTTCATCAGTTTCAGTCACCAGGTAAGTGTGTTCCGTCTCGTCTTTTTAACCAATTCGACCTCTCTGCTTAGATCCCATCACCATTGTCCATCTGGGTGTTTCTGATTTTGTGAAAAAATCAAACCTTTCACCTAAGCTGAATTCAAATTTTTGAGCTGTCTTTAGGTTTAGAGAATGAGTAATTCTGGGTTCTGATTGGAATTTTCTGTTGGAATTTGTAAGGCAAATGAGGTATCAGAAGGAGAAGGAGAGATGATGATGATGCCATTGATGGAGGAGAAGTTTATGGTAATGAATGAAACAAGAAGGAAGCTTGGGAGTTTTCAGATATGTTCAGTTTGTACTTGTTGTGGTGGTGCTAAAGGTCTTTGCTTGCCTTCACCTTGTTGCTATGCAATTAACTGCAACATCCCTAATAGACCCTTTGGTTACTGCTCTTTCACTCCCAAAACTTGCAATTGCTTTGGCTGCCATATCTGAGATCTTCTTCATTTGTAAGTTTCTAATTATTCTCTGTTCTTGGTTTCTTCTCACTTCTTGTTTTCGATCTTTGGTTTCTGATTTGTTAATCCTGGGCAGAGAATGGTAAATCTAAATCTTGATTCATCTGCAAGTGTGCAAGGGAAGAAAAAAAGAAGAATATCTGTTCTTGGTTTGGTTCTTTTACTCTTTTTATTTTTATTTTTTGTCTATAATTTATTTTCAGTCTTCATTAAATTTCATTACCTACTATCTCAGCAACATCATCATCCTCATTAATTAATTGTCTTTTTGCATTGCCATTTTCATAATCTTTTAGGGTGTTTTTTAGAGAATCTTGTTCACACTTCAAGCAAGATTTGTTTTTCCTTCTCTCTTCAATCAATTCTACATCTGTCTTCTTCTTTTTTATTTTTCATTCTCTTGTTTAGTCCAATTTGTTTCCCATGGGTTTCCATAAGAAGGTTTAAAGTATATTTTATCATCAGGATTGGTATTTGTTGCATAATTTGGAGGAGTCATTTTTTGGTTAAGCTGGCAAATGGACCAATATTTAATATGATGATGATGATGGTGTTGATGGTGATGGTGGTGATAGTGAAGCTGTTAAAGTTTAAGTCTTTGTAATGAGTGATATGTTAAGAAAATGGAACAAGTTTATCTGATAAGATCTAAGTGCTTGTTTTACTTTAAAATAGAAGAAAAAAGAAAGTTTCTTTTTGAGTAAAAAAACAAATATTCATCTTCAAGTGCAGAGACTAGACAATATCTTTGAATATGTTTATTTTATTGACAGTGCAAAGAGACACTGTTATTATTGTAAGAGATGTTTTAAATCAAATGTTTGTTCTAAACTCTCTCCCTCTCATGTTAAGCATTTTTAATCTGCAAGATCTGTATAGTAATTACTAATTGTTCATTATTATTCACATTCACACATGGGACATCATAACGTTGTCTTGTTGATAAATTAGTCAATTGAGTTGAGAGTGTTGACCACAGCAGCTTCCCCGTGATTGATTGGCCAATTTTTCATTTATATTCACATGTCATTTTTATTAAACTCTAAATTGTTGTCGTACATATAAATAAACTCAAAGTTAAGATATTATTATGTATTCAGTACACCAAGTCTATTGGTGATTAAAATGTCGGAGAACCGTATCTTTTTTTTCTAAAACAATGAAAGTCCATTAAGAATACGATTAATTCAAAGTAACCCATACACTTATTTATAATGTCTGCTCAGTCTTAAGTGGTGATCTTTTGAGCTCAGCCTTAACATGTCGGATACATTTTCTCACCTCACCATATCAAAGCCACCATATACTACCTGTGGAGGTAGAGTAACTTGCGAAGACATCCGAGGTTGGATCGACACGGCTCATCTTACTTAAAACGTTGATATAGCGATGACAAAACAAAATCCTTTTATTGCGATATAAGGCACCACCCAAACTTGAAGATCTCTTCCATCGTTGGTTCGGGGTAAAAGCGTTCTAATTTTTTATTTTGTAATTCTTTCCCATTTATATTATTGAATAATAAATTTAAAATTAAAACAAAAAAAAATATAAGAGTGAATTAGGGGAATACATATTTGAGAAAAAAATTCATAAAATACACATGATTTTTTTTAATTGGTAGATAAGAGAGAAAATTGAAAGTGTAGAGGTGTGTATTTTTTTCCGGACAAAAATGCCCCCGTGACAATGGGCGAGAAGATTTCGAGCTTCGTTTTCCGTAGGCGACACAAGCGACTGTAGTGGGTCAGAAATGGGTCCAACGGAGTCGCCGCTTTTCACATCCCATTAATGCTCGTCATCCTTGTTTCTGCTATGTAAATATATAATGTGATATTTGAGATTACACACAGATACATTGATTCTCTTTTGCGAGTAGTGGAGCCCACTTTGTTCTTCGAGAAACGCAATTCCTCCTGCCCAATGCAAACAGTGACCTGAGAACTCATAACATTTAATCAAAAGCCACAATGATAAACAACTACGTCATTTCGTATCCATATATACTAGCGCCAAGCGGATTTAACACTACTGCGCTATATATCTCTCGTTCCACCACCATTAGCAACCCTGGGAACAAAACTAAAACGACTTTCAACCAAAAGTACAAAACCGACATTCATACGTTTGAGACTCTTTCAGGCAAGACGGTTATACTGCGAGAGCTAATAACAAGGGTGGTGTCCGTCAAGATGAGACACTGGGAACGTGATGACGTAGGGGTGTGGGAATTCTAAATCGACTACCATGAAAGACCAAGAAAAATGAGGCTCCAAGATTGTGATGGAGTAAAGAATATAGAGGCTCTTCTAAATGAAGAATACAACATCTCTGAGGTCACCTCTAGACTGAAAATGAGTTTACTGTGGCCATCCTGGATGCTCAAGGGAGACGTCCTCACTACGAGGCCGCATATAATCAAATCAGACAACGACATGAATCTCTTCCTTACCATGAAACTAGAAGAGCCCGAGATAACACTTTATGTAACACAAAACACTTTTTATGATCCTGGAAGATTACCTACAACCATCTCCGGGAGTGAAACTTCAAGTCCAATGCTTAGATTATCAAAAATGGCCGCCGACAGAGTCGGGTTTATTGCCCTAGCTTCTAGTGAATCCGACTAAAACAATGGCAGTCCTATGGTGCTCTACGAAGTTAATTACGATCAGGGTGAATCAAGCTCTAAAGTCTCTCCTCCACAGACAAACGATGACACATTTTTTTGGCTCTGACTTCCCCATGGGAATGTATGAGAGAGATGCATCTCCTGTTTTAGATGACCACATTGATGGAGGTATAAAAACTAATTTCCCGTAGTGTTTTGGTATGTAGATCTACAAATATATATGTCCTTGTATAATTACATGTATCATGTCACAAATGTATATGACATGATATTTTGATACATATCACTAGGTCTCATATCAACGGGATAATATGACAGGCATTTTCTAATTGATACTAAGAATTACATATACACAATGTTGCAGGAAACATTGTGGTGGACAAAGCCATTGACGATGCATTGTATGAAGGGGACGAAATATTTGTCGGACGTGTTTATAAAAGCAAGGAGAACTTGAAATTCAAGTTGGTCATCCACGCGCTGGAAAGGAAGTTCAGTTTCCGGCACATACAGGAGAGTAGTTATTCTCAACTGTATAAAATTAAGAGACTTATCCTTGGAGGGTGTATGTGGTTAGACTTGAAGACAATGAAAACTATCAAGTACATTGGGCTTGCCTAGTCCACACCTGCAGCGTCAAAGCCCGTAATAACTACCACAAATAAGCTACAACAAGGGTTGTTAGTTAGTTCATACAGGGTCGTTATAGTGGAGCAGTGACGGGTTCAACTCCAGCTAAGGTGCAAGGAATGTGTTTGAAGGCACACATCATTGCTATATCGTACTAGAAGGCTTGAAAGGCATGCTGATGGATGTTGAAGGAGGTAAGGGATCAACATTAGGAAGCTACTCCTTGCTACCCGCTTACATGCACGCTCTGAAGCTAGTAAACCCAGGGTCATTGACAGATTTGGAAACAAGAAACTAAAAGTTTAGTTACTTGTTCTTCACACTAGCTGATCAATAAACAGACTGAGTTTTATGAGAAAGGTGGTAATAATCGACTGAACACATCTAATAGGGCAATACAGAGGGTGCATAGTTATCACGAGCACAGAAGATGGAAACTTCCAGATTTTTCCTCTCACTTTCAGGATAGTTGACAGTGAGAACGATCATGCTTGGAAATGGTTTCTGACAAGGTTAAGGTAAATACTACCAAATGGACCAGGCATAACATTTGTCTCCGACACATAAACTCGGCTCTACGAAAGGTAATATCAACACATTTTAGTTTATTCTGGGGGAGTTGATATATCATAGTTTTTAACCGTGTTTAGCCATGATATAGGTCTTGTTTTTAGAGTCCTTCTAGTGTTTTTGTAGTCTTTTTGAGTCTTTTCAGGTTTTGGCACGTTTGGAGCATAATTGGAGATATTGGAGCATTCTGGAGCTTTTTAGCATTCGTTGAATAACTTGCCACCGTTGGATTGAGCTTAAATTTGGATACAAGACAGATCTTTGGATTATCTTTCATTTGGAAGTGGTTTGAGGCCATTCTAACGGTGCGATCAAAAGTTATGCCAGTTTTCGTGAAGACAGTCCAGTCTGGCAAGCACAGAGTCCTGGTATCGACCGACACCAACCTAGTATCGATCGATACCGACTGCAGGAAAGGAAAACACGTGATTTTACAAGTCTGAAGAGTCTGCAACTTGGCCCAGAAGATTCTATTATTTAAAATTAAGCCCAGAACGTGTTTTAGCATTATATTTAGGGTTTTTAGCCACTTTGAGAGAGAGACTTGATTATTCTAATACTTTGAGAGAGATTGGTTCTGGGTTTTGTGGGAGACAATTCTGAACCCTTGTTTACTCTTGATTTATTTTATGCAATCTATTTTATTCATGATGTTTGCTTCATTCACCATGTCTGAGTAGATTCTTTGTTAGGTTTAGGGTTATTCAAAGGTGTTTGATGAATTGTTAGGTTGATCTGAATTGATAGGAGAGATTCAATAGAGTTCTTCATCTAGACTTGTGATTACTACTGATTATAGCTTCATGACCTAGAATCTGATCTTAGGTTGTTTGATTGGCACGAAAGTGTGATTGATTGCCTGAACTAGTGTTAGATGAGCAAAAGACCTATTCGCAAAGAAATTTGCTTTAGGATTTTGTGAACAATTGAACCTGATCATTAATGCTTGTTTGAATTCATAGGATTTGCAAAGAAATTTGGAATTCTAGGTTTAGGCATAGATAATCTTCGCAGCGACGGTTGGTTGATTTTACAATTGTGTTTCAAGTTCAAGAACAGTGCTTAATATCCTCCTGACATTCTGTTTGATCTGCAATTCTGATTTACCGGAGAATTTCCCTAGGCTTAGCGCTTTTCCTCCATTGAATTTCACAACTTTTATATTCTGCTGTTTATTTCCTGCATTACTTTGTTCGCTTAGCTTAATTCGAGTCTTAATATCTATTGAGTAAATTCTTGAGTCTTTGTGGTTCGACCCCTAGAATACTACAGCTACTGCTTAGATACTTTAGGGTATTATTTTTGAGCATATCAGGGTTATAGAACCATGTGCCCTGGCATAAAAGTTTATATCAATACTGATAAAAAGTCACACTCTACAATCATCTTAGGTTTTCCCAAATTTAATACATGCAGCTTGCATAGTACATCTGCGGAGGAACATTGTCTCCATCTTCAAGGCGAAAACCTTATCTTTCTTGGTGTCCAGAGCTGCTTGTGCATACCTTATAAGTGATTTTTATATTGTCTTTCGAGAAATTTGTTGGGTTTTACCTAAGTGTGGAGCCTATCTCAAGTCAATAGGATTTGGCCACTGGGTCAGATCTTACTTCATTTGCGATCGCTACAATATTATGACGAGTAATGTGGATGAATCATTGAATGCAGTGCTAAAGGAGGCGCGCGAGTTCCTAATACTCTACATAGTTGAGTTTGTTAGGAAAACCCTTATGACGTGGTTCACATTACGTCGAGAAAAGGCAACTCGGAAGGACACTATACTAATGCACATCATTTTTCAATTTCAGGAACTTTTATTCCTAAAATGGTCTTTGGGATGTAAATCACTCCGAAAATCCGCAGTCTTGGCGTCGAATGCGCTATGACCATTTTGTTCAAGTCCACCTTGATCAATCCATCTCAAACGATGGTTGGATTGAAGAGTTTCCCTCTGGAAGGAGCGAGTACTTGAGGTTTGAGGGGTCTAACCATCAGCCGTTGATTACCTATATAGATGACTTGAGAGCAAAACGTAAAGGTTGCTTTTTCTTTGATCGACGCCTTTGCGATAAAGAAGAAGTCCATACGCTTATAGACCAGATTTAGAAGAAGTGTGGGAATCAAGCTCTAGAGGATAAAATAGTAGCTTGCCGACAAAGCATATAGCTTGACTAAACAACAAAAGGTGAATAGTCAAGTGAAGATGTTGACGACTCAGAAATGTTAGAAGATACCCTTTCTGCGGAGGTACCCAACCAATATCGCATTTCAAACCTTACTAGAGAATTGGTGAAGGTGTATAAAGATGAAGAGCTTCTTTCGAAGCAGAGAAGCCGGGTTCTTTGGCTTCAAGGATGAGACAAAAATTCAGCATACAATTCTTCAATATTACGAGTCGTAGAAGAACATTAAATAGGCTAATGGTGCTGGAGGATGACGTAGGAAATTCCTTTCATGAGGAGCATGAATTTACGAGCCTAATCTCGGACTACTTTCGTGAAATTTTCACGTACATGCGACTATGAAGTGGTAACCAAAGTTTTGACACTACAATCTAATTTCTATGCCTTCTAATGAGGAAATCCGAGTAGCACTCTTTGCTATCAATCCGTCAAAGGCCCCGGGGCCGGATGGATTCTCTGCTGCCTTTTTCCAATCTTTTTGGAGCTCCATTGGAACTGATCTGGTTAAAGAGATACATGAGTTCTTCTCTACATGATCATTTCCGAGTACCCCGAATGTTATTAACGTTCGACTAATACTGAAAGGAACAACGCCAAGAAAGGTTGATGATTATAGACCAATTGCTTTATGCAATATCTATAATAATATTATCACAAAAATACTCACAAAATGATTGCAGCCTATTCTATCGAGTTACTGGGCGTGCGATAGCTGATAACATCTTAATCACTCATGAGACTTTAAATTATCTCCAAACTTCCAAGGCTCATGTGTATGGTTCTATGGCGGTGAAGACGGATATGAGTAAGGCGTATGATCGCATTAAATGGGGATTTCTCAGAGCTGTACTTGAGAAAGTAGGTTTCCATCAAGTATGGATCTCTTGGATTATGGAGTGTGTTACCACTTTTTCTTACTCCTTTCTCGTTAATGAGACTCCCCAAGGAAAGGTCATCCCTACTAAGGGACTAAGACAGGGTGATCCACTATCACCTTATTTGTTTATTCTCTTCACAACAGTACTTTCGGGGCTTTGTAGGAAAGCAGAAGAAGATGGCGGATTAGTTGGAGTACGGGTTTCGATGAACAATCCACGAGTTAACCATTTAATTTTTGCAGATGATACTATGTTTTTCTGCAAGTCCAATCAAGCGACTTGTTCAGCTTTAACAAAGATCCTTAAGCAGTATGAGAGAGCTTCGACACAATGTATTAACCTCCATAAGTCTTCTATCACATTCTCCTCTAAGACGCTAAGAGCACAGAAGACAGGAGTTATGCAATCCCTAGGGATTAATATAGAAGGTGGGACAAGGAAATATTGAAGACTACATGAGAATTTCAGGGGGTAAGAAAAAGGATATTTTATCTTCCATTGTTGATAGAGTTCATCAGAGAGCTCACTCTTGGACCTCGAGATTCTTATCTCCGGCTGGAAAACAAGTACTTCTCAAATCTATTCTCTCAACTATGGAACTCACTCAATGCCATGTTTTAAGCTACCGGTCTCCATTTATAAACAAATCCAATCAGTTTTTACTCGGTTTTGGTGGGATGACAAGCTTGATGTTCGGAAGATAAGTTGCATATCTTGGGATAGGATGACAATGCCCAAGAATGCACGTGGTCTTGGTTTTCGGGACCTAGAGTCATTTAATGATGCTTTACTTGCTAAGCTAGGGTGGAGACTACTTCGAGAGCCTAATTGTCTTTTTGCCAAGGTTTTTTTGGGCAAGTATTGCCATGAATAATCCTTTATGGAGGCTGCTAGTTCTCCCAACCATTCTCATGGATGGAGAATTGTTCTCGCTGGTCGAGAGGTTCTTAAACTTGGTTTAGGATGGCAAGTAGGTGATGGAGAAAAAATAAATGTTTGGAAAGACTCGTGGCTTTCAAGATTCTCTCCATCGATACCATTGGGTCCTCCTAACCTTCAAGACGTGAATTTGAAAGTCTCTGATCTGAAGTTGCCTCACTCCAATGATTAGGACTGGGATGAAGTAAAAAGAGTCATACCACCAGCATGAGGAAGCCATCTGTTTGTTGCCAACCACTAAGACTCGAAGACAGGACATACTCGCTTGGCTTCCGGTAAAGAATGGGTTCTACAATACACGTTCGGGTTATGGGCTACAATTATCAATGACAATATCTCAAGCTAAGAAGCACTTCAATTGGCAGGGTATCATTTGGCGCGCGAAAACGCTCCCAAAGGTTAAAAATTGTTATGGAGGATAGCAAAAAATTCTTTACCTGTAGGCGAAAACCTAGCTAGAAGGAAAACTATCCAATGTGATGCATGTCTAAGATGTGGTGAACCAAAATCTACTCTACATGTGTTCCATGACTGTCTCTTTCCAGGAGTGGTATGGTCTGCAGCACCCTTGAGAGGAACTCCACAAGGAACGCTTGCGGTACCATTAGATTTTCTCGCACCTTCGAGATACATGGTAAATTTACCCTCTACAGGCACGGTCGTATCCTTATACCCATGGATTTGTTGGCGAATATGGACAGTTAGGAACAAACTTGTCTTCTCGGGAAGGAATTTGATCCTCTAGCATTTGTGACAAAAGCTATTAGAGATGCTAAAGAATGGGATGCCGCTTAGGAACAACCGATATGTATAAGGCTTGAAGGAGAGAAAACTATAGAATCTTCATCAAATGCAGCATTCTTGCTACGTTGATGCTGCTTGGAGAGAATTAAGGTGTGAGAGTGGACTCGCTTGGATTATAAGAGCTAACAGTGGTGGGTTTGAAACAGTGGGTACCGAACTTCGTACTCATGTACATTCGGTTTTAGGGGCAGAAGCTTGGGCTATGCGAGCTGCTCTATTTGATCTTCAATCCCGTCAGCTGGATGATATTCAAGTTTTCTCAGACTATCTTCAGCTAATTAAGTTAGTGAAATCTTCCGAGACTCACAATGGCATTTACAGAGTGCTAGATGACATTCGGGAGTTAACGCAATCTTTTTCTTCGATTCGATTTGCTCATATTCCTCGTTCGAATAATACCGATGTAGATTTGCTTGCAAAATCGGCCTTTGTACTGAACTCTTCATAGTTTTCTAATAATAAATAAGACCGAGAGAAAAAAACGAATCTAAAATAAAAGATAAGAACGAGAATATATGACAGTTTCTATTATTTTGGAGTTTTTAAACCGACATTAGCGATTTTTAAAATTCATATTTGTTTTTGAACAAATACGCCTTATTTAGTCTAAAGAAAATACACACATGTCGTTTTTAACAAGTAGCAACGCAAATTATCTATTAAAAGATATATGTTTAGGCGGAATTATTAATAAAGGGGGGGGGGGGTTTCACTAAAATTACCTATTTAAGGATTTTATTGTTAATAATTTAGTTGAAGGGTTTTAAATGGACCGATTAGTACTCTAGGGGGTTTCTCATGAAAATCTCTTAGTTAAGGGTTTTTAATTAATAATTTAGTTAAGGGTTTTAAAATGGATTTGTTTATACTTTAGGATATTTTTAATTAAAATTCTAATTAATTACTAATACATCATTTATTAAGCATGAAAACAAAGGAAAGAAAATCCCTAAATCAAAACCAGTGCCTAAATGGATTTCTATTTCTATTTTCTCTAACCCTAGAACAAAAATCCTCATATCGATTCCACTCTCGAACCCAAGAAATCGATCTAATTGTCGAGATGAGACGTAAGAAGCTAGCGTTTTGGTCACCGAGAAGGGAGAAGACGGCAAGGTAGGAGTCCATATTGTTCCAAGCGACTAGTCGTTTGGAATCCCATCAAAGCTTGAGCCTGTTCCACTCAACGAGTCATCTCGAACCCCACCGGAAGAAGAGCCTGCACTGGAATACGATACAACATCAGAAGACGACAAATCAAATTAGGGATTTTGGATTCTAGGGTTACAGAGAATTGAAATTGAAATCAATTTAGGGATTGGTTTTGAATTTGGGATATTTGTTTTCTTCAATTGACAAAACAACGCCATTTTATTGCTTAATTAACGATTTCGTTTAAGACTAACAGAAGCTGTTAACGGGTATTAACGGACGCTTAACCCCGTAATCTATCGACTTAACGATATAGCTAAAATGGCACAGTCAACTTAAGTTTCCTATTGATTGGAAAAGTCAACAAAAACTTTAAATATAAAATAGCATTTTGGAAGTTAAGAATTAAAACGTCCATAATTTAAAAATTCAAGCTTTTTAGATACTTTTACCATTATTATTCACACATGGGACATCATAAAGTTGTATTGTTGTTGAATTAGTCAATTGACCTAAGAGTGTTGACCACAGCAGCTTCCCCGTCACTGATTGGACAATTTTCACTTATAATCACTTGTCATTTCTATTAAATTCTAAATTGTTGTCGTAAAGATATATAAACTCAAAGTTAAGATATTAATTCTGTCTACAGTACACCAAGTCTATTGGTAATTAAAATGTCGGAAAACAATATCATTTTAGTAATTTTAACAAAAAAATTACATTAGGAACACGATTAAATCAAAGTAATCCATACACTTATCTACACTGTCTGGTCTTTCTTAAGTGGTGATCTTTTAAGCTCAACTCTAACCCCGGACTGGTCGGATACACTTTCTTACCTCACCACATCAAAGCCACCATATACTACCTGTGGAGGTAGAGGAACTCCGGAAGGTAACCAAGATTGTATTGACACGGCTTATCTTACTTAAAACGTTGATAGAACGATGACAAAACAAAATCATTTCATTGCGATATAAGGTACCACCTAAACTAGAAGGTCTTTTTCAGCATTGGTTCGGGGCAAAAACGTTTTAATTTTTTATTTTCTTTATTTCTTTTCCATTTATATTATTAACGAATAAATTTAAAATTAAAACAAAAAATATAACTCGAGAAAGACGATAAACCAAGGAAAACACGGTTAATTCAATAAGAGTATTATTAAAAATGAATAAAAGTATTACAAACAAAATTAATACAAAAACGTTTTTTTCTTTTATTTTCTTCAAAAAAACCACAAACCTAAATCAAATAACTAGAAATATAATTTGTTCTAAAAGTCTTCCAAAAATAAATTACTAGACAAGTGTCCGCACTAGATTGATCGTATATTTGTATTATGATTGCTTCTACAAAAAAATAAGTTTGTCATCTTTATTTACAAAACAATATATATCTTTTCTTTATTATTTGAAATTGTATTTTGGTTATGATATTGTTTTCACCGTTAAAATTTATGGTTCCAACGATGGTTTAGCTCTTCTTTATAAGAATACTAATTCAATAACTTAAAATTTGATAAATGTTTATAGATTACATAATCACTATGACTGAATTTTAGAAGAAAAAAGAAAAATTGTAGTTGAATAATATAGAATTTATCATGTTATAGACCAATTCATTTTAAATGTTCGATTGAATACACTTGTGTCTGCCGTCAACACCATCAAATCCCACTACATGTGCTTTTTCTCGTTTTAATCTGACTATATGTTGGCAATAACTTAGGGATTACTAACAGCATCTCCAAAGAAACCTCATTTTTTTAGTTTGTCGAACCTCAAATTTGAGGTTGAAGGGTATCTTTCTCCAAAAAAAAACCTCAAATGAAACTCTAAAATAATTTGTATATTTAATATTAGTTCTTACAATTAAACATAATTAATCAAAATCATATAACTTCAAAAACACTATAAAACATACATTAAAGAAATATTACAAAACATTTTAATTAATATGATGTTACATTATAATATAAAATTAAATAAAATAATAAAAAACACAATTAACTCACAAACTTCTTGCTTTATTTTGTATTACATTTGTTTTTATGTAATATTTCTTCTATATTAATAATTATATTTTCATTTTAAGGTGTTTACTTTATTCTTTTTATTTTATTTTAGTTTTTTTGTCATCAAGTGTTTACTTTATTCTATATATATAAATTAAAGGTATAATTATGAGACATAAACGATAGGAACTATTATGATTAAAAATAAAGTTAGTAAATATGTTTATAAGATATATATAATTGTAAAGGTTAAAATGGAAAGAAAAATATGAAATCTCAAATTTGAGGTTTTAAGTTTCTTTTGGAATGCATAAAACCTCATAAATGAGGATTTAAGATCTCTTTGGAGATGCTCTAAAAACCTCATTCATTGCCCCGCTACTGCTGGGGAAAGTTGAAATGAAATATTGTAACTATTAAGTAACGTTAACCAAAGAGAATAAAATTAACATGTAGTCGATCAAATAACTTCTTCATTAGGGTTGTTTTTACAACAACATGCAACATGAAGGTTTGAACATAGGTTGTAATCCATTGTCATTAGAACAAACTAGTTAGTAACATGTCTCTTTTTTTAATTAGGCTTTTGGTAATTATTTTTTTATATCATTATTTACTAAAACATATATAAAAATTTACAATATTACTAATAATTAGACCAAGAGACTAGGATTCACAGAAACAAAGGCGAGGAGTTCTGGGTTCTGCTCGAAAGACATCATATTCTCTTCAGCCAATGTGACCAATGCTTCAATTCCTTTTCCGTCTTTGGAATCGATCAACATAGTTACATTGTCTAACGTGGGAGCCACATTGCCGGCGACCCAAACCGGAGTTCCCCATCCAAAACTGGCCTCATAAAGAGGTAATTTGCACCAGCTACTCACAGCGTAGGGTTGGTGAGTCTCAAAGCTCAACTGCGAATAACTAGTGAGCATCAGATTTGCTAGTTTATAACCAATCATCGAAGACGTCGACCCACCCTCGTCTTGGATTACAATTCCTAAGTCCTCCTTCTTTTTTCGCAAGTCTTTAACGGCCTCTTCAATTTTAACTTCTTCTTCTCGACTAACACTCAAGACCAAAGAAGAGAACATGACATTTCCAATCATGCTTTCTGGTAGATGGGAAGGTATCTTGGGGCGCAAGTTAGAGGGCTGGATCAAGACCTTCGTATCACAAGTACTTGTGTTTGAGGATACAGTTGCAACAAAGGCCTTCCAGAGAAGCGCAGTGACGCTCTCCACCCGCGTAGGTCGGGCTACGACGTTTGGACTAGCAGCTTGGGTCCTAAGCTCCTCCAACTTGGACGCACCGAATACGAATCTCTTTGTTATTCTGCTTATTTTGTTGGCATTTTCTTCCACCGGAAGCTTAAAGAACTCATTTGCTGGTGGGTAAAAATTTGCCGCCGCAAACTCGGGCCCTGCCACTGCATCGCCAGCCTCTCCACGAGCCATAGCAGCCCAGGACCGAATGAAAGTCGAGATGGAGGCTGCATCTGCGATCTTGTGACAGATGCCAATTCCTATGGCCATGCCACCACATGAAAAGTAAGTCGCCTTCACGAGCAGCAAAGGCCATGTATTTGCAGTCTCATAAGGATTATCGATGACATCAAGAGGAAGTAACTGTTGGAGGGCTTTGAAATCCGGGGATCTCAGGAAAGCAGAGAGAGGACAATTATTGACACGAGCATCGATGAAAAGAGCTCCTTCGTTGTTACAGTCGATGGTGACGCCGTTGATTCGGCCGGCGAATGGGTAGAATTTGGTCAAGGTTTCGGACAAAGAAGTCTTGAGTTTGTTGGAACTTTGTTCTGGAGAGATCAATTCATTTTTGGTGTAGAAGAGATAGGCCACTGTGTAAACTGGAGGGAGGATGTGATCATAAATGGAGAGTTGGAGAGTTCGGAGATTATTTGGCGTTGTGGAAGATGGTTTTATGATTTCTTTAGCGATTGTTTCAACCTTCATCGTCTCCATCGATTCTTCTTTCTATATTTATTTTCCTTTTTTGTTTATTTCACAAATATGGTTCTCTCTAATACATAGAGAAACACTCCTTTTATAGAGGTAGTTTACTTATATGTCAAATTAATATACTACGACCAGATCATCACTGCCTTCTGGGAAAGATTCTTTTCTTTATAATATGTAACTCTTTGACATTTTTTTTTTCTGGTTAAATTTTCTTATGTTGTTTGACCAAAACAATAAATTCTTATGTATTATTTTCCAAAGTTGAATCATTATTTTTTTAATCACCAAGCAATATTTTACAATATCCAAATTTTGAAACAAAGACAAAAAGTGATTTTCTTTTCGTAATGGCTATTTATTTTGACTAGATTACATGGTATAAAAATTAAAATATTTGCTATGGCCATTAGTGGAAAATTACAACATAACGGCCATTTGTTAAAGTTTGTTGAACTTTATTATCTAATTTTTTAAAAAATAGAAAAATGTGATTTATTTTCATAAATGGCTATTCAATTTGATTAGATTACACTATATAAATAACAATATATATACATATATATATATATGGCCAAAAAGATAAAACTAGACAAATGGCAACATAAAGTTATTCGTTAAACATTCTTATGTATTATTTTCCCAAAATAGAAATATCAATATTTGAGGTAAAGTATATATTTTAATTGACAGTATCCACTTTTGTTTTTATTTAGTGGATTTTAAATATTTAATCAGAAAGAAATTATCTACATAATTTCAATTATACAACAAAAGAAATGATTTCTTTTCATAATAATAATTACTGCTATCAGATTACACTGTTGAAAATAAAATATTGCTTACATGGCAAAATATAATTAAATAAAAGAAAAGAAAAGAATGGACAAATGGCAACATAAAAGTCTAAACTAAACTATGGCATTTTAAGAGAAATACCCTAAAATAACACTTTAAAGTTTTATTTTCCAAAAATACCACACAAAGACTATTCTTCCCGTGTATTTATAAACATATTATCCTAGTACCATAAACTCTACATTTTCATTTTATTAATGATTAACGAATCATTAGGAGATAAAATAAAATAATTATCAGATAAAATAGAAAAAATATAAGATGAAATAAGTTCAATAAAATGTGCCGTGAAAATGAAATTATATTCGAACAGGATAATACATGTTTTGAGTTATTATCAGAAGTAGAACTAGTACATATATTTCCACATTTATTTCATACTGATAATCCTCATCTTAACAATATATCAGACATGTTAGCATGAATAATAAAATTTTACTGTTGCGATACTAAAAAGAACAAATTAAAATCGAGTTAGAAACTTCAAAATAAAAAATTATAGAACTAATAAATGATTACAAAATAAACATTAAAGAAAAAGAAAAACCTATATTAGATCTATCTAATATTATAGAAACATTACAATGAATTGAACAAAAAAAAAGAACTAAACAAAATACTTCAAGATAAGCAAAAGTCAATTATAATTCCTGAAAAGGAAAACAAAACTAAAAGCTCATCGGTTATAAACACTAGACCAATTCATGGATGAATGTACAGATATATTAGCTTTACAGTTAGAACATCTAGACCAACTTATGTCATCTCTTAACATAAGGGAGGGAGGATGAAGAAATACAAAAACAAAAACAAAGACAGAGATATAATAATGATTTTTCAATAAGATAACAAAATGATGATACTAATGAAATAGTATACGAATATGAATCTGAAAAAGAAAAACGTTATAATCTAGATAATGATAATCCTTATGATTATCAGAATCCCAAGTATGTCAAAACCGAGAAATGTCAGACTAGTGGTGAAAAAAAAACTAGAGAAAATAATTCATATTCACAAGAATATTTTTCAACAAAATTTAAAAAATATCACATCAATATATACCTAAAATAATCCAAGACACACGAAAAGATATACTAGATATAGATTATGTGGAAGAACCTGAAAATGTTATTAGTGCATGGTATAGTACACAAAAACTGCTAATTGCATTAAACGAAATAATCAAAATAATTAAAAAGACAAGATATATTTAATTATGCAATACATAAAACAATAGGATTGTAAGAAAATATTTGACATATTACCTATAGAAACATAAATAATATAAGAAATAGTAATATCAAAAGGAAAAGGTAAACTAATACAAAAAAATAGAATATTTAGGATTACAGATAGGAGAACAAGAAATTTTAAAATTAACATCTCTATAAAAGAGAAAATATATAACTTTCTGAATGAATTAACAGATAGAAAACAAATACAAAGGTTCTTAAGAGTTTAAAATTATATAGCAGAACATGATTTTCTTAACAATTAGCAAAAGAACAAAGAAATTTACAAAAAAAAAAAAATATCTAAGAAAATACCATGGAAATGGACTAACAAACATACATAAACAGTAAAAAGAACAAAAAAACAAATTCAGATAACTCTTGAATTATATAATCCTACTATTAAAGACTTCCTCATTGTAGAAACAAATGCTTCAAACGAAGTTTGGCAGGATGTTTGAGAGAAGAAGAAGGACAAGTCCTTGGAAGTGGACTCGGATTCAGCAGACAGAGTCTGGGAGAAAGAGGTTTCGACCGATCAAATCATTTCCAAAGAGGTGTTCTGTTTCCGTCGAAGGCAGGACCAGCGGAGACTCGGGGTTAGATCTCCGCCGCGTCTGTGGTCGGATCCTCACAAAATTTGGTTGAGCTGAGCTTGTGTGAGCTCGTGTGTAAGGTTCTCCTGAGGTTGTGAGTGGAGTTACCTTGGCCGTTTTCTCGTTGTGTTTTCGAGGTGAGTGCGTGACCATGAGCTTATCTAAGCAATGGTGATTTGTTTGGTAAGTTGTGATGGTTGTGTGATGTGTAGGATGGATCTGTGATGATCCATCATTGATATATGTGGTATGTGTCTCAATGACGTGGTGTTCATTGAGGTGTTTGTGGCAATGACGTGGTGTTCATTGGCCAAAACACGGGAAGGTGACAATGACGTGGTGTTCATTGGATTAGACATTTGTGTATATTGTGATTGATTGTTATTTGTATGTGCTTGTGTGTATAGCTCGTAGATGGGAGGATCGCCTCACTAAGTATTTGTGATAATACTTACGCATCTTATTTGTGTGTGTGATGCAGGTATAGATAAAATGTGATCGTGGAATCATGGCGAGGAGAGGAGGATGATCTAATTCCGGTTTGTGTATTGTATTCGGTTTGGTAGTACGGGTTTGTATGTGTAATGTCTTCCGTTGTGCGTGTTAATTTCCCAGGATTGGAATTATGTTTTATTGTGTGTGTGTTGGGTAATATTATCTTATGGGGGATAATCTTACTGTGTTGTTTCGAATTTGCGTTTAAATTCGAACTCGGTTTGTGAGTATGCGAATATTATTTATGGGAATAATATTTGCTTGTTTTTAAAAAAAAAAAAAAAATAGATAACCCGGGCGGGGTCGTCTCAGTTTACCTAAACGATTATGTCGGCACATTTAGGGAACCTTCATTTCTTCGGAATTAAACTACCCAATCAACGAGAAATAAACTCTAGCTTGCTACGAGTCCTTTTAAAATGGAAGATAAATCTCATGGGAACTCGATTCGAATTAAGAATTGACAGTACCTATGTATCAAGTTTTTGGAGATACAAGCTTCATGAAGATCATGGAAAAGGAAGACTAATTCAGTGGCAACTGAAGCTACATCTGTTCCAACCATACATCAGATCAGTAAAATCATCAGAAAACAGTCTAGCAGATACACTAACAAGAGAATGGAAGCCTTGAAAAAAACAAGTCATCAACCAGGTTCGACAAAAACAAGAAGAAGAACAATTTATCCTTCAAAAACTCGCGGCTATCCTGGGGAGAGTGAAGAACTCAAAAAAATTTTAGGAAAACTTGGAGGAAACTTCCTAGAAGATGTTATCCAACGACAAACAACATCGATTATCCCAACATCGAATGCTTAAGAACAACAAGACGACCTTGCATCCATTAGAGTCTCATTAAACAGATAAAAAATGGCAGAAGTTACAGAAGAAGAAGAAGAAGAGGAACCAAAACCTCAGATCAAAAAAGAAGGTTTACGTCATTTTTTACAGACCTTTCAGAGGCATATACAGCATCTGGAACATTGCCAGTAGCCACGTCAACAGAAAAATGTGACCCAAAAATCATACACAACAATAGAGGAAGCCAGGAAAGCTTTAGAAGAATCAATTACTTTCAAAGAAAAGCTTCTCGGTAAAAGTGAAGGCAAGAAGCCAATGTACACCATCGAGATAAAAAGACCAAAACCAATCACTATTGCAGCAATCCCAACTGTGGAACAAAAGGTAGAGATGAAGAAGCTGACACCAGAGCTATATCAAAAACTAAAGGATATGATCACATGATTCTCAGATGTCCACACATAAATGAGGTTCTATCCAGATGGAACCAAAGGAGGATCACAAGTTGTTATCCTTCCAGAAGAAAACTTTATTTATTTTGACCGGTGTAAAAATTTCAACTATTTTAGATATTACTCAATACAAGTGTCACATAATTTATTTATTCAAAAAAAAAATAAACATTATAACTAAAATTAGATCATTACTTTTTATATTATTATTTTTTTTAAAAAGAAAACATCAATTTACCCTAGAAAATGGCTTAACTATAATAAAAAAATCCAAAATGATAGAAATACAACACAAAAATATGAAAAAAAAAATGTGAATACAGATTTGATAAGTTTAAAACTTGATAGTTCAGTCTTACTCATAATATAAAAGTGGGTGAATAAAATTTAGTTTCAATGTTTTTTTTTTGTTTTGATAAATAAATCGTGGGACACATGTATTGAGTAATATATAAATAGTTGAAATTTTTACACTAGTCAAATGAACTAAAGTGGCAAAATGGTTTGAAATGCACATAATAAATGCATAAGGTAACATGTTTCAATCCTCTTATAAACTAGAAAACTGAGAACAAAGCTAAAGATTTTCTATTCACATGGATAAATTAGACAGAGTTGCAAGCAAGTAATTTCTAACTGAAATGACTGTTAACGATGAAACATTACCAGCTGTAACTACTAGAAGTAAATTGGAGAGATTAGAAGGTGTACCTGGCTGCGAGGTGAGGTGAACACTATCATAATCTTTTGGATTTGGTAGCGTTTGTAATTGATGGAGTAGAGTCCAGTGGATGAAGCTTCATTGAGGAGAAAATGGTGTTTAGCTAAGATGAGCAGAGCTGCTAGTTGGTGGAGGACCGAGAAGTACGTAAGCTGGTTATGTAAAATATGTCCGAGAAGCGGTGACGTCGTTGAAGTGTCAGGGTGTCGACAAAAGAGAGGGTTGGTTTTGCACGTTTTGAGAATTTGCCCTGTTTGGTGGAGTGGGACATTTGGTACTTAATTAGTTGCACATTTTGGTTATTTAGGCATGGATTATGAAACTCATTCCATGACACATTGCTCCATTGTTGGTTATAGTTCCCGCTGCTGCAGTTGATGTAATTATTTCACCAGCTTCAAACTCATGCAATCATCTCTTCAAGGCCCATTTCCCTAACAACTTCCACACTAGTAATTAAAATAAACAAATCACCTAGCCATCGAGCTTCATACGTTTAAAACTAAAAATAATCTCAACTAATCTATACCATCCACAATTCCACAAATATCTACCCAAAATAGAACCATTACAAATTCTTCTAAACATATCTAAAGAAAAAATATATATTTTAAATGTCCCCCAAACAAATATGATTTCAAAGACGATGATATGGTAAACCAAAGCGTTATATTTTCTCTACACTACACATATTGTAAAATCATAATCAACTCAAACTAATTTATATTCACGCCTCGTAATTTACAAAAATTAAAAAACTAACATGAACTTACAAAATAAGAAAAAAAGAAAAGAAAATACCAACAAAAGAACCAAACAAACAACCTAAAAACATTAACAAAACTTGAATAAGAAAAATTATCTAAAATAAAATAACAAAATGAAAAACATTATAGTAAGACATACCCGCCCGTAGAGCGGGGTAATCCCTAGCACTTAAAAATAAGTATTAGCAAAACCTATATACGCCCGAGGGTTATAGTACGAGTAACTTTTCACATTGACCTAGACTTTTTTAGTTGGAGGGCTAAGTTCCAAAAAATATTATTTGGAGTTTTTTTTTTTTTTTTTGCAGAAAGCCCTTATGGGTCTAGATTGAGAAGAATAGAAGAGAAAGACAATCAATTCTCACTAAACAACGTAGTTTTGTTTTTCTACTTTTTTTAAATAACTTTTCGTAAATAATAAAATGACGTCGGTTTGGTTCGGTTTAAGGTTCTACGTTTTAAACAAAAACCACGTCGTTTCATATGTGGTATCCACGTCATCAACAATTAAAGGTTTCTTAATACCATTAGGACTAATGTATAATTTTGCACAAAATGGAAATATAAGATATTAAGGGGTCTGTTCTGTCACAACAATATAATTCATGTATAATTCGAACATAATTCAGTAGTAAGGCTATGAAAAAGAGGACTTTCCTTCAAAGGACATGTTATAGTTACAGCATACCCAAGAATCTCTCATGAAGGGATTTAAGTATTCAAGTTTTTTTTTCATTTTTAGAATATTTATGTTTATATATAATTATAAAATTTCATTAAGGGATGTTATCCATGAGATATATACATTTTAAAAAATAAATGTATTTGTTCACTCAATATATAGTTTGGATTTTACCGGAGTCATAATGAATTTTATTTATTTCCAAACTTTGTCATATGGCAAAAGTGCAATTCAAAAATTATAAATTGAAAAGAAAGGTCTTTTTCTCTATCAGATTTTGATGAGGTATTAAAATGTGGGAGATTGTCATAAATACTATGGTTTTTGTGTGTTGGACAAATATACGACACTTCTTTCTTTAATGGACATGTTTGACCCTCTTTTGGGTTTTTTTTTTAATAAAATTTTTAAGTTTTATTCTATTGTAATCTATTGTAAACGGTTGATCTATTTAGGATATTTTTCTAGGATAGTTGTTAGCTCTGATACTAATATTTTTGTGTTTTCGCGGATACTTATGAGATTTATTTTTGGATGGAACAGTTGAATGAGATTAATCTCATGTAAATATATATTAATGATTTTCTATATTTGAAATACTTTGTTGTTAACTTTTGATAGTTAATTCTTGAGATATTTTTGAATCTATAGGTTTGGTTACAGTTTCTTCCAGTTCTTCATCATTTTTTTATTAATCTTATACTTATATTTTTCCTATATTGGTCTTGAAGTGGTATTCCAATTTGTAATGCTACGTCAAATTTTATTTTTTCATATTTTAAATTATCGTTTCCAACTGCAATTATTTTGTCATTTTTATGTGTGATTCTATTGTCGATTAATCTAAGTGTTATGGGTGTATTAATATTTTCTATAAAAGTTCCTTTTATAATTCTCTGAATACTATTAAGATGAATATATTTTATGGCTGATCTTTCTGATATACTTTTAATTGATGATATTCTTCTTTTCATTTGATATGAGTTAATTAAGGATAGCATTACTTGTCCTGTTGCATCCTCTATGGCTATAAATTCTTCACCAGACATTACTATGTATTTTAATATATTTTTTCTTCCGAATTTTTCATATCATTGTTCTAGTTTATAATTTGGAGTTTTTTTCAATATATAAATCTTTTTTATCTATTAACTTTTGGTCTAAATCTACACAAATATCTTCAAAAAATCTTTGTCTGTTATCTGTGCTAGAGATTATAACGGAATCATCTAAATTGGCAAATTCATTCATTAATTTATAAAGTTAATCTTATGAGATATTTACTATATTATTAGTTTTGTTTTCCATATTTTTGTATTAATTCTCTTAATCTATGTTCTTCTTTTATAGAAGATACCTCTGATTTTACGAATTCTGATAAATTTATAATTTTTGATATCCTTGATTGTTTATATCAAGATCATTGGTTGAGTCTACTTTATAGCTTAATTTCTTGATATCTTTGTTTAATTTTATTAGATGTTTTAATCTATTTAAAAGTGTTACCTGATCTGAGTTTGTTGAGGTTGATTGATGCTTCTTCCTGATTCCTTGATTTTGTTATTGTTTGTTGATTGTTGTTTTGATTTGGGATAGGTTCAATATATAGGGTGTTCGGAGCTTTACCTCTCGCCTACTAACCGTCGGAGCTTTACCTCTCGGTTAGATGTATCACCGTTTTGGGATACTATCCTTACTTGAAGCTAAAGATATTTTAGTTTTGGACAGAGAAATTTTTATTTCATAAAACTCGATGCCTCTCAAATAAGAGAACGTTGTCTTATATAGGCAGATATTATATCTTATGGGCGAAAGTATACCATAAGACTTTTGACGCCTTACTACATAATTGTCACTCCTTTAGACACGTGATCTTATCCTGGACCACTATTTTACATTATGACTCTTTGGGACCACTACTTTTATTGACGCGTGATAAGAGTTAGGTACCACTCTGGACTTTAGTGACTTTCGTCACATGGTTTTTTGCCGTCGCCTTATATAAATGCAGACAAGGTCTTAATCTTCTTTTGGGGTGGATCCCTCAGTAGACCCTTCTTTGATGATTTTTTTCTCCTCGCACTTGTCGCAATGATGTTCTGGGAGATCTTTTAACATCTCGCATGTGATGTATTTATCTTCTTCTAGAAGTTTTTTGAATGGGTCGTTGATCTGAGCCATTAGTAGACATATTCTTCTTTAGGTCTTCATGCCATCTTCGTTGTTGGTATCCTTGCTAAAGAGTACATGACTACTGCTGGGCTGAAGTAGTTGACTTTATAATTGATCTTCTTTTCATAGTCTTTCAGAATTTTCTAACTATGAATGATTGCTGATCTTATCGAATTGTACCAGACATCTTTAGAGAAAACTTCTTTCTCCATTTTTGCAGGGTAGTTGGTTTTTGATATACCGATCTGTAGAACATGGACCGGACTAATCTTGATTTCTCCATTGAGTTCGTACGGAAGTGTTGATGCAAACTTGATAAATATTTTAAAATGGTTTGAAATGCACTCAAATGCATAAGGTAACATGGTCGAATCTTCTTATTAATATTTTGCACCAATCAAATATTTTTTAACATATTCGAATCCTCTTATTAACATTTTACACCAATTAAATATTTTTGCTAGATTCATTTCTGCTGACGTGTACGCTGATGTGGACACCCTAAATAGAAAGAAAATCATTATATATATATTGAATTTTAATGTTACTCTCTCCAATAATAAAACCTATGATGTGGAAGCCAGGAATAAAATTTTATTGACTTTTACTTTTATAGATCCTAGCGTTCAGTTTCGAAATGATGTTTAGGAATAAACATCTCACTTGAATTGGTGTAAACAATTAATAGTGAAGTAGAATAAGATCATGAGATAGAGGAAATTGCTGGTCGATTTCTTCAATGATGGAGTAGTCGAAATGAAGTAGAACAATACCATTAACCTTCAGATGAGGTGAATAACCGATTAACCTTCGGTCTTAAGAAGCTATATTTTCTATTTTTCTGAAGAAGTCACTAGGTCTTAATTTATGGTATGATGGCTCTTTTCTATCAGAAATTTTGAAACAGTATAATGACTTATTGAGAAAAATATATCTTTAATCCCCAAAAAGGAGATATCAAATTTAATTGCAGAATTTTGACTAATAAGTTCGTGCAACGTTAGCTATAAACAATATCCAAACTTTTATAATGTCAATGTATAAAGAGTTTTCCTCCGAATCTTATTTTGGAAACTCAATAATCTGCCTTTGTGATTGGGATTTACATTATAGACGATATTATTTCCTAAGTATTTCCATGTCCTTCACATAAATAATTGCTGCAAACAAAAAATCAAAGCTATAAAAATAGTATGAATAAATTTTATGATAGAGTCGAATGGCTTTCTTGAAGCTTTGCATTTGCAAGTTAGGTTTTGGACTCAAATAGACAAGATGGATCATGTGGTGTGTGAGATATGTTTCTTGTCAAGTTTTAATTAATGGTTCCTCTAAAGGTCTATATATGTCTCTGGCGATGAGAACCTTTATCACCATCTTTTTTTTATCGCGTGTAATGATGTTTCAATTGCTAATCTTTGTAAGGTGGAAAGGGATAAGATGGGGCTTTCGGGGTGAATCCCCCTGCAAAGTATGCGCTATGTGTATATACACACGGTTTTCCAAACTTAATGTTTAGCTACATTTTTAACTTAATTCGAGTTGTATCCCCACGACAAAGTTTAAATCGATATTAAACCCCATCTTGTTGACTTTTTGGTTGACTCTGACGGAATTACTTGACGGACGTTACTGTGCTGCTGACGTGGCGCGACTGTGCAGCTAACCAGGCGCCACTTTGTAGCTGACGTTGGCAAATAAAACAAAAAACATATGTAGTTAGCTAGACTCGAACCTGGGTGGGAAAGCAAAATGGTAAAACACACTTACCACTAGGACACGTTAATATTTTGAGTTAATAGTGACAAAAATTTAATATATCTTAGTCAGTCTATCTTTTTTTATACAAAAATAGAATTCACCATGCGAAACCTCAAAAAAGCTAGTTCCAGTTTCCGACAAATATTTCTGACAAATATAGAGCTTGAATTGATCTAGTGGATTCCAGAGAAAAGCTCCGGCGAGACGTAAGATTCCTCACCGGAATCCGAACTCGTAAAATTCTCTTGTGTCGTTCTATAATTCTTGCTTTTACAAACGAGAGATTGAGAGATTATATTAGAGATTCTTGGAAGATAAATCTTCACAAATTGGTATCAGAGCTACGTATTGAGTAGCGGATCTACAGATCGAATCCAAGATGACGAACACAAAGCTCAAGGTAGCTACGTTCGACGGATCGGGTGATTTCTCACTGTGGAAGACTCGAATGTTCGCTCATCTAAGGATACTCGGCTTAAAAGACACCTTAACGGAACAACCTAAGCTCCCAGATTTGTCAGAACAAGACGAATTGGATCAGGCAAAGAAAAAGAAAAGAATCGAAGAAGAAACAGCTAGGATCGAGAGAAGTGAGAAGGCAATGGACATTATCTTTCTGATTGTAGCAGATAAGGTACTAAGGAAGATAGATAGGTGTACTACTGCTGCAGAGGCATGGTCATTGCTGGAACGTCTGTACATGGTAAAATCTCTTCCAAATCGAGTCTATCTTCAGCTAAAAGTCTACAATTAAAGGATGCAAGATTCAAAAACTCTAGAGGAGAACATCGATGAATTCTTAAAGATGATCTCATATCTAGCCAATCTTCAGATACAAGTCCCAGATGAGGTACAAGCAATCTTAATACTTAGTTCTTTACCTCAAAGATACGATATGCTAAAGGAAACACTTAAGTATGGTCGTGATGGTATCAAGTTGGAAGATGTACTTAGTGCAGCTAGATCTAAAGAATTAGAACTTAGGGATAGTACTATCTCAAGATCAGATGGTGAAGGCCTCTTTGTCAGTGGAAGATCAATCACCAGAGGGCATCAACAAGGTATATCAAGTTACAATAACAACAAATCAAGATCCAAATCGAGAGAAGGAAAGAAGATTTGCTGGATCTGTGGTAAGGAAGGGCATTACAAGAAACAATGCTACAAAGGGTTAGAAAGAAATAAGAGTAAGTCTCAGAATCAGAACACAGGGGAATTAGCTCTAGTCAGAGATGATGCTCAAGATCTGGTAGGCTTAGTAGCTGCAGAGGTAAATCTGACTGAAGATAGAATTGATCAAGATGAATGGATCATGGATACAGGATGCTCGTTTCACATGACACCTAGAAAGGAGCTTCTCATAGATTTTGAAGAAATAAATTCAGTAAAAGTCAGAATGGCAAACAACTCTTATTCTGAGGTTAAAGGAATTGGTAAAGTGAGATTTGCAAATCCAGATGGTACTACCTTTACATTAAGTGAAGTTAGATATATGCCAGATATATCGAGAAACTTGATATCAATAATAACTCTGGAGGATAAAGGATGTGAGTTCAAAGGTGCCAATGGAGTACTCAAGGTTGTAAAAGGATGCACAGTGTTTATGAAAGTGTTAAGAAAATCATCACTGTATGTGCTACAGGCTCAGGCAAGATTATCAGAAGCTCTAATAGCCGGATTAGAAGAAAATGATCAAACACACTTATGGCATAGCAGACTAGGACATGCTGGTCAGAAGGTAATGGATGTATTGAGCAAAAAAGGATGCTTTGGAAGTGATAAAGTTTCCAAAGTAAAATTTTGTGAGAACTATATCTTAGGAAAGGCTCATAAGAACAGTTTTGAGTCTGCTAAACATTTTACTAAGGAGAAACTAGATTACATTCACTTTGACATATGGGGATCACCTAATGTTCCCTTAAGCTTAGGAAGATGCCAGTATTTTATCTCATTCACAGATGACTGGTCAAGAAAGGTATGGATTTACTTCCTATAGACTAAAGATGAAGCTTTCAATGACTTTGTGGTATGGAAGAAAATGGTGGAAATCCAATCTGGAAGGAAAGTTAAAAGACTTAGGACTGATAATGGATTGGAGTTTTGTAATTCAGAGTTTGATAACTTCTGCAAGAAAGAAGGAATGGTGAGGCACAGAACATGCACCTATACTCCTCAACAGAATGGAGTGGCAGATAGGCTTAATAGGTCAATCCTCAACAAAGTTAGGAGCATGCTAAGTGAAAGTGGCATGGATCAAAGATTTTGGGCAGAAGCAGCATCAACCTCAGTCTATCTGATCAACAGATCACCTTCATCAGTCATTGACTTTGAAATTCTTGAGGAAAAATGGACCTCAGCAACACCAGATTTCTCAGGGTTAAAGAAATTTGGGTGCTTGGTATATGTTCATTCAGATGAGGGCAAATTGAATCCCAGAGCAAAGAAAGGGATCTTCACAGGCTATCCAGAAGGAGTAAAGGGTTTTAGATTTTGGTTGCTGGATGACAAGAAATGTGTTATCAGTCGAAATGTGACATTTAGAGAAGAAGTGATGTACAAAGATGTCATCACCAGGTTACAGGAAAATCCAAATTCTTTATATCCTGTTGTTACTAATGATTCTTCTAGTTTTGACTTTGCAGGAAATAACATGCATATAGAAGAAATTCCTCAAGGTGGAGTTCTGGAGCAGGCTGAACAAAGAAATGAGGAATCAGAAACAAATAATATTGATACAGAGGAAGCTACACAGAATCTTGAAGGTTATGTACTAGCAAGAGACATGCCAAGAAGACAACAAGTACTACCAGCAAGGCTAGAAGACTATGAAATGAGTGAAGAAGTTCTAGATGAAGTTGCTAGATTATTTCTCAAATTCTTGAATAAAATTTTCTGGATTTAGATCCCAATTTTTGTTTTCATGTGTTGATATATCATGGTTTTTACCCACTTTTAACCATGATATAAGTCCTTTTTGTTGTGTCTTTTCAGTAGTTTTAGAGTCTTTCAGGTTCTTTTCAAGCTATAGGCACATGTGGAGCTAATTGCAGGATTTGGAAGCTTTTGAAGTAATCTGGAGTTGAAGCCGTCCGGGAACAAGCTCAGCATCGATCGACACTAAGGAGCATCGATCGACACCATTTATTTGGGAGAGACACGATCCAAGACCCTAGCATCGATCGATACCATTTACGGTATCGGTCGATGCCAGTTACCAGAACGCGAAACAAACCCGAAGATAATCCAGAAGTTTTCCTTTTTTTTCGAGATAACTCCAAAACGTGTTTTGACTATATAATTAGGTTTTTGAACCTCCAGAAAGACACCTTGTGATTTCTGGAGATAGAGTTTTTTCTGCAATTGAGTTTTTGGAGAAGATATCTTGAACCTCTTTGTATTCTTATTCTATTTCATTTGATTATATGATATCTATTCTATTCATGATGTTTATTGCATTCACCATGTCTGAGTAGATTCCCTGTTAGGATTAGGGTTGCTTAAAGGTATTTGATGAATTATTAGATCTAAATGAATTGTTAGGGAATAATCTATAGAGCTTTTCACCTAGATTTGAGATTAATGCTTATTCTAGCCTCGCGAACTAGAATCTGATGTTAGGTTGTTTGATTTGCACGAAAGTGTGATTGATTGCCTGATCTAGTGTTTGGTGAGCAAAAGCCCTATTCGCAAAGAAATTTGGTTTAGGGATTTTGTGAACAATTGAACTTGA
>SMJT01000028.1:536565-733138 GCA_004349715.1 Crucihimalaya himalaica
CCGTTTAATGCTTGTTTAAATTCGCATAGAATTTGCAAAGAAATTTGGAATTCTAGGTTTAGGCATAGATAGTTTTTCGCAACGACAGTTGGTTTACTTTACATCTGTGTTTCAAGCTTCGGAGAGCGGAGCATAACATATATCATATAACCCTCACTAATTAAAACCCTTCTCACCTTTTTATTGACAGTTGATTTGATTTGATAATTCTGATTTACCTGCAAGTTTCCCCTAAGCTATGCGTTTTTCTCACTGAACATTACTACCCTGTTTTTAATTGTTTTGGCAATTCTTATTTCATCTATATTTGGCTTTAGCTTAATTCAAAGCATTTTCAGGTGTATGCAGCATCGAGCGACCAGAGGCAAGCAAGAACAAGCAGTTGATCAACCTATCTAAGAAGAGCTACAGCTTGATTAGAAGCGTACAATTAGAAAAGCAAAAGAAACAAGCAGAGATGAAAGCAATCCGATTGTGCTTGCGTCGTGAATGAGGCTGGGTTTTGAGAGATCAGGAAAATGGTCACCTGTTGTGAACGCGCATTGGACAGAGATTGATGCAAGGGGTAACGTTATTGCCCCTGCAACTGCGTTGCTAATACATTTATCCGCCAGCTTGTGCGTGGGAATGTTGGAAATGCTCAGGGTAATCGCGCCAGAACGCGTTGGAGAATACAAAGACCAGATCAGTTTCTATGCAAACCGATAGGCTATTTCGTATTCCAACTTTTGCAGAGGAACGGACTTTTGAATGAAGCTGCCTACTACACCTCTTGTAGGCCCCACATCCATTTCATGGTCCTTTCTCATGAGGCACCGACACCATGGATCATAATCTGAGAAGGTTTTGAGGATTTGGTCCCACCATCAAATCAACGGAGGTATCCAATGATTCCTGCTTCTGTAAGCTTTCCTTACTCTCCTTAGTGGAGATGTAAGTTACTGGCTTGAAGCAGTTGCTCTCCAGGTTTCTTTGACACACTTGAGGAGGAGAGCCACAAGACTGCTTTTCTGAATAATTTAATACGATGAAATGCAGATAGAGAGGAACTCAGGAACAAGATCTCACCAGTTTTTCTCAGGGGAACAACTGCAGGCATTCAAGGCTTGCTGGGTTTCCGATTTCGATCTTATCAGAGGGGCTGCCTCACCACGGTTTCTCGCAGGTCAGTTGTTGGGTATCTTTCTTTAGTGAGGGATCGATTGGGAGGTATTCAGAATAGGCTGCGCTGCAGAGCAACGTAACTTCAACATCGGGTAATCAACTGTAGAGACGCTTTTAGTGTTTGATTGAGAATCCTAGAGCACTCTAGCACAACACTAAGAAAATGCTTGATTTTGAGATGGAAAGTAGCGATCGACCGCGTATATATGCTGATTTTGGTGTGTACGAGATTTATGCTGAGGTTAACAATGCGGAAGCTGGATTCAGTCTCACAGTTCTGTTCACTTGAGGTAAGAGCAGCCGCACAGGACTAGATGCACCTTTGGCTGAAGGAAGTCGTGAGACGGTAGTGTCTGATGGGTTTATCATGTTATAGCTGAAAGGTACAGGTGCGAAGCTGGACTTCAGTTACACAGGCCTCCTGTTCCATTTGGGTAGAAGCAGTCAGAAGGGCAATGCACCTTTGACTGAGGAAGTCGAGAACATGCAAAGAAAGGTGAAGCGGTAGGATGTCATCTACATAGGCTGTAATGTGCGTTTCAGAATTCATCACAAACCGCAGCTTCACTAACAAGTCTCAGGAGGAGGATTCAAACCATGAATTTCAAAACTGCGATTTTCGGAGCTCAAAGCATGTTAAGAACAGTTGGGTATACTCGCACTTAATAGGATTAGGTCCTATTCCAGAACCACCTCCCAAGACTCAGGAGCAGGTTGAGACTATGCTTGAACAGATTCTGAACGGGAAAGATGGACGCCTTATAACACCTAATCTGAATGGGAAATTGAGGGCTTTGAACATCCATACAATAAGAAGTTTGGAAACCAGATTTGCTCGACTGGGCAATGAAACTGTGAAGACGACAGGATAGGTTTCCTACCGGAAAAGACGGTGAAATACGAGGAGACATGGTTCCGCATGCTTATCACGTTGAGGAAGTGAAGAGAGGTTACTACCAAAGAATTGAAAGAAGGGAATTCTCGCTCAGCAACTCGTACGAATCTTGCTGGAGACGACGATGAGACGATACAGAATTCTGCAATGCCCCCAGTAATACGATCGATAACTCACCCCAGCTATCTATGGTCGAATACCACCCACCCTTCATAGATCGTTACCCAAGATTGCTCAGACTTCTAAAGACCGGTTTGAAAAACTGAGAGCAAATCGATCGATAACTATCCCATGTATCGATCGATACCACATCGGCCCTCCTAAGGCCGACCAGAAAGCAGACAACCAGAGCTCATAAGTCGGCACGCGGCTGGTTTATTGTACCGAAAGATTCCTTTCCTCGACCCGCACCCTGCTAGGTCTAAGAAGGAAAATAGAATGAAAACCAGATGCCGAGCGATGTTAGAGAAGTTAGTGGTCGAACTCCCGTTCGTAGATTTGCTCTCAGATTTGCACCAGCTTTCAGATGGTAATACCATCAAAAGATGGTTTCGAGCAATGTGAATCTTGAGGAAGGAGTATTGGCGCATCCACCCACACGAGTGCAGTGCGATTCTTTCTCAAACAAGATTCCAGAGAAATTTACCTAGACCTGGTAGTTTTTGTCTTGGACTGTCACAAAATCCTTCACGGAGAGGTTTGAACGTTCCATTTGCGATCAATTTTGTTGCGAGTTGTGAACCATCATGGCATAAATTCGGGTAGCTAGAGAATGGGAATGATAGACTTCACACCCAACAAGGATCTCCTTAGGTCCTTGCTGATCGATCATTCGATTCTCTGAAGGTTTACTTGAGGATGTCGCCGATTAGCATAAGTGGAACTACTTAAGTTCCCAACCTGATTATGATCGTCCTCGGAGTATGATGCCTAAACCACGAGATACACTGATTATTGGGCAGACCGTTCTTGAGCTACAGCTGGAGCCGCTAATCGATTGCAAGAATGGGCGGATCATCTTCAACATTGGTGGAATCTGGTCATGACGTTCAATCATGGGAGAAAGAAATGATGAAGAATACCAACCATCGATGGTACAGACCTTTCTTCATTGACACCTTCAGTGACACTTTCAGATGAGTACTTCCTAGATTGCATCCAGAAGAATCCCTTGGAAAGAAGCTTTGGTTTGCTCAGCTGAGACGGAGATGGTTTTCCTACTTCAGAGAACTGCTGCTGCTTTTGCCACGATTGTTGGACAATAAATGCTGAAGCATGCGATCGAAGTACTCAACAGGAGGCTATCGATCGATAACCAACCCCTTCTGCCGAAAGAAACTGCACATCTCTGCACCAGATCCGATTCTATTGCCTGATTAGAGTGAAACGACAAGCTGCCTGAGCTTGATCTAAAGCCAACTCTCGGCCTAGCCTGAGGTACCGTTTTCACTTTGGCCCTACTCTACTTTATCCTGGTGATTGTTAATCTCTTCTTTGAACAACGCAGAGTCGCCTGTTCAAGACTATTATCTTCCCACGATTTGGAGTGCCCAGAGTTGTCATCAGTGATGGGGGTACTCACTTCATCAACAAGATCTTCGAGAAGCTGCTGAGGAAGTATGGTGTACACCACCGCATTGCCACGCCATATCATCCTCAGACCAGTGGACAAGTAGAGGTCTCCAACAGACAGATCAAGGAGATTTTGGAGAAGACAGTTGGTGCTACACGGAAGGATTGGGCGCTGAAACTCGATGACGCTCTTTGGGCTTACAGAACCGCGTTCAAGACACCATTCGGTACAACACCATTCCATTTGCTGTATGGAAAAGCATGCCATCTTCCTGTTGAGATAGAGCACAAAGCAGCCTGGGCTACAAAACTTCTGAACTTCGACATAAAGTCTGCTGCTCAACGGCGATTGGTTCAGTTGAATGAGTTAGATGAGATCAGACACTTCGCTTATGAAAACTCCAAGCTGTACAAGGAAAGGACCAAAGCCTATCATGACAAGAAGATCCTTTCTCGCCATTTTGATTCAAATGACTAGGTACTTCTGTACAATTCTCGTTTTCATTTGTTTCCTGGAAAATTGCGTTCTCGTTGGTCAGGTCCCTTCACGATCAAGGAAGTCCGCCCACACGGTGCTGTAGTGTTGCTGAGTGTTGAAGGGAAGGAGTTCACTGTCAATGGACAGAGGGTGAAACACTATTGGGCGAAATCCACCATTCTAGATGGCCACATTGTACCTCTGGCTGAGCCACCAGCTGCATGACTGATCTCCATGTCAAGCTAATGAAATTAAACAAGCGCTTAGTGGGAGGCAACCTACCGGTGAGTCTGTACATAGGTTTTTCTTTTGATTAATTTGTTTTGTTTTTGTGTTGTGTTTTCACGTGGAACCAGGTCCAGACGACGAGCATCGATCGATATTTAGGAGTATCGATCGATACCTTGGTCTTAATGGAGTTGTGCTTTACGCTTAGCATCGATCGATACCACTTACTGTATCGATCGATACTCAGCCCCAGGTAGGTTTTTTCTATAAAACCCTCGGTTTCTATCATTCACTCCCTCACCATCATATCGTTCGACGCCGCCTAACTCTATCCCCATCTCACGAAATTTTCGATTTCTTCATCGTTTTTCTCAATTTTGGGCTCTCTTCATTCGAATTTTTACCCACATTCTCATTCTATCATTCACTCCTTCGATCTTCAAGGTAATGTACTCGATTTCATCCTTTTAGATGTGTTAGCAGATTCGGTTTGGGGCTTCCCTTGCTGTGAAGCTTTTGTTCTGTTTCTTGTCATCTTTAGCTATAGGTGAATGAAATTGCCATATTAGGATGAAAATGGACATGATAGGAATGGAGAAGCTTTAGGGATTCGATTTTAGGGTGATAGATTGGAAACTGGATACCATTTGTGATGAACTTTGCGATTCGGTCTCGAGTATCGATCGATACCCCCTTGGTGTTTATCGATACCCGACTTGTGATAGATTGTATTTTGCGATGCAATCTGTTGGGACTTTTGTGCTTATATTTCGAGTATCGATCGATACCCCCTTGGTATCGATCGATGCCTGCACTTACTTGACGCACGAGCTATTCTGACTTTTGTTTTCTTTTTGATTTCTTCTTAGATGGCTCTCCGCAAGAAGGCACGACAGGATGACGCTTCCGGTTCCAATCCTCCACGCCACGAGTACAGTCTCCAAGACGAGGTGGAGGCATTTTGTGACTCACATTGGATCGTCGGAGTCATCACGGCTGTTCTGACCAGCGATCGATACAGAGTACTGAAGGGTGGTTTCACAGAAGACACTGGTCGTATGAGCTATATTGACTGCCACATCAGTAATCTGAGGCCTGCGCCGCGACGTTCGCCATCTCCTTCTACCCCTGTACCTGTTGCTAGGCCTCCCTGGCCTAAGTTGGAGGGGAAGAGGATCATTCCGCGACGCGATTGGGCAGGTTTGCCTAAGGATGAGATTGAGAGTGAGGCTTGCGTTTACAGACCAATAGCTGAGGAGTGGGACGACTACGACACTCTGTTCTACAACGAGTGGCTACGCGTTGTCATCCTACGTACGCGCTTCATCGATCCTCACACCATGCGTTGTCTAGGCATCAACGTGGATCTTTCCACAATGCTCGAGAAGATTGGATTGGGCACTCTTTACTCACGGCATTATGATCTTTACCCAGACCTCGTTCGTCAGTTCCTCGCCACAGCTCGAGTGTACTATAGAGATGAGGTCCACCGCACTGCTTCTGAGGGGACCCTGACTTTCCTGATCAGAGGGATTCGCTACAGGCTACCTATCCCTGACCTCTGCGCCATCTACGGGTTCGATCCTTATCCTCAGCAGATAGCTCTCCCTTCCCAATTTCAGGATCTGCAGGTCTTTTGCCGCCACATTGGTCTTGGCGCCTACAGCTCCAAGACCTCTACCCAGATTGATATCCGCCACCCGACTCTGCGTTGCATCGCCTGCATTTTGAGCACCACCTTACTATGCAAGATGGAGCCAAACAAGCTGAGGATCTCGGAGCTGATGTTATTGCACAAGGCAGTTGGTGGCATAATTCCTGAGGATAGATTTGAGTGGCCCGAGTTGAACCTCGCGGTCAACATTCGTGCTATCTTTGCGCACCATTTGGTCTCTCTGAAGACCAAGCCCTTCTCTGGCCGCAACTACGCCACAGCACGGAAGACTGAATCAGTCGGCAACCTCCTTACTCCTATCTTTGAGCACTTTGGCATTTCCACTTCAGCATGCTCAATTGTTACTACTCGCTCACTCATGGATGAGAAGCACATGCAGCATATGCGTTGGATGAAGGCCACTCGCCGCTGGTGCCTACCCACGACAGATAGAGAGCTCTTTGTCTAGCTCCCCAACCGCGCTCTCACCACCATTGGCGATGACCCTTCTCAGCTGCACTTTGATCCAGCCCTGAGTCTACTTTTGGTTGCCCCTTCCATGCGTGTCCGCGCTCCGCGTCAGCTTCCATCGATTCCTGTTGTTGGTTCAGACTTTGCTGGAAGTCAGCCTCGCCGTTCACAGCGCGGCCAGACATCTGCTCCTGCTCCTTCATTTCCTCCACCACCAGAGCTGCCAATGGAGACAGCTACCTTTCAGAGGTACGTCGTAGAGAGTCTTCAGAGCATCTGGTCTGCTGTTTCTCGCTGCCGCTGCATGTCGTCCACTGACGCCGATCACTCCACTCCTGGTCCTTCCTCGCGCTACGCTGTTTCAGACTCAGATGATGATGAGGATTCAGACTAGTTTATGCTCCTGGGTTTCACGTTTTCTGTCCCTTTTCTTTTTATTTTTCTTTTCTTTTCTTTTGCTGTTTTTTCTTTTTTGAACTTATCCTTGTCTTTGTCAGTCTTTGTTGAACTTATGGCTATCTATGGATTCTGTTGCTGTTAACTGTGCTCTCATGATCTAACAGTTCTTCATCTAACAATTAGCTTCATTGGACACGGTTTCGAGTTTTCAGAATCGCAACAAAGGACCTTAGTATCGATCGATACTTGACTAGCATCGGTCGATACTCCATCAGTATCGGTCGATACCGGTTTTTAGTATCGATCGATACCCACTATTCCCATGGTACCTTTGCACCATTTTCAGCCATTTTGTTCATGTACTTTCTTTTGCTTCCTCTAGGCTAGATAACACTAGGGACATTGTTGTTTAAGTCTGGGGGAGGTGATTACTGACATTGTGTTTGTTTTTCTTAGAGTCAGTCCATTTTTGAGTCCTTTTGAGTCAAATTTTTGTTTTATTGAGTCAAACTTGTTGGACATCATGAACCTTTGCTTGATTTCAGTGTCCTGACTTTGTTTTTGAGTAACCATTTTCACAGAACCAGCTCTAAGATCGACTAATGAAAAATCCAAAAGCTAACCAGTTGACCAGGAAACACCCATGTCTCCAGCAAATTTCTTCTGAATCCTGAGCCAATTTTGCACTTCACTCCTGAGGTTGGTATTCACTGAACTTGATTCATCATTCATATCTGGCAAAGGAACCCGTGCGTTTGAAAATTATGGTAGACCTCTCCCCTAACACACAATGATACATAAAATGCATAAAAGATGAGATGATTTCCGCCGAGTAGAGGGCTAGGAATACTTCCTGTGATCCCATTGTTCTACTTGGATAAGGAATGATCACACAAAGTCTGAAGCGAGGGGTAGGAACATTTCCCGAGACCCCATTATTCGCCTAAGACTTTTGACACTCTGAGAGGGGANCTAAACATCAACAATCAATCATCAAATCATCCAAATCAAGTAATCCAAAAACCCAGAAAAGTCAACTCACAAATATATCAAGAACACAAAAGTAAAAGACATGAAAATGAAGAACAAGAACAAATAAAACATATATATAGATAGGGTTGAAGAAATCTTCTCTAAAGTGGCATGAATCTTGAAGAACAATACAAATCTCATGAGGAGAGAGTTTGGGTCGAAACCCACTCTAAAAAGAAGAAGAATTAATGAGAAAATAGGTTTATGAGCCATTTAAACAAAGGAAAACGGACTGGTCAACTCTGGTCAACTCTGTTTCTGGGTGCCTGTATCGACCTGTATGGGGCGGTACCTCGGTCGGTATGGACATACTGACCTCGTTTTGGTCGGTACCTCGGTCGGTATGCACTTTCTGGAATTCCCAGTTTCGAACCCAGAATTATCGACCCGTATGGGGTCGATATGCCGGTCGATACCGAACTAAAACGCCCATATCTTTTGCTCTGAAACCACCTCCATTGGAAAGCTAACTAAATTTCCTATGACTTTTATGAAGATCCCATAAGCTAAATCCAAAGGAAAGGCATTCGTCTGACTCGATCTTTCAAGCATGTTGGATTGACTCTGCATTTGACATTTCCTAACTTTGGTCCAAAATTTGCATCCTTCATTTTCCTTATATTTCTATGCATATCCTTTGATCTAATCCACTCCTAAACACCTGAATAAACACAAAAAGAACAAAAAGAAGATACAAAACAATCTAGGACATCTAAAATGCAAGACAACACTGAATGAGACTTTAATGCATGAAAACATCCCAAAAATTGTACAAAGTGGGATTTAAACATATGAAAACTAGGCTTTAAAACATGTAAAATATACACTTATCATGCACGATGCTTTAAGTAAACGCAATTGTCCCATCCTTTAAACTTATCTCCTTTGTGTTTCAAACCACCAACTACACTATTCATCTTCTTTGCTTTTTCTTCTACCTCCATGTTCGAGTAACACTTTTCTCCTCCTTAAAGTTCCTATCTCCTTCTCCCTCATTCCCGAACACCGTATTTTTTTTGTCCTTTGTGTGATTGACGTTGTCGATAAGTTTCCGGCGCAATCGTTGATTTTGTTTGGCTTATTTTGTTCTTTGTGTGCGTTGAAGCCACAATTTTGTCTTGTTGTTTTGTTGTTTTGTTTTTTTTTCCTGTTGTGTTTCTTTGTGTGCGTTGAAGCCATGAGTTTGTGTTTCTTAATTGTTTCAAACCCTTTCGGATTTACATGATTTCTAAGTTTCTTGAATAAAATCTTCCGGATTTAGATCCCATTTTTTTGGTTTCCTGTGCGTTGAAAGATCTAAGAGTTTTGCCTACAATTTTCCTGCGTAATCCTAGAATATTTTAATGTCCACCGCTAAAATAATGTTTTCGTATTCTAATGTCCACACATATTTTCTACCGCTACAACTAGATTATTTCTCAGATTCTTGAATAAAATTTTCTGGATTTAGATCCCAATGTTTGTTTTCATGTGTGTTAAGAGATTTAAGTTTGTTGAGAGATTTAATAGTTTGTCCACACTCTTGTTCTTTAGAGTCTTGTCAACAAATTTCGTGGGTAATCGTTTTCTTAAATAAAAATTATTGTCTACCATTACCAATAAAACAATTTTCACCCGTTTATATTGTCTACAACAAATTCTTATTTTGTCCACCTTTATGTTCTGATTATCATATGCGATTTTTTATGTAGTAATTTCTAGAGACGAGTTTTCTATTTTTTCTTTGATAATGTCCACCGTATTACTTGTCCACCATTAATATTGTCTACAACTAACCTTTATTGTCTACAACTAACCTTTATTGTCCACCAATTACATTGTACACTACATAATTTTACTTTACATATGTCCACTCGAAAACAAAACTTATTTTTCCTGTTTAAATGTCCACATATATATTTCTTTGATGGACCAAATTTTAATTATTTCGAAGCCTTAGCTAATTCCCTTTTCTGTTTCCAGGGGCTAGCAATGTCTTCCAAAAAGAAACCTAAGATAAATGAGAAAAGATCTTCGCAGGCCTCGCCACCCCTCGTAGCAACCGATGTGTTCAACCCGCATTTGCTCCCTAAGAAGATTTATGCGACAAATCGATATCTTCCTCAAATAATGCCCACCACAGATTTTAATGTCCACCGCTAAAATAATGTTTGCGTTTTCTAATGTCCACGCATATTTTCTACCGCTACAACTAGATTTTTTCCCAGATTCTTGAATAAAATTTTCTGGATTTAGATCTCAATGTTTGTTTTCACGTATGTTAAGAGATTTATGTTTGTTGAGAGATTTAATAGTTTGTCCACACTCTTGTTCTTTAGAGTCTTGTCAACAGATTTCGTGGGTAATCGTTTTCTTAAATAAAAATTATTGTCTACCATTAACAATAAAATAATTTTCACCCATTTATATTGTCTACAACAAATTCTTATTTTGTCCACCTTTATGTTCTGATTCTCAGATGCGATTTTTTATGTAGTAATTTCTAGAGACGAGTTTTTTATTTTTTCTTTAATAATGTCCACCGTATTACTTGTCCACCATTAATATTGTCTACAACCAACCTTTATTGTCCACCACATATTTTTACTTTACATATGTCCACTCGAAGACGAAACTGTAATAACTTATAGTGACGAGTTTTCTATTGTTTCTTTAATTATATCCACCGTATTACTTGTCCACCATTAATATTGTCTACAACTAACCTTTATTGTCCACCAGTTACATTGTACACTACATGTTTTTACTTTACATATGTCCACTCGAAGACGAAACTTATTTTTCCTTTTCTAATGCCCACGCATATATTTCTTCGATAGACCAAATTTTAATAATTTCGAAGCCCTAGCTAATTCCCTTTTCTGTTTCCAGGGGCTAATTTGTCTTCCAAAAAGAAACCTAAGATGAGTGAGAAAAGATCTTCGCAGGCCTCGCCACTTGTCGTAGCAGCCGATGTGTACCCGGATTTGCTCCCTAAGAAGATTTATGCGACAAATCGATATCTTCCTGAAGTTTGCATTACTTCTTACTCAAGACCTCAATTTTTGTTGTATTTGGTCGAAACTCTTGAAAGAACAAAAGCATTGAAGAGCCAAGCTCTATTTTGTCTACCATTACTCAGTTTTGTCCACGTTTTAATATATTGTAGCCAAGCTTTGACCTCATATTCAACCATATTATTTAATAAAAGTATATATTTATATTATTTAATATAGCAGTATAAAGTATAAATATTTATATTATTTAATGAAAATGAAGTCATTGGAAGCCGAGCTTTTGTGCACATTATTTCTCTAACACAAATAACTTTCTTGTGCCCAATATCTCTCTCACTACCACAAGGGTATAACTGTCCTAAATTCAGCAAACTATCACAAGATTTTGGTAGATTTCGAAAACTGTCCATTGTGTGGTAGATACAGAAAGGCCCAATTAATATTGCGGTAGATTTAATAAAAAGCCCTTAAAGTTTTGTTAACGGTATCACAATAATTCATTATATCCGAGTTGTTGAGGAGATGGGTCCTAAATTCTTTTCGACTTCGCCTGTGTTCGAATCCCGCTATCAACAATTGTTTTTGATACAAATATATAAAGTTTTGTTGACTAAACCACTAAATACTTATAAATTCGAGTGGTTAAGGAAACAGACTTAAATTTCTCTTTAGCTGGTGTGGGGTT
The DNA here is from genome assembly GCA_004349715.1 of Crucihimalaya himalaica. Lineage (NCBI taxonomy): Eukaryota > Viridiplantae > Streptophyta > Magnoliopsida > Brassicales > Brassicaceae > Crucihimalaya > Crucihimalaya himalaica. Next base: position 548,140 of record SMJT01000028.1, read on the forward strand.
CGAATCCCTGCAATTAACTATTTATTTTAGTTTTTTTTCAACCAAAACGACATCGTTTAACTGTATTGCTTGCCACATCAGCCACACATGGCGTCCTGGTCTTCAGTAATTATCAGTTGTTTAACACCGTTAATGTCAATGTTGATTTTTGTATAGTTTATAGAGAAATTCCTTCAAATACCACTAAATAAGTTTATTTTCCAAACATACCATAATAAGTTTTATTTTCTAAAAATACCATTAAAAAGTTTTATTTCCAAAAATACTACATAACTAAAAACTGAATTATAAGGGTTTATAATTTAAATATTTGTGTTTGGGTTTAGTATTTTGGGTTTATTGTTTAGTATTTTGGGTTTAGGGTTTAGTTTTGAGGGTTTAGGGTTTAGTTTTGAAGGTTTAAAGTTTGGTTTTAGTTTTGTGGTATTTTTGGAAATAAAACTTTTTGTGGTATTTTTGAAAAATAAAAGTTGTTATGGTATTTTTGGAAAATAAACTTATTTTAGTGGTATTGATGAGAATTGCCCTAGTTTATATTAATTCAGATTTAAAATTTGAATTTAATATTGGTTCGAGTTATATTATGCATTTTGTTATAATTGAGATATGAAAAAGCCATCTGCAAAACGTTTAAGTTGATTTTGGCCGTTTCTCCCCCCCCCTCAAAAAATTTCAAATGTTAGGCCAAAAAATTTGTAAATGAAAATTTGTATTGGTTGAAATAGGCTTTTCTACCTGTTAATGATTATGGCCATTAAGATCCAATAAAACTGATTTTTGATAGATATAATTTGACATGGACATTATTTTCTATCTAACTAATATTACATTTTAAGTTTTTCTATTAACTATATTAATAGAAAATAATAATAAATAGAAAATTTTATAGATTGAATAATATATCTTAAGTTACCTTTGATATAACTTGTTTCCCTTGAATGAATTTCCTAAATAGAAAATAACATTATATATGTGATAACATACTTCCCCTATATGTCTCATTTTATGCCCCCAAAAGGTAAAATATATGTATGGGTTGTCTCTGCAATTACATGATTATCATGTTATACTCAATCACATGCCTACACGTAAGGGTGGAACTTATACCATATCCTAAAATTTTGGCAAAAAAGTTAATAAATAATGAGTCCAACAAAGAAATAAGAAACGTAATGAGTGTAAACACCTTTTATTTACTATATAAACAATCTTCATCCCAACAAATCACACATAAAAATATAATAGATATGAGGAAGAAGGTGAAGTTGTCGCTCATACAAAATGAAACATCGAGGAAAACAACATTCAACAAGAGGAAAAAAGGACTGATGAAGAAAATCAACGAGCTGGTAACTCTTTGTGATGTCAAAACATGTGCGGTCGTCAATAGTCCATACAACTCACCTCCGGAGGCTTGGCCATCAAGGGAAGGAGTTGAAGAAGTAGTGTCGAAGTTTATGGAGGTTTCGGTGAAAGAGCGGTCCAAGAAAATGGTGGATCAAGAGGCTTTTATACGTCAAAGGATCGCCAAAGAAAAAGAGCATTTGCATAAGCTGCGTGATGAGAACCATAACTCTAAGATTCAAGAACAGATGTTTGGTTGTCTCAAAGGGGAGATGGATTTGTATCATCTTGATGAAAGGGATCTGCGAGATTTGAGTTCTTTTATTGATAAGTATCTCAATGATCTTACTCGCAGGATTGAGATCCTTAATACGAACGGTGAGTCTTCATCATCTTTACCTACTGTTGTTGCGGATGCAGCTGCCCCAATCGAAAATCAGCAAAAGCCGGTTCAGTTCCAATATAAGGCTCTTTATGATTTTTATGATCAGATTCCTCAGAAAATCCGTGATTTTAATATGAATACGAATATGAATTCTAGTCAAAATATGATTCTGGATTTGAATCAACGTCTTGATGTTGGAAAGGATAAGGACATTCTTTGTATGGACAGCAGCCACCAACAACGCGAAATGGATTGTCTCACTACCATCACCAACGCCGTCGCTGATCTTTATGCTCCTAAGATCACCAATAATATCTAGTCTAAGAGATTTATTTCGAGTGAAGTGTTTGATCGTTTGCATTTGTGTTTTCTCCATTTCAGGGTTCTATTTTTTTTTTTTAATTCAGGATTCAAATTTCTTTTTTTTTTTTAGTTATTTATTGTAGTACTTAAAGATTTTGTCTTTTAGTCCATTGTTATGTTATTTCGATTTCTAGTTTTAACTATCTTTTCTTTTGGTAATTTATCATTTTAAAATCTATGAAATTTTATTTGAATAAATAAAATTTCTAAATATTTGGATGCATACGTCAGACCTCTAAGTTATTTATTATATTCCAAAGAGGCTAAACCTAACCTCATGTTGTAACAATATCCAAACTAATTATCTTGCGAAAAAATAAAGAGCATGCATAGTTCTATTTTTCTATGTAAACACATCGTTCCTGATTGACTCTCTCTAATGGAGAATATATTTCCGATATTTTATCAAAATTGAGTTTGATGTATGAAAAAGAAGTAAACATAAATGTGCACATTTTAGGTTTGACTATTGGCTTCCGTTGACTACGTCTAATGATGTTATATAGTACAATGTAGTTATTTTGCATTAATATTAAATACAAAGTAATTATTATTTTCACTAGAATATAATCAAAAAGATTATGAATGCCATGGCCATATTTTGTTGGAGATCAAATGCTGATAAAAAAACAGCCTCCGTTGGAATAATTGGGACAAATTGAGTTCACTAAAAAGCTCCATGCGGCCTAGAATTTCGTACAAATTTTTAGTTTAATTATGCTCTTTTGGCCAAAAAATTATAGTGTTTAATGGATGCCCATGAATCATCTTTTGCAAAAATAAATAAAAATTGAGGGATCATTAAAGGTCATTATCGGAAGGTAAACAAGTTAACGACACCAAAAGCTTACTCACCATCGTATGGATGGCGCAACTTTTGGTCTATTCGAGAGATAATAGACAAAATTCAAATGGGAGTGGACATTCGATTTCTGTCTTGAGTGATCCATGGGTTCCAAGAGAAACCGCTCAACTTGCGAATGTGACAAGTCTCTGTAGATTGTTTTATCAAAATCTTAAATTTAATCAAATGATTAACCCTTTAACTACTGAATGAAATTTTAATCTAGTTTGAGAATACAATAGGAAATGAAAATTCGGAAAAAATGTTGCAAGACATTCAACGGGATCCTCGTGATAATGTTACTCATGCTAAGCAAGAATATCAAGTATGGTCGAATAATTATACCACAGAGCAACACCCCGAGTCCGAAGAGCCGGTACGTTTTGCCGACCACGAGACAAAAAAATCTGGTTAGAAATGATTAAAAAATTGGAAACATAACGAAATAGTGATTGAGTAACACCAGGCCAATAGAAAATGGGTGGTATTATGTATTTTTTTTTCTTTCTTTGTGAAGCACTCTCTCTACTACAAAATTCATGAAATTAGATGTCAAAAAGACAGTTCGTGGAAAATTGGTGACCCTAACTGTGGTGTTGGATGGATTTGCAAAAACCATATTGGTGAGATGATCTTTATGGGCCTACAATATCGATGACGAAGTATTCTACTTCTTGGCAATAGTGTATGTATTAGTAGACATCAGATAAATGTGTGTCGATCGCTGTGAAACTGGTTATTCAGATCTGATCAATATGACTACCACACCCTCATGATGACTGACATTCTTGATATGCTCAAATATAATACCATAAAAGTACTTAAGCAGTAGCTGCAGTATGTTAGGGGTCGAACCACAAAGACTCAAGATATCACTCAATAGATTTCAGAATATGAATCAAGCTAAATAAAATAAATGTAATTGAAAACATCAAAATGATTAAAACTGGTTGTAAGATCAATGGGGGAAAGCGTTAAGCCAAGGAAAATTCGTATATAAATCAGAATTGCAGATCAAACAGATTGTCAGGAAAATATTAAGCACCGTTTTTGAACTTGAAACACATGTAAAATCAACGAACCGTCGCTGCAAAGATTATCTATGTCCAAACCTAGAATTCCAAATTTCTTTGCAAATTCTATGAATTCAAACAAGCATTAATGAACAGGTTGAATTGTTCACAAAATCATAAACCAAATTTCTTTGCGAATAGATCTTTTGCTCACCAAACACTAGTTCAGGAAATTTATCACACTTTCGTGCCAATTAATCAACCTAATATCATATTCTAGGTCGCGAAACTAGAATAAGCAGTAATCACAAGTCTAGGTGAAGAACTCTATGGATTTTCTCTAAACAGTTCAGTTCAACCTAACAATTCATCAAATACCTTTGAATAACCCTAAACCTAACAAGGAATCTAATCAGACATGGTGAATGAAACAAACATAATGAATAATATAGATTGCATAAAAGAAATAAAGTAAGAATACAAATAGGGTTCCAAATCTTCTCCCAAAACTCTGCTACAAAATCTCTATCTCCGGGTATGAGTTCTCTCTAAAAAGTGGCTGAAAAACCTAATTATATCCTAAGAAAACGTTTTGGGCTTAATTGCAAATACTAAAATCTTCTGGGCCGAAGAGCAGATTCTTCAAACTCATCGCGTTCTCTTCCTTGGATGTCGGTATCGACCGATGCCATATGTGGTATCGATCGATAGAGAAACAGCGGGTCACGTTCCTTCCAAGTGTCAGTGTCGATCGACACTAGGTGGTGTCGGTCGATACTGAGGCTTCATATCGGCTCCCGAACTGCTTGATCCATGTTCAGCCCCTAAAACGTAAAAGAATACCCTTCTTATATTCTTCTTTTTACAATTCGCAATTTCACAAAAAGAATTTTTAAAAAGTTCACACTCATAAGTTTTGACGCGTTATCCCAATCCCATAATTTTGGCAAAAACCTTGACTTTTTTGAATGTGGAAATTAAGCCGCAATTTCATAATTCCAATTAGAAAACCACAATCTCGCAATTTTGAATCTTTTTGTGCAAACCAAATATTCATTCATCAAATGGATTAACGGAGTCAGAAATAAACATTGTAAGGGAATGTTTCTGCTAAAGAGTCAGCCTCAACATTGGCTGCTCTTGGGATAAACAACACTTAAAGCTTACAATATACATAATTCCAACACAAAAACACGATCTTGAGATTTTGAATCAAAAACATGGTTTTAAGATTCTAATGTAAATATACAATTATGAGGTTCACTAATTTTGGCGCCAAATCGCCATTTTGCAAGTTTGCATCAACTTCCCATTCCATTGCTTTCGAGTTAACTCCCAAATATTTATTTTTCACTAACCCTCAAAGTATATAATACCTCAATTTTGGTTACTATCAACCAAACATTTAAAATCTATATACAAATTAGATATGCATCTTCATCATGTTCTTCTTCATCAACTTCTTCATCTTTTTTTAGCTTGCGTATGCAAATTTTCATATTTAACGTAATCCACTGACCCAAGAAATAATAGGGAACTAATAAGAAGTCCTTCTATGGAGATGGAAATTCACTTTTTGAATCCTATTCATCTAGTGATTTACACGTCATAGAGTTGTTACCTCCAATTGGCGTCATGTACGAGAGATCATAAGAGAATTCCCCAACTCTTGGAGCAGAAGGTGCTATACAATTCACATTAACATACACTCCTTGTGGCTCCTTGAAACACTGACCGCAACCAATGGACCATGTCTATTCTGAAGGACTAAAATATTCTCACTGATGTGGAGCCATGCACTAGTGGAATTTCCACACCTGAATTGAGTCCATGTGTCCTTATGGTTAGCATAGTAGTGACTATATAGATCCTTGTACATGCCTGTGTAGTTCCAGCTTGGTGCAGGATAGAGCACAAAGCAAAACTACATTCCTTCTCATGGACTAACTCTTTGCCATAAGAGAATTTCTCGGTGCACTAGCCATGTGTGGCGTTTGGGCATGGGATAATGACTGCTTCCACAACTTTCTCCATTATCCTAGATCGATAGTTACCAATGGGAAAAGCGCAAGAAAGGCATTTATTCTTCAGTGTAGTACTAGTAGTATATTAGGAAGAACAAGTGATATGTCCATTGTCACACTAAGACACATAACTCGCAAGACTTAATTTCGGATTACAAGTCAGTGGATCATCAACCAAATACAAACTTATACAAATATAAAACTGGTAATTCATATGTTATCTGGAAAAGAATTTATACAAGTCAGTGGGAATGAACAGTCATCTATTATGTTTTTTGAAGCAGTTTATTCCCATAATTCGTTTTCTATTCGATCAAAACAAAAAAGCGGTCTTTGCGAATCATGATATATACAATAGTTACCCATATTTCAGTGACTATAATGAGATTAACATCTCATTATATGCTAGTAAATTAAGCTATTTACTGTAATCCTACAAGTCTCACACATATATGCTAGTAAATGAAATCTTCCTAATGCTACATTTTAACCAAAATCATCCATAAACCCTAAAGCACAACTGTTTTCAAAATTTCTGAATCAAAGCCGAAGAAGGAAGATTTGATATATTGGGATCATGAGAGCATGACAGCCAATGGGACAAGTGCGGAGATTTAGCTCGAACAACGTCCTAGATTGTGCTACCATATCTTTTCCACCATTGTAGCCATCTTTTTCTATAAGTCGTTGTCTCTTTTGGTAACTGTTGGACGCTTCTCCGGCCATAGCTATCAGATTCTGGAGGAATCAAGTCTAGATATCGATCCGTTTCGCTTCCCTACTTTGTAAACATATGAGGTTTGGGTCAGATTTCAAGATTCCCTTTTTGTAAATCCTAATTTACATTTTCTATTATCTCGCTAGAACTTTTTATGACTTTTTTTTCTAACTCTTACCATTTACCGTCAACTCATATGTCAAGATTTAATGGGATTTAATTATTTGGATTTTAATTGAAATAAATTAGCAAATTGATTCTTAAAAAGTTGAAAGAAATGAAACTAATCATTATAAAGTATAAGTAATTTTTCTAAAAATATAAAAGATATTTTAAATATCAATATTTGTTTTGCTTAAATTTTACCTTTTTAATCACTAATTGTTTTGTTTAATTTAGAATTTTTTTCTTCTTATAACAACTCAACTAATCACCCACAAAGATTGGATTTTAGGATACCATTTTCTTACTCTTTCATTATTTTCACCACATATATAAATCTAAGAGAATATGTCTTTTGACTTTTTTACTTGTTAGAAACATCATCATAAGTCACAAAGCAATTGTTTGTCTCATACTTTAGCTATACTAAAATAAACATAAACAATTTATAATCGGGTTTAAGTTATACTTATGGCCTAATGGCCTTATTGTTCCTTTGTAGTTGTCTTTGACTCATCTAGTCATCTTCTTCTCTTTGACATTCTCTCTTGTGCAGGATAAGCAATCTCTCATGCAGTTATTCTGCTAAATAACTTATTAGTTATGCGAACATGTAATAAAATATTTTCAGCAAAATCTTTTAATTATTTATAAGTAATGTTGGCAAAAAAAATTGAACAAATTTTTGCAATCTTTGATATGATTCTTCTAAATCTTTGAATTGGTTACACTCCAAATTATGATATTTTGATTTCATTGAAATGAACAAATTTTTTTGATTAGAATGCACATCATAACTATATATATCACAACCACCACAATTGAATACAAATTTGAAGAACAAAAAACAATCATTTTGATTTCAGAGTTTTAAATCATTCACCAAAAAACGTAAAAAAATTTACAATGTCAGATATCAAAATATCATGATATATATATTTATAAATCTTGATATAGATTTACATATCACGATATTTTAACAAACTTTATGTCATATATGTTTCGACATATCATGATATTTTAATATATATTACAATATATGGTCTGACATATCTTAAATATATGTTATGATATATTACTATATCTTACTATAGCTTTACATATCTTGTTATATATTAACATATTTATGGAAGAGAAGGAGGATCGATTTTGTTATCTAGGATTCCAGATAATATTGCGTATGTAAGGGTATAGCGCATATACATCATTATGGTGTATTAATTGTTCTAAGCGTTTGCTTACTGTTTAGTATTGGGAAGGATGTGCGTGAGGCTCGACGGATTCGTAGGCCTCTTGTATGATTCTTGCTGGAGTAACACAAAATTTTTATTAAAGATGTCACGACATCCATTGACATAGCACAAGAGTCGCTATCACCACAATTAATGAACTGAATCGACGGCAGAGCATAGGTCCCACATCTGGTGTTATTCTGCGTTTTGTTCTCTACGTGAAGGTACTCGGGTTTTTTTTTCTGAGGGCATTTTTGTCCTAAAATTTTATGTTAGATTTTTTTTTTTTGTAAATTCTGAAAAACTTATACCTCTTTCTTAATTATTTTACAAAACATATGTATAAAGATAATTGACTCTTATTTTTATCGCTTTTCTCCATATACTTTTTTTTACATTTTCATATATTTTTTTGTTTATTTCTTCAAATTTTTATTTACTTACTCTATTATTGTTTGCAATCATTTATATATACTATTTGATAATCTACCAAAATTTTCAATTAATTTTCCATCAAATTAAAAAAAAATATTAATTCATATTTAAAACTATGCAAGAGACTTCAAACGCGTATGCACTCATGCCGGCATCTTTATACGCAAATCACATAATATAACTTAATTGGGTAGATATAATAGATATATCTCACTGTGATTCGTAAAAAAAAATTAAATAAGAAGCGAAAGGAAAAGAACGTAGCATGATCCCAACAGTTTGAAAAAGTTTTTGATTCACTGACCTAACCTCTAAAACCTGAGCAAAAAGATGAGAGGACTCTTCGCATCTTCTCAGATGTGAATATATTTTCTTTCACTGCCGATGCAAATCTGCATTTTCCAATGCTCATGTTTAATCATGTAAGACGGAATGAACATGAAGCCATCATCTTGCAGATGTTTTTACTTTCTCACTTTCCGAATTTTCATCACCATCAATCCATGTCTTAGTGTTCTAAACTGGTTTACTTTAGCCAGACTACCTCGCTAAACTGGTTAAATTTAGCAAGACTACATGATAGGTTGTGCATTACCGGAGCCATAGATGCAGTTTGGTATACAGTCACGTGCACGCCCTCCGATCCCTTGAAAGCCTGAACTACGTACAATCAAATCACCCTCTTTCTCTTCCTGCAAAATGACCATCTTCTTCCTACTAAGGTTCATGCCAAACCAAAAAAGAACTGACAAACACAAACGGGATGATGTCTCGTCACTAGAGTTCACAAAAACAAAAAATAAAAAAGTTTTATATTTTGTAAAGTTTTTATAAGGTTTTATAAAACATGTTATTTCCCAACAATATTTTCTATTGGTATTCTCGAAAAGTGGCATCTCTCAAAATTGCCCAAAAACATGAGACAAAGGTTCTTTAAAAGAGTCAAATAGTTAAATACCAATTTTTTGGAAAATAATTAAGGAAGTACACATGACAAATTTATATTTGCAGAAGAGGAGAGAGAGAAAACAGTGTATTTTTCATAATGCCAAAACTAACTTCAAAAAATTGGGCTGAGATATTAATGTAGTGGACACATTCTGTATATAAATAATCTGTAATTTGGGTTTCACGAAAAAGATGAGTACATAATGATGGTTATATGACAAGTCATCGAGAATTGCTAAAAGTAGACAAAAAATTCAGTTTGAATGCAAATCTAGACCTAAAATTGAAACAAATGCAAAACTAGACCTTTGGGGTATAGAAATTACATTAACCTCCTTATTTGCAAAAAAAAAACAGAAACTGCAATAACAGTTCTAACCTCTGCGCGGCGTAGACTTCTTGAACGAAGTCTTACAATAGACTTCGTTCATGAAATCTGAACCGTTATTAAACTTTAAATTTAAATCAGAAAAATAATAAAAAATATTCTCAATGTAATTTCTTCTAAAGAAAATAAGATTATCTAAAATATGAACTTTATAAATTAAAATTTCCAAAACTTTCATAAATTTTAAACATGTAAGGTTGATTATGTTCTAAAATACCATAAATAGTCGCAGACTTCGACCATTAAGTTTGGAACCGTAATTAAATATGAAATTTTAATAAAAAATGATAAAAAAAATATTTCGAAATTTTTTTTTGAAAGATAAATCATTTTAAATCAAATCGAATAGGTTTAAAAATAAAATTTCATAAAACTATGCCATTTGATGTAAACCATGTGAGGCATATAGGTTAGAGGTTGCCAATGTGTAACAATCCATGCATATATCTTTAGGGTTAGATTTAGTTTGATATGTTTTTGATATAAAATAGCGATCCTTCGTATAGTTGTTAGATTTTGAATATATTATACTATTTTCATGTCAAATATTAGTATTTGTTAACAAATAGTGAAATAAACATTCGAATTTTAGAGTTTAAAGCTTACAAAACAAACTTCTCGAGTTTTGGGTAAGTCTCACGGTAGATTTCGCGTGTGATGTCTGTAAGATTTTGTTATCGTAGACTTTTTTGTAGAAGCCTGAAATTCAAATGAATCCAAAATTTTGAAATGTTTTGCGAAAAATTTTGAGGGAAAAAAAAAATTTACATTTACTAAAAAAAGATAAAACTGAAATTGCAATAGTTAATCTGGGTAAAAAAATTAAAAAATCTTCATCGCTCTGTTTCTCCTCCAAATCACCAAACGTCGCCGGAAATCTCTAAACGCCGACACTCTTTCTCCTCTTTCGCCGTAAGTTATCGATATTCTTCCTCCCTGCAGGAAAACCCCAAACTATAATCACATCTTTTATTTGATTCGCAGATCTGGGAATCGCAACCGTCGGTGAAGAGAGCATTGATTCTAGATGACGATGAAGATGAAGATGAAGATGAAGATGAAGATGAAGATGAAGATGAAGACGTAGATGAAACTCACACTTTAACCCAGATCCTGAGATGTCAATGCAAAATTTTGTCAATGTGATGCACGAAAAGATTGTGTTTTATTGTCTAAGAGGACGAGGGTTGATTGGAAATCGGGTGGAAAGTTTTATCTTGAGTCAAATGGTGAAAAGATGAAAGTCATTGCTCAAGTCTACATAACTAGGGTGGACCGTTTCATCTTTTCACCATTTGACTCAAGATAAAACTTTCCACCCGAGTTTCAATCAACCCTCGTCCTCTTAGAAAACAAAACACAATCTTTTCGTTCATCACGCTACTCCTTCTTCACCAGGTTGACAAAATTTTGAATTGACATCTCGGGGTCAGGGTTAGTAAGTGTGAGTTTCATCTTCATCTTCATCCTCATCATCATCTTCCTCTTAGACAATCGTTTCGTGCCGGAAGATCAAAGAGCACCTGATCCTTTGGATTTCTATAAACCTTTAATTTATTTATTTTTAATTTCTTTTGAAATGGATTGGAACTTTATTTCTTTAGTTTTACGTTAATTATCTTTAATTTCTCTTATTATGTTAATTATCTTTCGGAATCTTTGATTTCTTAGTATGTTAATTATCTTTAATTTCTCTTATTATGTTAATTATTATTGGAACCTTGATTTTGTAAATCAAATACAAAGTTCGAAAACCGCAAAAATACAAAAAGAACTGGTCATACAGAACACCTAGAGACTTCTAAAAGTAGACTTCACGAGTAGACTTCACGAGTAGACTTCACCAAGAGACTTCGTATTCATACAGAACACCCAATTAGAGACTTCTCCAGGAGACTTCCAGCACAGACTTCCTCTATAGGAAGTGGTATAATCATTTGCATACCCATATTTATTCTTCATTGCAGATCTAATCATCTTCGGCGTTACTCCATCAATTGTTCCCCATTTGGTAGACTTCTTTGTAGAAGTCTGTAAGATTTTGTTATCGTAGACTTCTTTGTAGAAGTCTGAAGCAACTGTTAATGGTTTTCTAGAACATAATCAACCTTAATTTTATGAAAGTTTCTGAAATTTTAATTTATAAAGTTCATATTTAGGATAATCTTATTTTCTTTAAAAGAAATTGCATTGAGATTATTTTTTATTATTTTCCTAATTTAAATCTAAAGTTTAATTACGGTTTAGACTTTGACCATGAAGTCTGGAACCGTAATTAATTGTGAAATTTTAATAAAAAATGATAAAAAATATTTCGATCAAACTTTTTGAAAGATAAATTATTTTAAATCAAATCGAATAGGTTAGTGGAGCATAAAACTAAACCATTTGATGTAAACCATGTGAAGCATATAGGTTAGTGGTTGCCAATGGGTAAGAATCAATGCATATATCTTTAGGGTTAGACTTAGTTTGATATGTTTTTGATAAAAAATGGCGATCCTTCGTATAATTGTTAGATTTTGAATATATTATACTATTTTGATGTCAAATGTTAGTATTTGTTAACAAAAAGTGAAAACATTCGAATTTTAGAGTTTAGGGCTTACAGACTTCTCGAGTCTCGGGTGAAGTCTCACGGTAGACTTCGCGTGTGAAGTCTGTAAGATTTTGTTATCGTATGAAATTCAAATAAATCCAAAAAAAAGTTTAATATCATAAATAAACTTATGTTCTTAAACAGAGATTTAGATAGATAAATTCCCTATCTAGGGACAATTGCCCTGTATTTTGCTATCATATCAAACATCAAGAAGTCGTCTCTCAAATCTTCAACCTCTTCCATCGCTGGGTTGAACAAAATGTCTGATAAGCCTTCTTCAGTTTCCAGCCAAGTGTCATCATCACCACCTGTGGTAATTAGATTGGTATTATTGAGATCAATTACGATATGTTAAACTGTAGTGAATAACACACTTACGCGCGAACGGATTGATCCTCCATAATTTAAGCACCACGATCACCGCTCCACCCCTCCTGTTCCAAAAGCCATTCCAGAAGTTATAAGCGTGTTCACCGGTTGCCACACACTTTAACATATTGTCCCTATTATGATTAATAAAAGGTGGTTGTAAATTACAATAATGTGAGTTTCGTCATGGTATTATTATTGTTTGGTTTAAACTTACATGACATCTTTGATGTGAAACACACTCTTTGTATGTGCACGGCCATGTGGACTCTCTTGAAGGGGGCATGTGTTGCAGAGCATGCCCATAGTATCTACATCATAAGTGTTCTCCTTTAGTTAAATAAAGTTACATGCATATAAATTATGGGTTAAGAAATTTGCATGCATACCTACAGCAACGTTTGTTTTGGTTTTGATGTCATGTATTTGAGTCAAACTTAAAAAATCCAAGTAGTGCTTGTCGTTCAAAAGATCAATTTTTATGATTCCAGTCTTTGTAGAAAGGATTGTAAGTACGAAGCGAGAGTTTGTTGCACGAACGCTGCGAATCCTGGCTGTACTGCTACTTCTGTATTTCAATCCATTGCCCTTCATACTTCTCCAATCCAGAGAACGTTGGCACATGTACTGGAGTAATCACCAACTCCATCTTAGTTCCCTGCATAAGAAAAAGCATCACCAAAGTATTGTATTGTCAGATCCATGTGACTGCATGTCTGCATGTAAGTGAATATCTCTTACCGCTTCATCTACTAATACGTAGGACCAGTAGGGACCTTCATTGAGAACGGAGTAAGAGTAGGCGCGGAGAATCTTGACTTTAAAACACCAATCTGTTTTGCTTCCATTGGCTCTTTCATTTGCTTCGGCTAGAAGGTTGTAAGCATCCATTGGGTTTTTATTTTTCTTGTTGTGAGTTTTGTGTTGTTGAGATAAAAGCAGTTAAGAAATGAATTCGTCTATGGAGGTGGAATGATTAATAGATGGAAAACTGAAAAGACAGACGTATCTTAAGGACGTGACTTAAAAAAAAAAAAATGCAACGTTTTTGGTTCTTTAATGTTTTGTTTTAAGGGTTACAGACTTTTTCAATAATGTCTGTTTACGAAGTGTGTAAACGAAGTCTCCAAATGAACTTTGAAATGACAGAATATAGACTTCATGAGCAGACTTCACACGCAGACTTCACCGAGAGACTTCTTTGGCGAAGTCTGCAACAGACTTCCTCTGTAAGTCAGCGATTTATCTAATTTCGAAAAATTTCGAAAAAATTTAATATACGAAGTCTGAAATAAAAAATATTTTGGGGGGAAAAAAATTACATTTACTATATAATTTACATTTACATTTTCTTCAGTAATGTCTGTATACGAAGTCTGTAAGCGAAGTCTCCAAATGAAGTCTGAAAATTGTAGACTATAGACTTCATGAGCAGACTTCACACGCAGACTTCTACGAGAGACTTCTTTGGCGAAGTCTGCAATAGACTTCGTCTGTAAGTAACCAATTTATCTAATTTTGAAAAATTTCAAAAAATTCCAAAAAATTCCAAAACATTTCGGAGATTGAAAAGACGTTTAGGTTAAAATTTTGGGGGGCAAAAAAAATTTACATCTACTAAACAAGATAGAAATGAAATTGCAATAGTTAATCTGGGTAAAAAAATTAAGAAATCTCCATCGCTCCTTTTCTTCTCTGAATCACCAAAAGTCGTCGGAAATCTCTAAACGCCGCCGACACTCTTTTTCCTCTTTCTCCTCTTTCTCCTCTTTGGCCGTAAGTTATCGATATTCTTCCTCCCTGCGGGAATACCCCAAACTCTAACCGCCGACACTCTTTCTTGCCAAAAAATCACCATACGACGACACTCTCTCTACGACGACACACTCTCTCTACTCTTTCTCTGAACTGTTTCTTATTTTTTTTTCTGTATCTAAGCCCATCTTTTATTTTATTCGCAGATCTGGAATTCGCAGACTTCATTCACATCTTCATCTTCGTACGGCTAATCAAATTAAATTTCAGTTTAGTCTCTTCGTTTGTCCCTTTTCTGATATCGGATTTACTAGAGTATTAGAGACTTTATAAGGGAAGTCTATATGAAGACTTCACCGGCGAAGTCCGTACACTTCACCGTTATCTAACTTCCCGTTTTTTCTTCTGTGACATAGGTTTGTAATATGGCTCTTTCGCACAAAATAACTGAATATGAATCAAAGGAGGATATTTACCATATGCCAGAGTTTCCACCCAGGCATTTCACCGAAGACGCTGAGCCGCAGCCTGAAAAAAGTATAGCCTATGATATATCATGGTTTTTACCCATTTTAAGCCATAATATAAGTCCTTTTTGTCGAGTCTTTTCTCTAGTTTTAGAGTCTTTCAGGTTCTTTTCAATAGTTGGTTTAATCGTAGTTGTTGGTTATTTCTAGTTTAATAACGGAATTATTTGGATTTTAAGTTATTTGACTTGACATGTTGTGGAAGTATTTGCCGGTTGTTACACTCTTGAAGTGAATCTTCATACGGTCTCATCTTCCTAGCTATTGTAAGAACTCTTGCAAAGTAACTATTCACAGTTTCTCCCTCCTTCATTTGAAGTGTCTTGTACTCCTTGCGAAAATCTTGGAACTGTGCTCTCTTCACCTTAGTGGATCCTTCAAACTTCTGTTTAATACTTTCCTGTATTTGTTTGCTCATGTCCGTGTTGAGGATGGTTTCAAGAATTTCACAATCGATTGATTGATAAAGAAATTTTTTGAGTTTCAGGTCCTTCAATGTCTCCTCTTAAATCTCTTTTTTTGTGCTTGATATATCATGATTTTTACCCATTTAAGACCATGATATAAGTCTTTTTATCGAGTCTTTGTATTGTTTCCGTAGTCTTTTAGAGTCTTTTCAGGTTTTAGCATGTTTGGAGCTTAATTGGAGTTTTAGAGCATTCTGGAGCTTTGTGGCATTCGTTGAAGACGTTCCCACCGATGGATTGAGCTCAAATTTGGACACGAGATAGATCAATGGATTAGCTTTCATTTGGAAGAGGTTTGAGGCCATTCCGACGGTGCGATCAAAAGTAATTCCAGTTTTCGTGAAGACAGTCCAGTCTGGCAAAACACCAGAAATGTCCTGGTATCGACCGATACCAGTTGGTATCGATCGATACCGACTGTAGGAAGGGAAAACACGCGTTTTTACAAGTTTTAAGAGTCTGCAACTTGGCCCAGAAGACTTTATTATTTTCAAAAAAGCCCAGAACGTGTTTTAGACTTATAAATAGGGTTTTCAGCCACCTGTTTAGGCTACGCTTTATTCTATGCATTATTTTAACCTGGTGATTTCTGGAGAAAGAGTTCTTCTGCAACTGAGTTTTAAAGAAGAATTCTTGAACCTCTTTGTATTTCTACTCTATTTGATTTTTATATTATGATATCTATTCTATTCATTGTGTTTGTTGCATTCACCATGTCTGAGTAGATCCCCTGTTAGGATTAGGGTTACTTAAGGGTATTTGATGAATTGTTAGATCTGAATTGATTGTTAGGGAATATTCTATAGAGCTTTTCACTTAGACTTGAGTTTAATGCTGATTTTAGCCTCGCGAATTAGAATCTGATCTTAGGTTGTTTGATTGGCACGACAGTGTGATTGATTGCCTGATCTAGTGTTTGGTGAGCAAAAGCCCTATTCGCAAAGGAATTTGGTTTAGGGATTTTGTGAACAATTGAACTTGAACTTTAATGTTTGTTTAAATTCTTTGAATTTGCAAATGAATTTGGAATTCTAGGTTTAGGCATAGATAGTTTTCGCAACGACAGTTGGTTTACTTTACATCTGTGTTTCAAGTTTGAAAGCGGAGCTTAATTTATTCCTGACAATTGATTTGATTTGATAATTCTGATTTGCCTGCTAGTTTCCCTAAGCCTAGCGTTTTCCTCCATTGATTTATATCCTTAATTTAATTGCTTTGTTATTCTTGATTTCATCTATTTGGCTTAGCGTAATTTGATTCTTGAAATCTATTGTGTGATTCTCTGAGTCTTTGTGGTTCGACCCCTAGAATATTACAGCGACTGCTTAGATACTTTAGGGTATTAATTTTGAGCATATCAGTGCTTTAGTAGGAGTAACTCCTTCAATCATGTTGGTCCCCTACTCTATGAGATCCCAATACTCTTTTGAATAAATGAAATTCTCCATCAAACGCGCTCAATGATCATAATGACTATAAAACCGTGGAATAGCCGGAACAACGATCCCTTTCACACTGCTGCTATCTCCCATTGGAATTTCTCTTTCTTCTCACTTCTCTCTCTCTCTCACTAAATCAGGTCTTTTTAGTGATGAAGCTCTGATACATTTCTTGAAATTGGTTACAAATTGAATGATCAAAGCTTTTCTGATTGATGAAAATAAGAGAGTACAAACATGATCCATAGAAAGGAGACTGAAACAAACCCGAAACAACAAAGCAACAGACTCCTAAAACTTAGCAACCAATAGAGACTCAAGCACACGACTCGGTAACACTTATTGGACTAAAGCAACTACATCTATAGACTAGGAATTACTTATTCTTGCTTTGACCAAATCCTAACAAGTGTTGGCGGGAAAATAAGTCTCTTATCACTTTGACAACAAACTTGTTTTGATGATAGATTAAATGTGACAAAGTTGATATTCTGATAGAGAAATGTAGCCGATTAATTTTGGTGATATAGTTATTTGATAGAGTAAATATTTAGTGGCGGTAGACTTAGTTTTGGGCCATAGACTAATACACATTAATAGTTTTATATGACAGAGAAAGTCCATTTGACGATAGATTAATGTGACAAAGTAAGTCATTTAAATTTTTGTGATAGACTTATATAGTACACAAATTGGAGTATGTTAAAATGATGGGCTTCTTGCTAAATTGGACTTTTATTTGAAGTTAATTACAAAACTATACCCTTCATCCTCTTTCTTTCAAAATGCCTTAAAATACCACAACTTTTTTTCACAAAAATACCCAGCGCAGACATCTCCTATGAAGTCTAATGGCTGGCTTTGAAACAAAATAACTCAAAGATTCTCACGTAATAACGAAAAAGCCATCATCTTTAGTAGTTTCCAACCACCATTACAAACCAAAATTGAGCTCCAAATGTTTCAAACAACAGAATTAAAAGATGTTAAAACTCTAAAATTGAGTTAAAAGCTCCATTTTTTGTCGATCTCCTCTCTCATTCTTTCCCATTTCAACCATTTATAGATCTCCATTTCTTTCTCAAAAATCTTGTTTTCAAAATTTATCATCCATAGATCTTGCGATTTACTAAGATTTGTGCATAATAACGTCTGGGTTTCTTGGGTATTGGTAGCGTGAGCAATTCTTGGCTGTTTAAGAATCTAAAATCAAACTTAAACCGAATCTTGATAATTTTTGCTTTCTTTTCTCCGATTTTCCAGAGGGCAGACTTCAAGGGTGAAGTCTTAATAGTCAATTTGAGGTTAGTTTTGCAATAAACTTTCTGCGTCTTAGACTTCATGATGAAGTCACGATAAAGTCTCAAGTTCTCCTTGAAAACGAAAAATAGGTGTTGGGACTTCACCTTCGAAGTCTGCATACAAGAAGTTAGTTTACAATTGACCATAAGTTTGACTTTTTACATAGACTTCTCCTATGAAGTCTGTGAAAAATGGGAATTAGTTTTGCAATTGACCAAAACGAATATTTTTTTATCGAGATTCCATCTGAGAAGTATGCTTGAAAAGGGGTTACTTTTGCATTTGACTAAAATTTTGAAACATTGACTATTGATAGACTTCCAGATGAAGTTTGGAACAATGAAGCTGTGGAATTAAAAAAATCAAAAATCTTGGTCAGTTGCAAAGTAACCATTTTTCTACACAGACTTCTCAGACGAAGTCTCATGTAGAAGTCAAACATGGTCAATTGTAAAACCAGACCCTACTTTATGGGTAGACTTTCCCAGAAAAGGCTCTGAAAGTAAAATGACTTCATTGTGGAAGTCTTATTACGTAATAGACTTTAAAGGCGAAGTCTCATACCGCTTAGACTTCCCAAATGAAGTCTACTGAAAAAGTCAAAGTTGTGGTCAATTGTAAAACTACACCCTAAACTGGTATAGACTTCTTAGACGAAGTCTCGTTGTGTAGGATATTCTGCCTGTGAAACCTCTTGAAAAAGTTAAACTCTGGTCAATTGCAAATTCAGACTCCTGATTCAGACTTCTCGGGCAAAGTCTCCCCTGGATCGCTTAGCAGACTTCCTATAAGAAGTCTGGTAAGAGACTTCATCCGAGAATTCTATATTGATAATTTTAGTAAAAAATGAAATTTTAGCTTATTTGTTATTAGTTATTTTAATATTTTTTCATAACATGTGTGTTATGTATAGTTTTTGATGTTTTAGAAGTTTGACCTATTTTTATCACATAATCTTTAGACTTAACAAAGAAAGTATGTCCGCAAACTTCGACTGAGAAGTCTCTTGCACTAAATTTTTAAAAATGTATTTATATCATATTTATTTTTTATTTTCAAGATTTTAATTTTTTCATGTGTGTTAGTTATTGTTGTTGTTTATGTATGAGTTTCACATTTTAATATGTTATATTCTATCTTAAATCGATTTAAGGAATTTCTGGTAATTATTTATTGCAAAACTTCACATTTGAAGTCTCCTAACAGACTTCGTATGAGAAGTGTGATGATAGACTATTTTTGAGAAGTTTCATATGATAATTTTTAGTTTAAATAAAATTTTAGCTTATTTGTAATTAGATAAAAAAAATTTGTCCTAACATGTGTGTTACGTATGACTTTTGATGTTGTATAAGGTTGAACTATTTTTATTGTATAACTATTTTTAATCCATTTTCATTAACTTATTAGGTATTTAGCTAATATTCTTGAGACTTCACATGGAGTCTGTTAAAAGACTTTGCTTATGAAGTCTCTTGCACTAACTGTAAAAAAAAAAAAAATCATTTGTATCTTATCTCTTGACCTAATAGTTTATATTTGTTTCATATATTTTTAAGATAATGGTTCAAGTACCTGCTGTCTATAAATAATGGGTGATGAGAGACTGGAAGTGGCATTTTGAGGTGGATAATCCCAAAGGAGGGAGAATGTTTTTTTTGAGTGATCCTTGTACACACCGTGAACTCATTGAGATGGCACAAGCAGATTATGAGCTGGACAAGAACGCTGAGTTGGTCGAGTGAACTTACTCGTTGTCGGATTCAATGTTGCAACTAGCGGATACAGATTCTCCTACACCACCTATGCATGTCACAAATGATGAACAAGTGCGGTCTTTGGTTGAGTTATGTGAAATGCATGTTGTACGCCTTTGTGTCTTGAGTCTCTTTGGTATGGCTAGTGGCAACGAGGTTGCTGGTGGAAATGTTGACGAAGAACTCGAGGATGATGCAAAAGAATTTAAAGACGAATATATGGATATGTCAGATGGTAGTGAGGGTAACGTCAACGATGATGATGATGATGCAGAAGACTTTCATGTAGGTGAGGTTAAAGAAGAGTACTTTGCGGATTATATTGTGTATGGGAAAGTTAAGGATGAGGATGTTAGTGAAAATGATAAGATGATAACACGTGTCCTGGTGCGGAAGGTGACTTTGTTGGTGAAGACCGGAGATCCAACATGACATGGTCAGACGGTATCTATATGAGTGGGAGTTTTCCTACCAAGTATGTGCTTGTATCCGAGCTGCGATTGACGACGATAATGTCAAAATTCATGTTCAAAGTGCATAATTCTACACAAAAACTGTTTGTAATTATGTATGGTGTGAAAAGATGCAATTGGAGGGTTAGAGTGGCTGTGAAAAACAAACCAAAAAGGTTTTGGGTGACCTTGTACAAGAAAGATCATACTTGCAATGTGGCGGACCAAATTTATCTGCGCAAACGTCATGCTCCAAGATATATTGCTCAACTGTTTTATGATGAATGGGGAACAAACGATGGAGTAACGCTGAAGATGATTAGATATGCAATGGAGAAGAAATATGATATGCAGATAAATTATACGAAATCCTATAGAGATTTGATATTTTCACAACAATTGGTGAGGGGAACAGCGAAAGATAGATATGAGCAACTGCCGTCGTATCTCTATCGCATCGGGCTAGCCAATCCTGGAACTGTCACTGATCTTATGGTTGATTATTGAAACATATTCA
Organism: Crucihimalaya himalaica; assembly: GCA_004349715.1. Classification (NCBI taxonomy): domain Eukaryota; kingdom Viridiplantae; phylum Streptophyta; class Magnoliopsida; order Brassicales; family Brassicaceae; genus Crucihimalaya; species Crucihimalaya himalaica. The sequence continues at coordinate 569,183 of SMJT01000028.1, forward strand.
AATATCTGTTAATGGGTCTTGTTGCCTCTATTACCGGTTTTCACTATCTCATAAGAGTTATGATGGTGGATGGGTGCCATCTATCGGAGAAGTATGACAATGTTCTGCTAGTGGCTTGCTGGGAGGACGGGAATTGCCGCTAGCTTTTGCTATTGTTGAGAATGATGAATCATGACAATGTTTTTTCACTAAGTTGAGTGGATGTATCTTCGATCAATTTCCTTTGGTCATAGTGTCCGAGAGGCACGCCTTGATTAACAAGGCCATTAAAACAGTTATGCTATGGGCAACATGAGGATATGTTATTATCATCTACAAAAAAACATAGTCACAAATTACAAGGGAAAGCATCTTATGTACTTGGTGAGAGGCATTGCGTATGCATATACGCATTATGATTTTCACAGATACATGGACGCCTTACAGAAGATGAAACCCGAGCTTACAGATTACTTGGAGAACGCAAATGTGAAAATATGGGCCCGCTTTCACTTTCTGGGAGAACAATACAACATACAAATAAGCAACATCGCTGAATTAATAAACTCCGCATTTAAGCCAGCTCGAGGATTTCCCATACCATTTCTTTTGGAATGCATACGAGAAAAGGTAGGAAGATGGTATTTTAAAAGGCGAGACCTAAAAATTTTGTATGCCCTAAACTCTAAAATTCAAATATTGTGTTTTCTTTTTTTTGTTAACAAATACTTACATTTGACATCAAAACAGTATAATATATCCAAAATCTAACAATTCTATGAAAGATCAACATTTTGTATCAAAAAAATATCAACCTAAGTGTACATGAATTCTTATTCATTGGCAAACCATAAACATATTATGCCTTACATGGTTTACATCACACGGCTTAGTTTTTGAAATTTTATGAACTTTTATTTTTAAACATTTAGCTTTGATTTAAAATAATTTATCAATCAAAACTTTTTGATAAAAACATTTTTTATTAATTTTTAATTTAAATTGAAGATTTAATTACGTTTCCAGACTTCATGGAAGAAGTCCGGAACCGTAGTTAAAGCTTAGATTTAAATTAGAAAATAACTAAAACTAATTTCATTGCAATTTTTTTAACAAAAAATAAGTTTATCCAAATATGAAATTTATAAATAAAATTTCAGAAACTTTGATAAAATCAAATTATGTAATTTTGATTATGTTCTAGAAAACCAAAATTAGTCGCAGAATCCACTAGCGAAGTCCGAAAGCTTTTTGAATTTTTAGAAATTTTTAGAAATTTATTTGATTTTCAGATTTCTACAGCGAAGTTTACGCTCACAAAATGTTATAGATTTCATACACGAATTTATACAAAAAGTCTCCTACGAGACTTCACCCGAGACCTGAGAAGTCTTTATGTCCTAAACTCTAAAATTCGAATATTTTTTCACTTTTTGTTAATAAATACTTATATTTGATATCAAAATCGTATAATATATCCAAAATCTAACAACTATGTGATGGATCGATACTTTATATCAAAAAATATCAACCTAAGTCTAACCCTAAAGATATATACATGGATTCTTACCCATTGGCAAACCCTAAAGATATATACTTGGATTCTTACTCATTGGCAAACTCTAAACCTATTATGCCTCACATGGCTTAGTTTTCGGAAATCTTATAAACTTTTATTCTTAAACCTTTATCTATGATTTAAAATATTTTTTCTATCAAAAATTTTTATCCAAATAATTTTTAAATTTTTTTAAAATTAAATTTAAGATTTAATTACAGTTCTAGTCTTCGCATGCGAAGTCTCCGATTGTTCTTGGGTTTCCTACAACATAATCATCTTTACATGCTTTACTATATTGAAATTTTATGAAATTTTAATTTATAAAGTTCATATTTGGATGCACTTAAATCCTGTTTAAAAATTGCAATGTAATTATTTTTATTATTTTTCTAATTAAAAGTATTTAATTTCTATTTTAGATTTTCCTAGTGAAGTCTGCGACTGTTTTTGTTTTTCTAAAAGATAATCAATCTTACATGCTTTAATTTTATGAAATTTTCTGAAACTTTAATTTATAAAATTTATATTTGGATAAACTTATTTTTTGTTGGAGAAACTTTACTGAATTATAGTTATTGTTTCGCTAATTTAAAGTTCTAATTACGGCTCCATGGAGTCTCAGTCGTGTGAATGTTAGAACTGTAACTGCGATTTCTGTTTTTTCGTTTGTAAATAAAAGGGTTATTGTAATTTTCCTACCATTTTGGTATAATTTTTCATATGTTTCAATTTTGAGTCTAGTTTACAGTCAAACTCAATTTTGGGTCTAGTTTTAACAATTCTCCTAAAATGATAGACTAACATTACGTTGCAATAGAGTTTTTTCGAATCAGTTGATGATATATCATGGTTTTTACCCGTTTTAGACCATGATATAAGTCCTTTTTATCGAGTCTTTCTAGTGTTTTCGTAGTCTTTTAGAGTCGTTTCAAGTTTTAGCATGTTTGGAGCTTAATTGGAGTTTTTAGAGCATTCTGGAGCTTTTTAGCATTCGTTGAAGACGTTCCCACCGATGGATTGAGCTCAAATTTGGACACGAGATAGATCAATGGATTAGCTTTCATTTGGAAGAGGTTTGAGGCCATTCCAACGGTGCGATCAAAAGTAATTCCAGTTTTCGTGAAGACAGTCCAGTCTGGCAAAACACCCAGAAATGTCCTGGTATCGACCGATACCAGCTGGTATCGATCGATACCGACTGTAGGAAGGGAAAACACGCGTTTTTACAAGTTTTAAGAGTCTGCAACTTGGCCCAGAAGACTTTATTATTTACAAGAAAGCCCAGAACGTGTTTTAGACTTATAAATAGGGTTTTCAGCCACCTGTTTAGGCTACGCTTTATTCTATGCATTATTTTAACCTGGTGATTTCTGGAGAAAGAGTTCTTCTGCAACTGAGTTTTAAAGAAGAATTCTTGAACCTCTTTGTATTTCTACTCTATTTGATTTTTATATTATGATATCTATTCTATTCAATGTGTTTGTTGCATTCACCATGTCTGAGTAGATCCCCTGTTAGGATTAGGGTTACTTAAGGGTATTTAATGAATTGTTAGATTTGAATTGATTGTTAGAGAATATTCTATAGAGCTTTTCACATAGACTTGAGTTTAATGCTGATTTTAGCCTCGCGAACTAAAATCTGACTTTAGGTTGTTAATTGGCACGGAAGTGTGATTGATTTGCCTGATCTAGTGTTTGGTGAGCAAAAGCCCTATTCGCAAAGGAATTTGGTTTAGGGATTTTGTGAACAATTGAACTTGAACTTTAATGCTTGTTTAAATTCTATGAATTTGCAAAGGAATTTGGAATTCTAGGTTTAGACATAGATAGTTTTCGCAACGACAGTTGGTTTACTTTACATCTGTGTTTCAAGTTTGAAAGCGGAGCTTAATTTATTCCTGACAATTGATTTGATTTGATAATTCTGATCTGCCTGCAAGTTTCCCTAAGCTTACGTTTTCCTCCATTGATTTCATATCCTTGATACTTGCTTTTGTCATTCTTAGTTCCATCTATCTGCTTAGCTTAGTTCATATCTCTATATCTAGATGTCATCTTGAGTCTTTGTGGTTCGACCCCTAAAATACATTAGCGACTGCTTAGATACTTTTAGGGTATTAGTTTTGAGCATATCAAAATTTGGCGCCGTTGCCGGAGACTTTAATTTCACCATTAGATTACGATTAGAATTCGACTAAGTGTATTGAGCATCGATCGATACCCCTTAGTATCGATCGATACTCGTTGTACTTTCGACATCTTATGCGTTTACCTTTGTGTTTCAGGTGTATGCAGCATCGTAGACCAGAGGAAGCAAGAACAAGCAGTTATCAACCTATCTAACGAAGACTAGCTGATTTTAGAGCGTACAATCAGAAAGCAAAAGAAACAAGCTGAAATGAATCATCCAATTGTGCTTGCTCGGATGAAGCTGGGGTTTGAGAGATCAGGAGGTCACCTGTGTGACGCGCAAGGCAGAGAATTGATGCAGAAGGTAACATTATTGCCCCTGACCGGTTGCTAATGCAGTTATCCACCAGCTGTGCGTGAGAAGTTTGGAATGCTCAGGGTAATCGCGCCAGAACGCTAGGAGAATACAAACGACCAGATCATTTCACGCAAACCGGTCTGCGATCCGTATCCTCACTTTCCAGAGAAACGACTTTGAGCTGAACCTGCATACTTCTCACTCGTAGGCCAGCATCTGTTTCACGGTTTTCCTCATGAGCACCCCATGAGCACGTAGAGAGGTTGAGGACTTGGTCACTAGCATCAAGTATAATGGAGTGTCCTATGATTACCTTCTCTGCAAGCTTTTCCCATACTCTCCGTTCGGGGGAGAGCATCTTACTGCTTAAGAATCTTCCGCTTGGTTCGCTCACCACTTGGGAGGAAACTAAGAACGCGTTTCTTAACAATTTCATGATGATGCAAGATCCGAGGAGCTCAGAAACAAGATCTCCCAATTCTCTCAGGGAGCAACAGAGGCTTTAAAAGCCGCTTGGAATCAGATTCAGGTCGTATCAGAGGGATTGTCCTCATCATGGTTTACTCAGGTTCAGTTGCTTGGTATTCTTCTCAGAGGATTGACTGGAGGTATCAGATGGCTCTAGATGCTGCGAGCAAGTAACTTCAACACCAGGTATCCTGATGATCTAGAACAGATTCTCGAGGGACAACAGAAGATGACAGTGGACTTCAATGGAAGATGGATGCTATGTATACAGACCTGAATGAAAAGATTGAGAATCTTTAGCATCCATCACAAGATGCTGGAAACCCAGATAGCTCAGACTTCAGCAACTGTAAAAGGAAATACGGCTCAAGCGCACGTTAAATGCAATCACCCTCAGAGGTGATTCTGAGCCAGATAGGTAGTATCGATCGATACCACCCCAGGTATCGATCGATACCATCCTGCAGAGCCGACACCCCTCACCGACTGAGCCAAAGACTGTGATAAAACCCGAGATTGTCGAGGAGAGAGTCCACAGGCCCAAGCCACCTTTCCCTCGACGTCCCAGAAAGTCTAAGCAGGAATAGAAGAAGCCAGATGTATGGCATAAGGACAAAATCCTGATTGAACTCCCTGTGTGCCTGATGGAGTCGAGCTCTCACAACCGCTGAGGAGTAGGTGAAAAGGATGGTTACCAACGGTGTGAGCCCTGAGAAGCAGCTTTGCTCACAAAGGACATCAGTGCAACCTCCTAAAAAAGACAGTCTCGAGGAAAGAGAGAAGGTGAAAACCTTTGAACATGTCAGTGCCATAATTCAGAGTAGGATTCCAGAGAAGCTACCAGATCCAGGAAGCTTTGTGCTAGACTGTTCTATCTCAACTGGAGGGTTCCCCCAATCTCTCGTGATCTCGGCTCTGGCATTACCTGTGCTCTCTCTGTTGCTGAACGCCTAGGGATGTCTACCTTCGTCCGCAAAGATGTCTCTCATTTTAGCTGACCAATCCAGAAGAGTTCAGAAGGTGTCTTAGAGATAGTTCCACTAATGATCGAAGGTTTGATGATTCCACAGACTTCGTGGTTTTGGACTATGTTGAGGAACCTCAGGATCCTTTTATTTTGGGAAGATCATTCTTGGCAACAGCTGGTGCCATCATTGATGTAAGAAAAAGAACAGTAGAGCTTGATTTGGGTGGTGCAGTCATGAACTTTGACATGGACAAGCTGAGGAGGAGATCTACCATCGAGGTCAGACCATTTCTGTAGAGATTTCCTTGGATGAGGGACCAACCACAGAGGTTTCAGATGAGGGTAATGCTGGATTGCTCCAAAACTCGAACAGAGCCAAGGAGCATCGATCGATACCACTGAGGATCGATCGACACACCGACTGCCACATGCACCTCCTGATGAGCAGTTTGTGTTTGCATCTAAGCGAGCTGATTCGCTTGGTGATTGGAGTGAGGACTGTCTTTTCAATCCTAGGTTCGTGGAGGAGTTTCCAATAAAGGCCAGCCTACTGGAAGACTGATGCCTTTACATTAGAGGCAAGGATTTCAGAGCTTCACTGCAGAACAAGCAGTGAGATTCAAGTTTTGAACCCTACGCCGGTCAGCGTAGCACTATGTCCACCAGCTGAATCCAAGCCACGACATCCACCTCTCCCACGCCAGACACCACACGGAGGAAGAAAAGGTACGCCCCTTCTGTCTCAAACTCAAAACCACAGGATGTTATCAATCATATACCTCCATCTCCTTCACGCTTAAGCAACCGCGAGACTCTCGTCGAGCACTTGTTGCTTCTTTTGACAACTGTGCCAGGAAAACGAAGTGTTCCACCCAATCCAATCCGCCCTGCTGCTATTCCTACTTTCCTTGGTAGACCACACAACGTTCATGCTTACACACCGCCTTGAATGAGACGTTTGTCACAGAGACACTCACCACTCTCGGGAACCACCCGACACGGTCAAGCTAATGACTTTAAACAAGCGCTTAGTGGGAGGCAACCCACTAGTACATTTTCTATTACTTTTTCGGTTTTGTTTGTTTTGATTTTTCATTTTTCACGTTTCAGATGATCAGCATCGACGATACCCCATTGTATCGATCGACACCAGTAGGAAAAGGAATCATCGACTCATGATCCGAGTATCGAGACACACCAGCGATGGTATCGGTCGATACCTTGCGCACAGGTATCTTCTCGTTTGTTTTTCACTATTCCTCTTGGTTCTTCTGATTTCTTTTACAACTCTAGGCTAGATAACACTGGGGACAATGTTGTTTAAGTCTGGGGAGTAGTTCTGACAACGTGTTCGTTTCTTTAGAATCAGTCGTTTTTGTGTCAAATTTGTTTTATTGAGTCAAAATTGTCCTGGAGATATATACTTGTTTTGGAATCTCTGTGCTGACTTTGCTTCTAGTGTCCATTGTTACAAGAACCAGTTTTCAGATCGACTAATGAAAAATCCAAAAGCTGACCAGTTGACTAGAAAACACACATGTTTCCAGTGGATTTCATCGAAACCTGAGCATGATTTTTGCACTTCATCGATGTGGTTAGTGTTTCTAGAACTTGATTCTCACTCATATCTGACAAAAGAGACCCATGTGTTTAAAGTGATGGTATTCTCTCCCTGTTATAAGTTATTACAGAAGAGCATAAAAGATGAGAATTTTCTTCTGAGTAGAGGGCTAGGAAAATTTCCAGCGATCCCATTATTCTACTTGTGAAGGAATGATCACACAAAGGTTGGAACGAGGTTAGGAAAATTTCCCGTGATACCACTATTCGCCTCACCTTTGATACACAGAGAGGAAAGAACCGGGGATTCGTGGCAAACACCATCAATACTCGCGTCTAAGACCTTAATGTGTATATGCAGAGCTAAAAAGAAAAAAAAAAGAGAAAGAACATGATCAAAAATAAGTCTGGGGGAGAGAACAAATACCAAAAAGATTGAAAATTTCGGGTATTTATTTTGTCATGATATTGTTTGGGAAAGAATCTATAAAGTTCTTGGACATTGATTACAGCGATGAAACTGGCAATGATGGTTTTTATGGATGAAACTGTGATACTATGGTGGGTTCTGGGAAAGCTGCGAAGGTCTACGAGAAGTACATGGTGGTTAGATCTGGGACTGGTAAAGTAATGAGAAGATATTAGGAAGAAGGATCATTGCAGTGTTTCAAGAACAAGTGAGTCTCCGCGTTTCAAACTTTTTTCCCTTGTTTGGTTTTATGTTCTTGAGGGCAAGCAAAGGTTAAGTCTGGGGAGTTAATATACATGGTTTTTACCCGTTTTAGACCATGATATAAGTCCTTTTTATCGAGTCTTTCTAGTGTTTTCGTAGTCTCTTAGAGTCGTTTCAAGTTTTAGCATGTTTGGAGAAATTGGAGTTTTTAGAGCATTCTGGAGCTTTGTAGCATTCGTTGAAGACGTTCCCACCGATGGATTGAGCTCAAATTTGGACACGAGATAGATCAATGGATTAGCTTTCATTTGGAAGAGGTTTGAGGCCATTCCGACGGTGCGCATCAAAGTAATTCCAGTTTTCGTGAAGACAGTCCAGTCTGGCAAAACACCAGAAATGTCCTGGTATCGACCGATACCAGCTGGTATCGATCGATACCGACTGTAGAAGGAAAAACACACGTTTTTACAAGTTTTAAGAGTCTGCAACTTGGCCCAGAAGACTTTATAATTTTCAAAAAAGCCCAGAACGTGTTTTAGACTTATAAATAGGGTTTTCAGCCACCTGTTTAGGCTACGCTTTATTCTATGCATTATTTTAACCTGGTGATTTCTGGAGAAAGAGTTCTTCTGCACTGAGTTTTAAAGAAGAATTCTTGAACCTCTTTGTATTTCTACTCTATTTGATTTTTATATTATGATATCTATTCTATTCATTGTGTTTGTTGCATTCACCATGTCTGAGTAGATCCCCTGTTAGGATTAGGGTTACTTAGGGTAATTTGATGAATTGTTAGATCTGAATTGATTGTAGGGAATATTCTATAGAGCTTTTCACCTAGACTTGAGTTTAATGCTGATTTTAGCCTCGCGAACTAAAATCTGACTTTAGGTTGTTAATTGGCACGGAAGTGTGATTGATTTGCCTGATCTAGTGTTTGGTGAGCAAAAGCCCTATTCGCAAAGGAATTTGGTTTAGGGATTTTGTGAACAATTGAACTTGAACTTTAATGCTTGTTTAAATTCTATGAATTTGCAAAGGAATTTGGAAACCTAGGTTTAGGCATAGATAGTTTTCGCAACGACAGTTGGTTTACTTTACATCTGTGTTTCAAGTTTGAAAGCGGAGCTTAATTTATTCCTGACAATTGATTTGATTTGATAATTCTGATTTGCCTGCAAGTTTCCCTAAGCCTAGCGTTTTCCTCCATTGATTTTATATCCTTGATTTACTTGCTTTTGTCATTTCTTAATTTCATCTATTCTGCTTAGCTTAGTTCTTATTTCTCAATCTATTGAGTGTCATCTTGAGTCTTTGTGGTTCGACCCCTAAAATACTACAACGTCTGCTTAGTATCCTTAGGGTATTAATTTTGAGCATATCAGTTGACTTTTTAAATAGACTAAAATTCTTGGTAGAATTTAGTTACGATAAAGTAATGCAAACTCGACAGATTTATGAGAGAAACATAATTACTGAAATAGTATCACGTGACAGCATATTTATTTTTAGTGATTGTAAACTAATCAATTTTTAGCGTATGATGATAGATTAACTATGTGTACGTACACTTACTTAAAAGGCACTTTTTTAGACTTGGTGCCAGACTTATGGCCATAAATCTGGCACAAGTCTTGCATAACAATTGATTCCTCCATAAATCTGGCAGACTGGCATAACTGTGACATGGAAAGAAAGTCGAAAACGGCATGTTAGAAAACAATGATTGATAAGGTCAACCAATGTCTTCTTCTCAATCCACCTTAACCTAATTTTCGGCCATTAAATAATTTTTTTTGTTCCATATAAATAAATATGTGGCAATATAAAAATAAATATGTAGCACTATAGAAATAAATATTTGGTTCCATAGAAATAAATTAGTGGTTTTATAGAAATAAATCTATGGCTATATAAAATAAATATGCGGCTCCACATAAATAAATATGTGGGTATATAACGATAAATATGAGGCTCTAGAGAAATAAATATGTGGCACTAGAGAAATATTTGTGTGGTTTCTTAGAAATAAATCTTTGGATATATAAAAATAAATACGTGGCTTTAGAAAAATAAATATGTGGCTCTAGAGAAATATATATATGGTTCCATAGAAATAAATGTGTGCTTACATAGAAATAAATCTGGTGGCTATATAAAAATACACATGTGGTTCTAGAGAAATAAATATGTGACTATTTAAAAATAGATATGTGGCTCTAGAAAAATAAATCTGTAGTTATAGAAAAAAAAATATATGTGGTTATTTAGAAATAAATATGTGGTTTCATAGAAATATATCTGTGACTATATAAAATAAAATTATGGCTCTAGAAAAATAAATTTGTGGATATATAAAAGTAAATTTGTGGCCCTAAAAAATAAATATGTGGCTCTCGAAAAATAAATATGTGGCTCTAGAGAAACAACTATGCGGCTCTACAAAAATAAATGTGTGGCTATAGAGAAATAAATATAAGGTTCCTTGAAAATAAATTTGTGGTTCCATATAAATAAATCTGTGACTATATAAAATAATTTTGTGGCTTTAGAAAAATAAATTTGTGCGTCTATAGAAATAAATATGTGGTTATATAAAAATAATATGTAGCTCTAGAGAAATAAATTTGTAGCTCTAGAAAAATAAATTTGTGGTTACATAGAAATAAATTTTTGGTTTCATAAAAATAAATTTGTAACTATATAAAATAAATTTGTGGCTCTAGAAAAATAAATTTATTGTTCTAGAGAACTAAACATGTGGTTCTTTAGAAATAAATTTGTGGTTCCATAGAAATAAATATGTGTATATATAGAAATAAATATGTGGCTATAAAAAAAATATGTGGCTCTAGAGAAATAAGTTTGTGTTTCCTTAGAAATATATCTTGGGTTCCATAGAAATAATTCTGTGGATATATAAAAATGGCTCTAGAAAAATAAATATGTGGCTCTAGAAAAATAAATTTGTGGCTCTAGAGAAACAAAATTTGTGGTTCCTTAGAGATAAATTTGTTGTTCCATATAAATAAATTTGTGGCTTCGACAACTAATGAGCAAGTGAGTTTGTAGTTAAGAGAAATGATATCATGAAATCTATATTGTTTCAAATTCAAACATAGTTTCAAGTTCAAACATAGTTTTAAGTTTTAATTAAACATAGTTTTAAGTTTTAAATTCTAACATATTTGTTACATAATACGCATCAGATTAAGCTAAGTTCCTAGCCATGGCCGCCATAAGAGCGATTCCGTGCTCAGCAGCAGCTATCGTGTTCGCCGTCGGCGCGTTAACAACCAAACACACCCAAACTCCGTCGCTGCACTCAGATCCACGTTGTCGATCCCAAAACCAGCGCGTCCAACAACCCTCAACCATCCACGAGACGATTGGAACACCTCACAGCCAACCTTAATTAATCCCACTCCGCACGATCAACGCATCACAGATCGAGATCTTAGTGTTCAGCTCCTAGGGAGTCATGTTATACGAACATTTGACATTTGCGAAATCCTCTCCAAAAGCTTTACACCAGCCTCGCCGAGCTTCTCAGCCATGAATGGTAGGCTTATATCCGTCTCAAACAGTGCACGAAACGAGAACGAGGCGCTGTGAATAACTGAGAAAGAAAGGGGTTTTGCTGTATAATACTTTATATTGATTTTCAGACTACACAATTCAGAGAATACAAGAAGTATATACTTATACTACTAGGAGAACAATATGGAAACTTTCCCTACTCGATCTGTTGGATCCGCTTACACTACACATCTAGCCACTCTTATCTGATTGGCTAAGGGTATAAAGGTTCGTTAGTACAATTGCCGGAAGGACAGCTGGTATTGTCTTCTGTGTGCTCTGCTCCTTCTGTTCCATTGTCTTCTTGCGTTGCAGAGAGGCGTTGTTTCGTATGATTGTCATCTTCCGTGGCTGAGGAAGACAATTAGAATCACATGGGCCTTGGACTGTAATTGCAGATTCGATCTGGGCTTGGGCCTTAATGCTTTCATTCCCCCCCCCCCTCCTCAAACTGAGTGTGGGAGGAACTCGGACATTCAGTTCGTGACGAAGTCGCATGAAGGATTGCCGTAGATTTGCTATTTGATGAAGACAGAGAAGAGATTTGTTCTGCACAGACGATGTCTCCCTGAGGAAACTCAACAAAGTCATCATTGGAAAACATGTCTTGGTGATGATTTGTTGTGATGTGGCGTAAGAAGGGTGGTGAGATATGAAGCTGCAGATTATAAGCATCCGCTGCTTGCCAAGCACCGAGAAGACTCGTCTTCTGTCTTGCAACCAATTCCATGTATCTATCAATGAAGGGAAAACATGTCTCATCAAATATAACATGACGACTAATATAAACCGGATCTATTGGCGGATAAAGACACCGATAACCTTTATATTGTGTATGGTAGCCTAAGAAGACACATTGTAGAGACCGTAGTTCAAACTTGTGTTGAGTAAATGGACGAAGAAGCTGAACCAAATATCCGAAGAAAAGAATAATCTGGTTTTTGTTGAAGTAGAATCTCATGGGGACTTTTCTGTTGTAGAACATGAGAAGGTAGCAAATTACTAATAAAATTGGTGGAATAAAAAACTTCAACCCAAAACTTGAGAGGTGTTTTGCTGCGAAATAACATAGATAAACCCAAGTTCGTTTAATGTCGATGTTTTCGTTCGGCAATACCATTTTGCTGCGGAAGGATATAAGATAAGATGCTGAATACAGTGATATTGTAAATGATTTCGAAAACGTGTACTCATAAATTCACCACCACCATCGCTTTGAAAAACCTTGATCTTCTTATTAAACTGATTCTCAACTTGCTTTTGAAAGCCAATAAACACATCACAAAAATCTGACTTTGATTTTAGAGGTAAACATACATGAATACCGAGAGAAATCATCAACAAAAACCACATAATATTGGAAACCTTGATTCGATAAAATTAGAGGACCCCAAAGATCACAATGTAATCGATTAAGTGGCTCCATAACATTAGATTTGGAAGGAGAAAAAGAAAGCTGAGTGCTCTTTCCCATTTGGCAAGGTTCACAAACGGAAGTAGTGTTGCTATTATTGACTAGAATCGCCTTGCTGTTCTTGAGAAGTTGGAGAATCTGAAAAATTACAAGACCAAGACGTTGATGCCAAACAATACCGCTTGCTGCAACCTATCTATTTGAATAAAAAGCTGCAAATTTTGAATTCTCCAACACATAGAGATTGTCACGACGTGGTCCTCTTGTCACCACCTTCTGAGTGTTTAAGTCAATAACATACACATTATTTGCATCAAAGAAGACTCCACATGTATAATCTTCACATATCTTTCATTCCGACAACAATGATTTCTGCATAGAGGGGCAAACAAGAACATCACACAGAGGAACACAGACTCATGTCCATTATACGATGTTGAGGACAGTGGATCCAACATGAGTAATAGGTTGATAAGTCCCATCAGCAACCATCACAGACTCATGTCCATTATACGGTGTGGCAGTTTGAAGCAATGTGAACGGAAGCGCCAGAGTCTGGAAACCACTTATGACCATTGTTACCAGAAACGTGAAGTGCAGCGAGAGCTTGAGGGACATCATCACTCTAAACATCAAATCAATTCCAACATTTTAACGTTATATGTCCAATACGACCACAAATTTAACAGACCGGCCTTGAGTAGTTATATACACATGATTGTTGAGACTGATTTTCATTCCAGACTGAAGAATTGACTTGTTGTGAGAAAACCTCTACCACGAGTAGAGAATCAACTGCGATTAGAGTATCCACCTCTCCCTCTATTGCTACCACGACCACGCTGACTGGAGCTAAAGAATCCACCTTTCTGAGTTTGAAAAGCGAGGTGTGGAGTAATATCAGGAGTAGCTTCGTACGACTGTAGCTTAGAATCAAAAGATGAAGTTTCTAAGACAATATCGTTAAATGTCGTTGCACGGAAGAGAGACATAGAGCTCTGAAGAACCGTTGATATTGGGTCATACTCACGGCCCAATCCATTAAGAAAGGTAAAACTTTCATGTGTTCATCAACGGGCTTGCCAGTAGAACTAAGCTTATCACAAATGGTCCTAAACTCTAGCAATGGGCAGAAAAGGTTTTACCTTTGATTGTTGACAATTGAAGACGACGCATGAGTTCGAAGTTGACAATTGAAGACGACGCCTGAGTTCGAACTCCCGTGCTACATAACTCTTGTTGAAATTAGATGCATTAGAGAGCCAGTCATCTCGAGAGGTAGGTAATGCATGGATGAGGCCGAGTTCTTATTTTGTGAGTGTACCGAAGATCCAAGATTTGATGAGCTCATCAGTACATATCCATGCTTCAAACTCTGGATTTTGATTTGTAACAGCAATATTGTTGATAGTGGTAACGATTTCAGCAACCAGTGAAGGAGTCGCATTATTGACAAAGCCAAGCAACTTCTGAAAATGAAGAAGTGATTCAAATTGGGTCTTCCAAAAGGAGGTAATTGTTGTCACTCAGCTTTATGGTTACAGAGCCAGCGACGTGAAGATTAGAAGGAAAGGGGTACGGACTCTCTGCCATTACACACATGTTGGGGTTTAAGAGAGCTCTGATACCATGTGAATAAATGAGAAAAAGGGGTTTTGCTGTATAATACATTTATTGATTTTTAGGCTACACTATTCAGAGAATACAAGAAGCATATAGTTAGGCCTGGGAATTGGACCCGAACCGAACCGGTCGAACCAAACCAAACCGAGTTTTGGGCAAATCGGTTAGGTTCGGTTATAGAAGATAAACCGATCGGAACACATATTAATTAGCACTGGTTAACCATTCGGTTCGGTTTGGCAGCGGATAACCGAACGGTTAACCGGATTATTGAGATAAAACCAAAACCCTAATTTAATACAACACCCAAATCGGTTTCAGGCAATCAATCGAAACTCTGTTTTTCACTTTCATCTGAGGAAGACAAAACTTAATCTTCAATTTCCATCTGTTTCAGGCAATCAATCGTAAGTCTCCACTCTCTATCATTTTCGATTTGCTCTGATCTGTATTGAGAATTTATATGTGTTTTTGTTAAAAGCTTAAATCTAAACTTAGCTGCTTAGGGTTTGTTCATGTTATTGGGATAACACTTATAATCTTATACAATGCAATGGAATTCGGGTCTGATTTAGTAGCTTATGACATATGGTGTGATTTAGATATTAGTATTGTAGTTCATGATTCTTAAAAAACTATAGCTACTTTTAATATTAGTATCGTGTTTCTTTGTCACGATACTATAGCTCTTTGTCTCTTTGTTTCTTTGTCACGTGTTGTTAGTTAAATATTAGTATCGTAGTTCTTGATTCTTAGCACTCCAACCTCCACAAGTCCACATGGTGAGAAACGAGACTATATATTTGTTAAAACTATAACTTCTTTTAAGGTTACTTTAAGTGTAGTTAGATAATGTTATAGTATTAGACTTAAGATCTTTGATATCCAGCTTAGACGTTGTTGTTATTTAAGGTTTGATACAAATATTAGTTTAACTACTGTCCATTATCTCTTTGTCTCATTCATCTTTGTCCATTATTTATGGTCTCTTTGTCTCTGTCTCTTTGTCTATCATGAAAAGCCTTTATGGTTTGATACTTATTTATGGTCTCTTTGTCTTTGTCTATTTGTCTCATCATAAAAAGCGATGGATTTGTCTCTGTTTTATGTAAATAATCGGAATAAACAGAGGCATTTAATTTAGCTCCAAGAGGGTCATGACAATTTGCACTTTTATATCTCTCTTCTTCATCCGCTAGCTGATTCTTTGAGTATGCAACGAAAACTTCTTCTCTTGTTTTTGTCCCCTTCCAAACAAAATCAACCAATCTACAACATCTCTTAAGCTTCTCTTGTTTTTTTTATTAAGCTGTACTCTTTTCTGGTTTTAAGCTTTTGATCATAGGGTTCTGAAGTCTTAGCTTATATGTGCCTTTTTGATTGTTGGTTTTGTGAAAGGAGATGACTTGTTTGATTTGGTTTTGGTGCAAGTGATTATATACCCAGTAGCCAAAACTGTTTTGTCTATGAGATCGTCGAATGTTCTCCTTTTGTATGCCTTGTGTTGATTCAAAATTACCAAACTTTATACTGATCTTTGATTTCTGAAAAGATGTCAGATCTGTTTTTTTATGAACCTATGATTAATTGATTGTGAGCCAAGAGGTTTTGAGTGCATTTTTTTTTTGCAGATCATTTTTTCTTCTATCGCAGATCAGTATTTGTATTTAGTTGCTTCACTCTGTTGTAGCTCACTTGTTCTTTTTGGATCCTTTTTATGAAGACAGGTTTGTTAGACACAGTAGAGAGAGATTTGGCTAAAGAACTCTATGTTTCTGTTTTTGTATCAATGGACTAATAGTTTATGTTATTTTGTATGGTGACTCTTCTTTAGCTTTCCGATGTCATCACAAAACAACAACATAGATGAAGACGTTGAGCACATAGAGACTGGCGTAGATGAAGCTGAGAGACCTACTGTTGGGAAGAAAAGAACATCAGCTCATACGTCAACTGATGAGCTTCCACCAAAACCGAGGAAAAGGCCAGCTCATAGATCAGAGGCATGGCAACACTTCATTCAAAAAGAAAATAATTTAACACTTGCTTCTTGCCGTTATTGTTGTCAAGAGATTGGTTGTGACACAAAGAAGACTGGGACAAGTCCTATGAGGAGTCATCTCAAAATTTGTAAGTTATTCAAATCTTTTCAAGAAAGTGGATCTCAACAAGTATTGGTTAGTGATAGTGTTGGTGTGATGACTGCTGTTAAGTATGATAAAGGTTTGTTTAGGCGATCCGTGAATGAGATGATAGTTCTTAATGAGCTACCATTTGCTTTTGTTGAATCAGAGGGCTTTAGAAGATTTTGTCATAATCTTCTCCCTATGTACATAGTGCATTGTAGAAAGACAGCAACTACAGACATATTGGCTATGTTTCTGAGAGAGAAAGCAGAATTAAAGAAGTTGTTTGGGTGTCTTAAGCAGAGAGTGTCACTGACAACAGATATATGGGTAGCTCCGACTACTTCATGTAGTTACATGGTGGTAACAGCTCATTGGGTTGATGTTAACTGGGAATTGCAGAAGAGAATCATCAGTTTTAAGCATATCACAGATCATAAAGGTAATACTATTGCTGCACACTTGAGTGATTGTCTAGAAGAGTGGGGAATCGACAAAGTCTTCACAGTGACAGTTGATAATGCAAAAGGAAATGATAAAGCTCTAAGGGTATTCACAGAATCTATGAGGCTGAAGGGAGTTGATGCACTAGTAAGAGATGGGAAATACCTCCACATCCGTTGTTGTGCTCACATCTTGAACTTGATTGTGAAAGATGGATTAGCAAAGGTTAATGATAGTATAGTGGCAATCCGGAATGCAGTGAAGTATGTGAGGTCATCAGGCGTTAGATTGTTGTCATTTCAAATGAGGGTTGAGACAGGAAAGGTAAGTCGAGGTAGCTTGTCAATGGATTGTGTTACTAGGTGGAACTCCACTTATCTTATGCTCACAGCTGCACTAAAGTTCAGAGTTGCGTTTGACAAAATGATGAATGAATACATGTTGTATAATGAGTATTTTACAGAATCAGAGGAAGAGGAGAATGGTAAAAAACGGGTTGGACCTCCTAGTTCTTCTAGTTGGGATGAAGTGGAGAGGTTAGTAAAGTTTTTAAAAATCTTCTTCAAGTGCACCTTGTCATTCTCAGCATCTAAAACAGTGACATCTTCAATTTGTTATAATGAGATTGTGCTAATTGAGAGAAATTTGATCTCACTAAGCCAAAATAATGATGAGCTTGTAAGGGATGAAGCATTAGTTATGAGGGAAAAGTTTGAAAAGTACTGGGATGGGCTTATCAATATGAATCCTTTGCTGATCATTGTAAGTGTCTTAGATCCTAGAAATAAAATGCAGTTTGCTAGTATTTGCTTTGACAAGCTCTACGGAAAAGAAAGTGTTGAAAGTAATTTCCTTAGATCATCTATTAGGACTGTGATGCATCAGCTCTATGAAGAGTATGTGTTGAGGCTGAGCACTCCTCAAGGTGAATGTGATGTAGCAAAAGGTACTTGTCAAAATGTGGAACCAACTTTTGTGTCAGATGAGGATGATATGAGAATGGAGAGTCTTTGTACTCGGAGATGGAAACTGAGACTGCAAATGAAGAATCTAGTACTGAGCTAGACATGTACTTGCTGGAAAAACCTGTGCCAAGAACTTCAAATTGTTTGAGCATGAATTACGATGTTTTGTCATGGTGGAAGTGTAACAGTACTAAATTCCCTATCTTATCAGAGCTAGCTAGGGATGTGTTTGCCATTCAAGTGTCTTCTGTTGCTTCTGAGTCTGCATTTAGTACAAGTGGTCGGATTTTGGACCCATTTCGAAGTTGTCTAACGCCATATATGATTGAGGCTCTGATTTGTACACAACAATGGTTGAGGGACACCATTCAAGCTGAAAAACTAGCAACTTTGATTCAAATGTTTGAAGAGATAGAGTTTCATGAGTCATTAGCAGGTATAATTTCTGTCTTTGTATTAGTTATTTTACTAACTCTTCTCATTCATTGATTAATCTCTATTTTCTATTTTCTGTAGATTTGCAGAAACTTGATAAGTGAGAAGCCATCTTAACATTCTCTCTGGTTTTTTGTGGACAATGAATTCTCTTTTGGATACTGTTTTAGAATGGTGTTGAATGATGTTGTTGAATGATGTTGTCTAACGCCATATGTACTGTTTTAGAATTCTCTTTTGGATACTGTTTTAGAGTTCCATATACTGTTTTAGAATGATGTTGAATGAGAGATGTGGAGTGGTGAGGTGTTGATTTTCTTATAAATTTATGATGTGTAATGGTTATATTTTGATTTGTTAAATGCAGTCCCAGGAGGATGTGTAATGTGTAATGTGTAATGGTTAACCGAGACAACCGAGATAACCAATATTAACCGCAATAACCGAAATAAACCAATCTTAACCGACTAGGAGAAACCAAATTAACCAATTTATGAAAATAAAATTGTAGTTCGGTTTATTTTGGTAACAATCTTCATAACCAAACTAACCGGTTATCGAACCGAACCGAACCGATTTAGTTTCGGCAAAATTACAAAAATCCGAACTAACCGAAAACTCGATTAACCGGACCGAACCGGTCCGAAAAAACCGAATTTGCAGGCCTACATATAGTTATACTACTAGGAGAACAATATGGATCATTTCCCTACTATGTTGGATCGGCTTACACTTGTCACACATCTAGCCACTCTCACCTAATTGGATAAGGGTAGAACAGTTCGTTAGTACAATCGTTGGACGGAAAGTTGGTATTGTCGTCTGGGTGCTCTGCTCTTTCTGTTCACTTATCTTCTTGTGTTGCAGAGACGCACAGTTTTGTACAATTGTCATCTTGTGTGGCTGAGGAAGAGAATTAGAATCGCATGGGTCTTGGACTGTAATTGCAGATTCCATATGAGTTTGCGCCTTTATCCTTTTAGGCGCTTGGTGGAGCAGACGAATCTCAGAAAGGGAGAGGACTCCACCCGCCGGCGAAGTTTGATAAAGGGAGAGGTACATAAATCGGAGAGTTGGGCGCTTAGGGTGGGCCTAGCACCTAGCGAGAAATTAGTAGATTAAACGAGAATTAATCGGGGACTAGTTTTAGAGTTGATATATGTTTTAAAAATATGTTAATCCATTATGACTAAAATTTTATATAATATTATTTTCAAAACTTCAGTAAACACATAAAAATGTATTTTTGACCCTAAAATTTTATGATTTTCATTAAATTATAAACATAAGATATTGTTTAATATAAAAAAACTCCCTATTTAGTTATCTAAACAACAAAAGATAATTTATTTTATACTTGCAATCCAAAATTAATCGAAATATGTAAAATTATACGGAGATTGATCGGGTTAAGCAGAGAGTAATCGGGTGACTGATTTTTAAAGGGATTAGTCATTAATCGTGAAAGATGGAGTGGGGTTAGCGATTAAGCGGAGAGTAATCGAGTCTAAGCGGGGATTTTTAGAACGAGGATTCCAACGTTCTTAGCCATATGAGTAATTGGGACACTTTTTTAAGCCATACAAATCTTATATAATAAAGTAAGGTTCGCTTAACCACAGGCTGACACATGTCATCCTTCATTTTAACCTTCATTTTAACTATTTCTCTATTTTACATTTTCATATTCTCATTCTAAAATAAACATATATAAGAACAATAATTTCTGTTAATTACACATTTAAAAATAATTATTACAATTTGACAATAACTTAACCCATTAACAACATAATTGACAGTAATTTGGTGGATTTTTTTAATAAGAATTAAAATAACAACAAAACCTGGCAACCAACGTCATCTTAAAATCAAAAGACCACAACGACAAGAAAACAAGGTAAGTTACACAATCCCGTTCTCCAACTATCAAAGTTAGATTGACGAAGGGTTTCTATTAGGATCATGTGTAGTTTTTTCTACAAACTGACACGTGTCATCCTTCTTTTAACTTTCATTTTAACTATTTCTCTATTTTACCTTTTCATGTTCTTATTTATAAAATAAACATATATAATAACAATAATTTCTATTAATTACACATTTAAAATCAATTATTACAATTTGAAAATAATTTAACAAAAGAAATATACAAAAGAAATCAAATATTATAATTTGTCATCTTTTATTTTAATTATTTCTCTATTTTACTTTTGATATTCTCATTCTTAAAAAAAACATATATAACAAAAAGACATATACAAAGATAATAATTTCTCTTAATTGACCATAACTTAACTCATTAATACAATTTACAATAACTAATTAATTAATTAGAAAATTTTCGAATTGTTCTTCTTTTGTTAAATTATTTTCAAATTGTAATAATTGATTTTAAATGTGTAATTAATAGAAATTATTGTTATTATATATGTTTATTTTATAAATAAGAATATGAAAAGGTAAAATAGAGAAATAGTTAAAATGAAAGTTAAAAGAAGGATGACACGTGTCAGTTTGTAGAAAAAACTACACATGATCCTAATATAAACCCTTCGTCAATCTAACTTTGATAGTTGGAGAACGGGATTGTGTAACTTACCTTGTTTTCTTGTCGTTGTGGTCTTTTGATTTTAAGATGACGTTGGTTGCCAGGTTTTGTTGTTATTTTAATTCTAATTAAAAAATCCACCAAATTACTGTCAATTATGTTGTTAATGGGTTTAGTTATTGTCAAATTGTAATAATTATTTTTAAATGTGTAATTAACAGAAATTATTGTTCTTATATATATTTATTTTAGAACTGAAAATATGAAAAGGTAATCGCTTATATAGAAGAAGAGGGAATCAATTTGAAAAGAAGAACAATTTGAAATTTTTCTAATTAATTAATTAGTTATTGTAAATTGTATTAATGAGTTAAATTATGGTCAATTAAGAGAAATTATTATCTTTGTATATGTCTTTTTGTTATATATGTTTTTTTAAGAATGAGAATATCAAAAAGTAAAATAGAGAAATAATAAAAATAAAGGATGAAAAATTATAATAATTGATTTCTTTTGTATATTTATTTTGTTAAATTATTTTCAAATTTTAATAATTGATTTTTAATGTGTAATTAATATAAATTATTGTTCTTATATATGTTTATTTTAGAATGAGAATATGAAAAGGTAAAATAGAGAAATAGTTAAAATGAAGGTTAAAAGAAGGATGACACGTGTCAGCTTGTGGTTAAGCGAACCTTACTTTATTAATTAGAAAATTTTCAAATTGTTCTTCTTTTCAAGTTGATTTTCTCTTCTATATAAGCGATTACCTTTTCATATTCTCATTTCTAAAAGAAACATATATAAGAACAATAATTTCTGTTAATTACACATTTAAAAACAATTATTACAATTTGACAATAACTTAACCCATTAACAACATAATTGACAGTAATTTGGTGGATTTTTAATTAGAATTAAAATAACAACAAATTCCGGCAACCAACGTCATCTTAAAATCAAAAGACCACAACGACAAGAAAACAAGATAAGTTACACAATCCCGTTCTCCAACTATCAAAGTTAGATTGACGAAGAGTTTCTATTAGGATCATGTGTAGTTTTTTCTATGGCTAATACATGTTATTTCTTTCTGAAACCAAATGCATATCATCTATTTTAGATTTAGTTATATTAAATAAAACTATCTTTCTCTTAGAAATATATGAGAAACACATTTTTCTTTTTTTTTAATCATCATTCATGTTATGTTATTGTTATACTATTTTGCAATGTCCTTTTAATATTTTTTACTACTTTATGATTATCGAATAAAGTTCATTTACATATTTGTGCATATATAAGTATATAGAATAAAATGTTACCTACTGGTTAAAATATTATGAATTATTTTCATAACTCCATATTTATCATTAACCTACACATTGAATTCTCATTTTTATAATTTTCAATTAAATCATAAGATATACATTTAAAAATTTTAAGTCAATATTAATAATTAATTCTAAAAAATGCAAAATATTCAAAAATGAAAAGACAACATCAAATAGATACCTTTTCAGATTTTTCTATTCAGTTAGTTTTCATAATTTAAAGAAAGTAATATAATTTATGATAGAATAATTTAAAAATATATAAGATGTTTTAATATTGAAAAAACACAATTGTAACTGTATATTTAATTAATTTTTGATTAAACATGTTAACATTTACTACATATTAAAAATATATAATACATGAAAAACACAGTTGTAACTCCATTACTTAATAAATGTTTTGGTTACACAAGTTATAACTTACCACATATTGAATTATAACTCCATATTTTAGATTATGAGGGTGATTGGTTGACACTTTCAAGAATTTTGCTTAATTTTAAAGTTTTAAAGTTTGAATTTTTTCAATCACACTATTTAAATTTAAAAACTTCAAAAGTTCTCCTTAATCTTCTCACAGTCCTTTTCCAGTTTTTTTGTTCATGTTACGTTAGTTTTTTTTAAAGCCACCAATTCACGACTTTCAATTTTTTAAAATCAGAATTTATTTTTTAAAATAAAAATTTTTACAACTATTTTTCAAAAGTAAACGTCTAAAGCCTATAATCCAAGAGTGCATACTAATCACACCTATAACTCCAAATTTATTATTAACCTAAGCATTAAATTCTCATTTTTGTAACTGTCAATTAAATCATAAGATATATATTTAAAACGTATAAGTCAATATTATTAATTCAGTCTGCAATACAATACAATATTAACCTATGACATTGAATTCTCATTTCTATAACGGTCAGTTAGAGCACATACCCCACAACGAGTCAACGTCTTTTTGAAATCAAATATAAAAATCCAAATGCTTCAACAAAACTTGATGTCGAAGTGGTAATACAAAACCTATAATTTACGCAAACTCAAGCCACAAACGAATAAGACAGTGAATACTCAATATATCTAGACGATCTATGGGGGCTATTCACTCAATATATCTAGACGATCTATGGGGGCCTAATAACATTAACAATATATTTTGCAATCTCAAATTTCACCATGAATATATTATAAATTGGTTACATCACAAAAAAACATGTTGTAATGGTAAAACATAAATAGTGTAAACTTTTATTTATTGTATTATTCAAAAATTTATACAAGATGTATAAAATTCTTTACACATTAGGGTGTGGTTTTTTAATTATTTGATATTTTTAATTGTTAATGAGTTTAGTAACGGTTTACTTTAAACTCAAATCAATGAATTAAAAAAAATTACTTTCCATATTTTCCATTAATCAACATTAAACAACTAAAAATTACATTCTAAAAAAAAAATACCAACTAACAAATCTACTCTCACATAAGATAAATAACCAAAACGAACACTTTAATGAAAAACTATCATAAAAACTAAATCCGTGCAACGCACGGGATACCACCTAGTTATTATATATATATATATCCAAATTATGCTTTTAGTATAAATTTAATAGCAAATGAAACTGAAATCACAAAACATTAAAACCACTAGTGTAATTCTTTTTGTGCCAGTAAAGGTAGTAGCAACCTTGGGGGTTTTTATGACTAGAAAATTTTAATCTTTTAGTTATGCTATTAGCAATCATTGTTACTATTATTACTGTTTTATTTTTGGTAATGGTTAAACTATTCCAACAAATTATCTTTTATATAGGACTGTGTTTTTTTTTAAGCTTTTTACAATAGAAAATCTACAATAATTGATAAAACAAATAGCTTAATCAAATCAAATTAACTAAACCATAAATACGGTTTAGCCAAAACAGTTTCCTTACAATATAAAATCTTTTAATTAATTAATTAATCGATGCAACATTGAGCCAAAACAGTTACCTAAATGGACTTGACTTTGACAGTTTAAAAGTCAATGATTTTTTACTTTGACAGGATCACTAAATGGACTTGACTTTGAAACTTCTTCGACCTCTTAGTTCCAAACCATAAAATTGAACTTATAATCAAAATCTCTAGAATTAAAAATGTATAAAAAACGCTCATTGCACCGGAAATGTTGGTTCAATACCACTGATCGTAATACTTAAACGACAAAGAATGTCGAGAACATCAATCCCAAGCTCTTGTGACCTCGATTTCGTTCGAGCCCCTGTTCAAAAAATCCCCGCCTAGACCCGATTACTAACTGCCTCGATTAATGACTAATCCCATTAAAAAATCTCTTATCCGATTATTTTCCGCCTAACCCGATTAATCCCCACATAACTCTATTAATCTCCGTCTAATCTTACATGTTTTTATTAGTTGTTGACTGCAAATATAGAAATTTTTTTTTATTATTCGAATGTGTAGATAGGGAGTTTGTAATGTTAAACAATAACTATGTTCATAATTTCAATGAAAATCACAAAATTTTAAAGTTAAAAATACATTTTATGTGTTTATTATAGTTTTAAAAATAATATTATATACAATATTAGTTATAATGGATTAACATATTTGTAAAACATAAATTAGTTTTAAAACTAGTCTCCGATTAATTGCTAGGCAGTAGGCCTACCTCGAGCGTCCGACTAACGCCTAGCGGTTAATTGAACATGGATTTCGACCATATCTCATGTTAGAATCTTTGAAACTATATTATAGAGCTCAAGATAACTCAAATGAAGTGATATGTATTTTTATGACCCAGTGAGAACTCAGTCATAAAAATATTCCTTAAAATTATTACGGTTCAACTTCATTTTTAATTTAGTATTGTTATCTTTTTTCTTAGAGCCAATATCAAATACACTTTGGTCCCAAAATATATGATGTTTTAGTTAAAAGCGTCGAGTTTAAAAATTAATACATGTTTTTTTTCATTTATAAAAATTCAACCAGGAAAAATATACTGTAGAATTATGCATAGAAATTTGAGAAAATCTTATATTTTGGAACAAATTTTTTTCTCTAAAACATCTTATATTTTGGTAGTAATTATTTTTAAGAGTGAATCCATTATCTTACTACCAAAATTTAAGTATACAAATTTTCAAATTAGAAACTAAAACTCTACTGTTATACCCACCTACCAACCAACCCAGAGAATATTTTGTTGTTCAGAACAAAAAGTATAGCGGGGTTTAACAGATTGTCACAACAATATCTTTTGGACTTCTTTTTTTTTTTGTTAGGAATTGTCTCTCATTTCTTAAAACTGAAATTAATATGTTTGTGACACTTCATCGTTTGCATGGTACAGAATATACTTCTCGTTAAGAAGGAAAAAAATGTTGCTACTACTACTTATATCTCTAAGTTTTTTAAGTGGGTGATTGGTATGCATCTTTTAAATATATGGGGTGATTGGAAATAGGCTATGGAGGTTGTAATTAGTTTTTGAAATCCTTACAACTTTTTTTTTTCAAGTTTTTTCTTTTTTAAAGTCACTACAACCACTTTGATTCTTTTTTAACGAATTTTAATTTTAAAAATAATTGTAAGGAAATTTATTTCAAGTTAATAAATTTAACATTAAAAAAATAAAGTATGAATTGTTGGCTTTTAAAAAATAGTGAATTACAAAAACTATATCCAAAATTGAGTTTGAATGCAAAACTAAACCCTAAATTGAAACAAATACAAAACTAGACTAAAAGGTAGGTAAATAACTTTAAACCCTTTATTTAAAAAAAGAATCACAATTACAGTTTTTACCTTCGCGCGGCTGAGACTTCTTGAACGAAATCTCGTATGAAACTTCGTCCATGAAATCTCATTTAGTATTTAAATTTTAGATTTTAATTAAGAAAATAATAAAAAAAATTTCATTGTAATTTATTTTAAATAATTTAAGTTTATCCAAATATAAAATTTATAAATTAAATTTTTAAGAAATCATAAAATTAAAGCATTAAGGTTGTTTATGTTGTAGAAAACCCAAAAATAATCATTAAGGTTGTTCTTGAACGAAATCTCGTATGAAACTTCGTCCATGAAATCTCATTTAGTATTTAAATTTTAGATTTTAATTAAGAAAATAATAAAAAAATTTCATTGTAATTTATTTTAAAGAAATTAAGTTTATCCAAATATGAACTTTATAAATTAAATTTTCAAGAAATCATAAAATTAAAGCATTAAGGTTGTTTATGTTGTAGAAAACCCAAAAAAAATCATAGACTTCACATGCGAAGTTTCAAACCGTAATTAAATCTTAAATTTAAATTAAAAAGTTATAAAAAAGATTTGGATAAAAATTGATAAATTATTTTAAATCAAAGCTAAAGATTAAAAAATAAAAGTTCATAAAATTTTATAAAACTAAGTCATGTGATGTAAACCATGTGAAGCATAATAGGTTTTGGGTTTGCCAATGGGTAAGAATCCATGTATATATCTTTAGGGTTAGATTTAGGTTGATAATTTTTTCTTGATATAAAATGCCAATTCTTCATATATTTGTTATATTTTGGACATAATGAACTACTTTGATGTCAAATGTAAGTATTTATTAGATATTGTTAACAAAAAGTGAAAACAAAATTTGTACTTTAGAGTATAAGGTATACAGACTTCACTAGTGAAGTTTCATTAGAGACTTCGTGTATGAAGTATGAAACATTTTGTGAACGAAGACTTAGATGTGAAGTCTAAAATTTAAAAAATAAACAAAAATTCAAAAAATTTCAAAAATTTTAAAAATTTTAAAAATTTTAAAAGTTTTCAAAAAATTTCGAAAGATTTTTGAAAAGTCTATAACGTGTTGTGAACTAAGACAGTGAAGTCTAAGATTTCAAAAAAGTTTTAAAAATTTCCAAAAATAATTCAAAAATTTTCAAAATTCAAAAACAAATGATAAGACTTCGCTTGTTTTTGGGTTTCTATAATATAATCAACCTTACATGCTTTACTATTATGAAATTTTAATTTATAAAGTTTATATTTAAATAAAATTAATTTCTGAATATGAATTTGCAATGAAATTATATTTTATTATTTTTCTAATTTAAATTTAAAATTCAATTACTAAAAGGAGACTTCAATGATCAATGGTGAAGTCTCAAACGAGACTTTTAGTGAAGTCTTTTAATTACTAATTCTAGTGAAGTCT
The DNA here is from genome assembly GCA_004349715.1 of Crucihimalaya himalaica. Classification (NCBI taxonomy): domain Eukaryota; kingdom Viridiplantae; phylum Streptophyta; class Magnoliopsida; order Brassicales; family Brassicaceae; genus Crucihimalaya; species Crucihimalaya himalaica. The sequence continues at coordinate 596,564 of SMJT01000028.1, forward strand.
GCTAAAACGATAAATTTTAACATAACCCTAGTTTTACCACCCATATATAAACTCAATTTTCTCTATTCTTCTCAAACCTCTCTATTTTCCTCAAAAACAACAGAGCACTCCCTCTTTCTCTAAAAACTTCTGTAAAATAGCAAAGATCTCTTCACTTTCGAAATCGCTCCACCGTACCGTCATCGGTAAGACGTCGCTTATCTTGTTCTTTATCGGTTTTAGTCGATATTAATCTCTCTTCAAAAGTGTTATTCTCTTCGTCCTTAAATCTGACTAATAACTCGCTCATTATGGTTGCATTTTTTTATCAACGTTTTCATCCTACTAACTTATGTTTTTATACTTGTTAGATATCTGAGGTGTAACACCACCATAAAACAGTTAAGTTCGTTTATTTTTTACATTCATACAACAATTTATGTTCCAAACAAAAGTTCAGATCTGAATCTTCAATTGTATGTGCTTTTTGATATATTGTTTTTAGAATTTTATCTAGAAGCTTCATAATGAATTTCAAGATGAAGTCTGAAACATTTTATGTCGAGTATGATTTCTAAAATTTTTGATGATTTATCAGGGTTTCTTCGCGTTATCTTTGTGTTTGTATACGAGTCTTCGTTTTTCCTTTTATTTTTACAAATCTAGATTTATACTAAGACTTCACAGTGAGACTTCACACCGAGAATTCACTGTGAGACTTCACCGATAAATTTAACATTGAGACTTCACAGTGAGACTGCACACCAATAATTCACAGTGAGACTTCACACCGAGACTTCACATTGAGAATCCACGCAAAGACTTCACAACGACACTTCATGGTGATACTTCACAACGAGATTTCACAGTGAGACTTCACACCGAGACGTTTTTGGTTTCCCGTAGCTTTTAAATTCTTGCATATAATGTTGTAGATGTAAGAACAAACCATTGTAATCCTCTTTATTGGATTGTAAATCTTTTGTACGATGATATTTCCAATTAATAAAAGTTATATTGACAAAAAAGTACTTCTTGCAAAATCTATTAAATTAAAAATGAAGTCTTGATTTAACAAACATAAAGTTGCAAAGTCTTTAAAGAGAACCTTGTTCTTGTTCTTGTTCTTGTGAAATGCAAAATAGAACAACAACAACAAAAAAAAACAATTCATAATTAGCTCGACAGGTAGTAGTGTTCGTTAAAGGAGACTTCAGTCGGAGACTTCACACCGAGACTTGGAAATGAGACTTCACTTCCAGATTCAAACACATCTAGTGACTCTTCACCTTGAAAATCTTAAGTACCAAAAAACACATATAAAAATGTCATAAGTCACAGAAATATGGCCTGTTTAAAAATTTCATGAGCCATAGAAATATTTCTAGTTTAAAAATTCCATGAGCTAATTAGATAAAAAATCAAGTAGAGTAATTTAAAAAAAATTAAAGTACATAACTACAAACATATGAGACCAAAGAAAAGTAATAGAATCTTTTATAATTACAAATAAGTTAAAATTTCATTTTTATTAAAATCATCATATGAGACTTCTCGGAAATAGTCTGTCACCAGACTTCTCATATGAATTCTTGTTGAAGACTTCAAAGGTGAAGTCTTGTAGTAAATAATTACCAAAATTCATAAAATCGATTTAAGATCGAATATAACACATTGAGATATGATAATCATACATAAACAACAACAATAAGTAATACACATGAAAAAAAATCAAAATCTCGAAAATATAAAATAGATATGATACAACAAGAGACTTCAGAAGCGAAGTCTCTCAATAGACTTCTTCTGTGAAGTATCAAGAATATACGATAAATACCTAATAAGATAAAAAAATGATTTAAAAAGAAATATGCGATAAAAATGATTCAAACTGATACAACATCAAACACTATATGTAACACACATGTTAGGACAAGAAAATAAAAATAACTAACTACAAATAAGATAAAATTTACAAATAAACTAAAATTTCATTTTTATTAAAATTATCATAAGAGACTTCTTGGATGAAGTCTCTTAACAGACTTCTCAGATGAAGTCTCTTAACACACTTCTCATATGAAGTCTCCTAATCGACCCAGAAGAGACTTCGTCCGAGAAGGTTAAAATAAGGGTCTTGTTTTGTAATTGACCAGAGTTTGAGTTTTTCAGGAAACTTTACGGGTGAAGTTTCCTTCAGTTTAGAGTCTAGTTTTGCAATTGACCATAACTTTGACTTTTTCAAGAGACTTCATCTGGAAACTCTCATTGGTATGAGACTTCAACGTTGAAGTCTAATACGTAACGAAACTTCCATAAAGAAGTCTATGTGCCTTTTGAGACTTCTCATGCGAAGTCTACCCATCAAGTAGGGTCTAGAGTTGTAATTGAACACGTTTGACTATTTCATGAAGCATTCATCTCTGAAGTCTCAGTAGAAAAAATGTTACTTTTGCAATTGACCAAAATTTTTGATTTTTTAATTCCAAAGTTTCAGATGGTTCCAGACTTCATCTGAGAAGTCTCTTCTATAGTAAATATTTCGGAAATTTTGGTCAAATGTAAAAGTAACCTCTTTTCACGTAAACTTCTCAAATGAAAAGTTTCGCTCCGGTCAATTTGTAAAACTAACCTCCTTTTTTGGAGACTTCACAAGAAAATCTTAGTAAACAGTCAAACTTACAATCAATTACAAAACTAACCTCTTAAAACTTCAAAGGTGAAGTCACAACACCATTTTTTATTTTCAAATGAGAACTTGAAACTTTCACCATGAAGTCTGAGAAGGAAAAACTCAATTACAAAATTAACCCTCTGTTGACTATGTAGAGTCCACCATTGAAGTCTGCCTTCTGGAAAAAACGATGAAAAGATTACCAAGATTCGGGTTGAGCTTATTTATAGGTTCGTCGACGGCCAAGAACTGCTATCCAAGAAACTCAGGCGTTATTATGCACGAATCTTAGTAAATTTCAAGATCTAAGGATGGTGATTTTGAAAACAAGATTTTAGAGTTTAATAATTGAAATGAGAGAGGAGATTGACGAAATGGAGCTTTTAACTTAATTATAGAGCTTTAACATCTCTTAATTCGGTTATTTAAAGCATTTAGAGCTCAATTTTGGTTGGTAATGGTGGTTGGGAACCATTGAAGACGATGACATTTTCGTAATTATGTGAGAATCTTTGAGTTATTATTTTTTAAACCTAGCCATCACACTATACAAAAGAAGGTTGCGCTATGTATTATTGTGAAAAAATTAATTGGAAAGGATATTTTAAGACATTTTGAAAGAAGGAGGATTAGGAATCTAGTTTTGCATTTGACTTCAAATAAGGGTCTAGTTTAGCAAAAAACTCTTAAAAACTAATATAACATGTATAAAAAATTAGAAAAAGGCTATGAGAAAATTAAGAAGACTTTTAGGATTTTTAAAATTAAAAAGTGTGATTTTAAATTTATATTTTCAATACTTTAAAATTAATTAAAAGTATTGAAAGTGTCAATCAAGCAGCCCCTAAGTCTTTTTTTTACATCATCTCTCTAAGTCTCTCTAACTTACGAATCATATAAAAAAAAAAATGCAATTCGCTAAAAGATTTAGAGATTGTTGGAGTAATTGTGGTTAAGAGTATCTCCAATAAAATTTTATGATGCTTCCACTCTCCACATTGACTAATCAAAACCTATTTATTGACTTATTTCTCAAAATATATTTTTGTCATTTGTTTTCATGTTTTTCAAAAATGACTTTTAAGGATTTATGATCAAATATCTTCTTTTTCTTTTTTAGTGTTAACATATCACTAAAATGTTTACTTCAACACTGTTTTTGGTAAAAAAATCTGCTAAAATTTTGTATCGATATTCTAGAAAATTAACAAAAAAGAATAACTAAATTATGAAATAAAATGATGAAGTTAAAAAAAAATTTATAAGTAAAAATTGGATAGCAATTTATGCCATGTCCCAAAAAAAAAGGATAGCAATTTATGGTAGAGTCAATCTAGCGATGTTGTTGTGTTCATATGACATTCGTTGAGTTTTTATCGCATAATGTCAAAAGCTATTCCACATCCTATAAATTGTATTCCCTCCACCTTTTATCTATGTTTTTTTGTATTCCCTCTTTTAAAAAAAAAACTCAAAAAAATTTCTGGCTTATCTTAAAATTATTATTATTATTATTTGACAAAATGATCTTTTAAAAGGGTCCCTATATTGATAGCATCAATGTACAATGCTAGTTATACAAATAAGAACAACAATTGCAGCATATGTAAATACAAGAGAGCAAAAAACACAGCAAAAGGATACAAAAGGGATATAGGAGGACGCCCAAATCTGAAACAAAGTGAGGCGGCGACAATAGTAGAGAAAAAGAGAGCAACAAGACGATTTCTATTTTCTCCCCTTTATTTTTATAAAATGTACAGTATTTTGTAATGTATTGTTAGTCTCTTATCTGGAAATTTAATTTGTTAAATTAACTAACACGTGGCTAATTAGTTTTAGAAGCTTACAAATCTTAAATTTATTGCTTTTTTTTTAATCATTTAAAATGAGCATCATTATCATAGGTAATTAAAATTATTGTTACCTATGATAATGATGCTCATTTTAAATGATTAAAAAATTAATATTGTTTTGCGATAATATCAGAATTTTTTATTGTTTCAAATTAAAATTTAACCTACATACCAATATATCTAGGATAATATCAGAAACAAAGCCGGAGACCACGCAGAGTGTTTTATATGCAGCTAGCCATAGATGTTGGTGGTGAAGCATGTAGAGATCATCCAAACTTCTCTGATATGTTACCAAGAAACTTCTCCGATATGTTACCAAGAAACTTCCCCGTTGGTTTGTGAGTGTTTCTCTTCGTTGAAGATCAAACAGATCTTCTGATGTTGGAGAGACATCTCCAAGATTTTCAATACCAAGGTTGCTGATATTATCGAAGTTGATCAAGTGGTGTTAATTTTTATGAAACCTATATTCAATGCTGATCTAACATTTTCAAATGTCCTATAAGAAAAAATTTGTGCCCCTTTTCATATAATTTCGTTGATAACAAAAGAAAAACCCTAAAAAAATTCCCCAAATTTTGACCTATATTTAAGACCCGAAGGCATCGCTTCTCTTTACTTATGTTTTGGACCATGGCCAGATCTGTCCATATTAGATCTCAATATTAAATAGCAATATGTATTTTTGCAGTGACAAAATGCAACAAAGAGGATCAAGCTAGAGATCTACTCCGTAACCATAGGTTCGACATTGCTCTGATACAAGTAAATGATTCAGCCGATGATAGATTTCGGTTTATCTTGGAGAACGGATCGGAAAAAGATCTTTCAATCATCAGTAAGAATCTAATCATACATGTATTTTATCAATATTTTCAATTATAATGTCGTTTACGTTGGATTAAGCGTAATTTCGAAATGCAACAACAACAAGCACATTTTGTTTTACCGCAGTAATATCTAAAGACGATTCTACTGAATCGGTGATCAAGTGGATGAGTAACGGCGCTAGTGACTATCTTTTAAAACCGATAAGACCCGAAGATCTACGGATAATATTCAAACACGTGGTAAAGAAGATACGAAGGAGGAGTGTAGAGGCAGAAGAGAAAGCATCCTCGGTGGGAACTTCCACCATAAGAAACCCTAACCAGAGAATAGGAAGAACTTGCCTTGATGAAGAAGTCAACGAGGAGGTTCATCATGATCAAGATCGTTCTAGCTCCAAATAAAGACAAGTTGTGTGGTACGGAGAGCTTCACGAAAAGTTTCTCGAAGCCATGACTTTTCTTGAACCCAAAGGTGAGTCACAAACACTATTGTTTACAGTTACCATTCCCGATTCATATTATATATATATATATATATATATAACAATGTGAATAATGGTGTTTTCATGCAGAAGTTGTTCCCAAGGAAATTTTAAAGCATATGAATGTGGGAAACATCAGTCGAGAAAACGTAGCCAGCCATCTTCAGGTAACGTTTTTTCTTATATATTCTACGCTTGCTCTCTTTTGACATTATATATATTGTTCAACAACCAATTTGGTTATATAAAGATATATCGTATATATTAATCCTCTTTTATTCTTACTTGTGTGTGTAGAAATACCGGTTGGGTTTGAAGAAGGAGAATGATAAGATTAAGAGAGAGCAAGCGAACCTATCTTTAAAAACTCATCAAGAGGGACTAATTTATGTTGGAGCAGATGCATCAAACTTCTACAGAGGAAGAAATGTGCAATTCCCAACACATCAGATCAACAATATTCCTCAACCTTTGTGTGTGCAGCAACACACCATGATGAACCCTAACAATGTCATGACACAGTTCACACCACCTAACAATGTCACGACACAGCTCACACCACCTAACAATGTCACGACACAGCTCCCACCACCTATCAATGTCACACCACAGCTCATACGACCTCCCGAACATCATTATGATGGAGTCTCTAATGCGGTTTTCAGTACAAACCAGTCGATGACTCATCAACATCACCATAATAACCATCAGACTTCAGACTTCACGTTTGAAGAGAATATTGGTTTTAACAACTCTTTCGAGGAAGGTTCAGTGGTTGCAAACATATGGCGAACCCCGGAAGACGTAAGTTTGTTCCCCTTGCTGCAGGATCCTCCTTTCCAAATGAGGAACGATCACGAAGCTGGGCCATCGTCCATGTTTCATCCATCTTCGATATCTTCTTGTTACACACATAGTTCGTGTCCTCCTGATCAGGTGATTAGGTTTCTGGTTCTTATCTTTATTGAATAGAGACAATGTGTGTTATTCATATCTTTAAGTGTTTCTTGTGTGTGTGCTTTGTATACAGCAAGAAAGTGGGAGGACTCCGCCACAACAATAGTCTCACCGTAAAAAGTAACAGACTAACCTAATCTTACTTAATTGGTATGGTTAGATTCTTTTTTTTTTTTACGGATGAATCCAAGATTGGTCAAGATCGGGGCCAAGCATGATGATTGGAAGCTGATGTCCAACAATTTTATTTTTATTTTCAACTTTTTAATAATATGGTTTAGGGATTCTCTTCTGTCTCTCTTTTCTACATGCTTGGGTTAGTATGCATGCATTGTATGCGACTCAAGACAATAAGTAGTTTATTTTCTTTCGTCCTTCAAATAAGAATTTTCGAAATTTGAATATTTTGTTAGTGATTTCAGTTCTTCAATAAATGAGTCATATTTCTTTCTCCAAAAGCTAATTAATTAATAATGTGGTCGTCGTTGCTCACACCAGTTGAATGCCCATTACTTGCTTTCCAGAAATGCACGAAATTAAATTAAGAGAAAAATCCATAATGAAAATGATAAGATATGCGAAAATATTTATGTTTTAGTCAATGGTTAGTTACGCTTGAAAATTGATGATTTGAAACCTGCAGCAAAAATAGTTTCGATCGATTCTAAAGAGATTATTGACCAAAAGTCCAATAAATATATTGGTTAAAATAAAAAATAAAAAAATATATTGAATACATTTCATACGTTTTAATAAAAATATTTATGAAACTATATATTGTTTATTGAAAGACTGTATATATAAAAACTGTACAATAGAGAGATGATCAAAACTGAATTTTTTACGCATATATATTTTTGACGCATACATTTCTACTAAAAGTACTACCTCCGTTTCTAAAAGATTGATTTTTTTTTGTATTTCACATAGATTAAGAAGCATTAAAAACTCATTTTAACTTTTTATTTTTTTATTTTTTATTTAGTTATTATAATAATAACTTTCATTCATTGGTTGTTTCACCACTAATTTTTGGATTCTTCTTTTTCCAATGTATGTATTTAATGAATTTTGCAATTAATGAATCTAGAAAATCAATCTTTTAGAAACAACAAAAAAACATAGAAAATCAATCTTTTAAAAACTGAGGGAGTATAACAAAAACAAAGAAGACGCACTGATTTTGACTAAGTGTATAAGCTGCTTCAAAAACTAAAATTATAGCCTCTTATAATATAATTCTTGAATAACAGAATAACGTAATAATATATTTCATCGAGTGTAAGTCTATTGCTTTATCCGATGATGAGATTGCCAAAATTTCTAATTGAAATGCTTACTCATCAACATGATATAATCGGACACTACAACAAAACCATATAGAAGCTAATTAAGAAAAATTTTAATTGCGAAACTTACATGGACACTGAAAATTCCCCAAATTGATTTTAGTCCGGCATGGAAACTTTGGTTAAAAAAACGAACTTGTGAAATAAGTTACTAGGGTGTAAAGATGGGAGAGGCCATTGGGGGTTTATATAGATGGTCGGATAATTTAAATTGACTAAGATTTTTAATGATCCCTATCTAGATTTTTTATTTATTTGATAGGATATAGGCATATAGCACGGTAAAATCTTGTGGCCTAAAAACAATATTGAATAAGTAAAAGTTTGTTTTTAATCTCATTCAATTTTATCTAAATATTGAAAAATATCTAAATAGTAAATACAACCTTAATATTTTGTTTTTCATCTCGTTCAATTTTATCTTATAATCCTGCTATAAAATTCCTAGATATATTAGAGCTAGTAGAAATATATTATATTTTTAAAATTTATAGATGCTACGTGTTGCTACAATGCTACTAAACATTTATAGTAAGTTATTAAAACCAAAAATTACAAGAATATTTAGCCAGAACATTTCCGTAAAGAAATTACTAATATATATGGCGAAAGTGCAGTTGGCCGAAGTACCATTACGGCTAAAGAATTTACCAATAAGTAATGTTGACTATTCATATTGTTTCTTAGTTTATGCGAAATATGCAACATGTAATTAGTTTATAAGATTTATTAGCGTACGTAATAATTTCTTTGTTTTGGTTTCATAAACTGCTTTTCGAAGTATTTGGATTTGACCATGACTCAGGTAACTTAAATTACTTAATGAGTAATGAATGTCACATGCCACTTATCGTAGGAGAATCCAAAAAAAAAAAGAAAAGGATTTAATAACTTTGTATTTTTTTTTTCTTTTTAGTTTTAATGTAAAGATTTCATTCCATAAGAAAATTACAAGATAAACTAATGTTACAAGAGCTTACTCATTTACACGGGAACAAAAAACAGAAAATGAAAAGATTTATAAAAGAAAAGATAGACGACTAAAGCAGACTTGAAGGAGAGAAAGTGAATGCAAGTTAGGACCTGGAAAAAAAAGGAGTCGATTCCTTAATGTATGATCAATGGCTTGATTTCGGTGGTTGATTCGACGGCGGAGAAGATCCTTGAGTTTCGCTCTTTCTAAAGGCGATAAACTACTGACTGGAGAAGAAGCATGATGATGGTGGTGGCTTTGGCATGCTGCGGTGAATGATGTTGAAGAATCCAAGTGGTAGCTGCTGACAAGGTGGCTGGTGGGTTGAGGAAAAACTTTGCAGCCAAATTACCTCAAATTCGTGTAGAGAAGAGATGCTCTTGACTTTCTACCCCATTCGAGCATAGGACACAAGTGGTAGGAATATGTATAGCCAGCCAAGTAATAAAGGAAACCCTTGGCACATGCTCTTTAAACCAGACAACATCAGTCCATGGAACAAGTGGTGATCGAATACTCAACTGTTCCCAAGTCTCCTTAGAAGAGAAAGGTGGAGAAAATTACCAAAGGCACTTCGCCAGAGGAAAATGTCACGGCCATTGGATTCTTTTGGTGCCATAACTTCTGTAAACGCCACCATTAAAAGCTTGTGTGTTCTCTGATCGGGCTGCCGGTAGTACCCAATCCCCATTCCTCGAGGCTTCTACAACTCTTGCATCCTTTCTAATGAAAATTTGTCTACGACCAGCCTCTCCAAGAAAAGTTATTAGCTGTCCAAAGTCTGTCCATGTGTCATACCAGAAAGAAGAATAATGACCATCACCTACCACACACTTAAGAAACTCAATGATGGTTGGTTTTAGCTGCAACATATTGTTGATCATCTTAGAAAAATGATTGGCTTCCTGAGTGATCCAATAACGTTTTCTCACAAAAAACATTTCCTTTAAGTCAAGCAACCCACAGAGAACCAGAATTTGAGAAGAAAGTTCACACTAGGTTCAGCCTGAAAACAATCTCAAAATCCTCTAGTAAGCAGATACAAAGTCCCCCTTCCTCCTTTGGCCTAAAAATATTTTTCCAAGCCACTTTTTCTCTTGAAGCAGATCATATCTTATGCTTCCAAAGAAAGCCGAACACAACGAATCCACTTTAGCATAGAAGTGTTTAGGTAATACAAAGACACTACTCCAGAAGTTGACCATACCATATATGACTGAAGAAAACAACTTGATTTTCCCAACAAATGAGAGAAACTTAGCAGTTCAAGAGTGAATCTTGCTTGTAATCCTCTCAAGGAAGGGCTGCAAAGTAGCAAATGATATTATGGTCGGGTTAAGCGGAATACCAAGGTAACGAGTAGGGAAGGATCCAATGTTGATACTAGTAAAAACGCTTAATGTTATAGCTTCCGCTTGAGTAACCACCAAAAAAGAGCTCAGATTTTGTGAGATTCATATCCAACCCGGACATATCTCTAAACTTGTTCATAACCTCAGCAATACCATCCAGGGAGTTCCTAGAACCATTTGAAAAGATCAGTAAATTATTAGCAAATAACAAATGTGTTATTCTTGGAATAAGACATTTTGGGTGCAACTCAATTCTCCTAGGGGAGGAGATCATCTTTAATCCAGATGCAGAATATTGGAGGAAAGTCTTGTGCAGCTCGCAACTTAAAATCCTAACAAACAGTATCAAACGCTTTCTTGATGTCTACCTTCAACATGGAGCTTTCTGGACAAGATGGTTTTTAGTAATGCATGATTAGTTCAGAAGCCAGCAAAACATTCTCTCCTAGCAATCTACCTTTGAGGAAAGCTGCTTGATTTGGAGAAATACAATCTTGAAGAATAGGTTTTAGTCGGTTAGCAATTACCTTGCATATGATTTTGTAGACCAAATTACAGCAATTTATGGGTCTCTAATCTCCTAGAAACTTAGGGATCAAGGCGATTTTTGTTGTGTTCAGATCCTTAAGCAGTTGACCATTGCAAAAGAACTCTTGAACCGCCTTAACTATATCTGAACCTACAATGCTCCAAAAGGCTCAAAAAACTCCACAGAGTACCCATCAAGTCTAGGAAACTTGTTTAGTGGTAAAGCAAAGACATGGCTAAATATCTTTTCCTCTGAGACAGCCTTAACCAGGTTGAGTTTTAGGGAATCTGAGCATCTAAAGGAGATAAGCTCACCAAGAGCCGAGGTAGAACAGGGAGACAGTGGCAGATTAGTGGACCCTAATATGTCCTCAAAGTAAGCAAAAGCATGGGCCTTGATCTCAACGTTAGTAGCAATTCTTCTACCACTTTGATCATGGAAGATGTGGATGTGATTTTTGTTTAATCGGACAATGATAGTCTTGTGAAAGAAAGATGTATTCATGTCACCTAGATGCAGCCACTTCACACGAGATCTTTGACGAAAAAAATTCTCTTCTGTATTACCAAGAATCCTCCATTTAGTTCTAACAAGATGTTCCTCCCTTACCAAGTCTGGAGTCGGACTAGTAAGAATGGCCCTATGAAGATCATTTAATTTTGATTCCTCAGCTTTGACTCTTCCTGAGATTCCACTAAAGTGTCTCTTGATTAACCTCTGAAGAACTAGCTTTAATGCTTTAAAAGATTTAGCAACCTTGAAATCATTTGAACTTGCAATTGAATTACAGTTCCAGGATTGCCCAACTGCACCTGCATATTCAGGATGATGCACAACATGATGAAAAATCTGAAACGGCCTGAGAATAAGTCGCTGAAGAGATGGGATAGTGAACCAGATTGGTGTATGGTCTTATTGCTTGGGATAAAAAAACTCTGAATACGCATCTGGAAAATTTTCTGCCCACTGCTGGTTAATCAAGGCATGGTCAATCTTTTTAGATATAGTGAGCCCTTCACTGCCATTCCACCAAGAAAAAAGAAGACCTTTTGCCTGAGCTTCAAACAATTATGCATCTTGAACAGCCAAGTTTATCTCATCAATTCCACCAGTGTCAATGTCCCAAAGCTGATAATTGAATGTTGAGAAACTCGCATTATCTTATTGAAATCGCCAAGTACTGCCCAAGGGTGACGTGAGACTGGTTTAGTAGCATTCAAATTGACTAATTCCTCCCATAGAGTACTTCTCTGGTCAACCTGATTGAACCCACATACAAAAAAAACTGTGAGACTCACATTATGAGCTAGCAAAAATACACCACGTGTTACCATCTGAGCCGTGACGTGATAAACCACCATAGCGATGCAAGGATTCCATACAAGCACAATCCTCGCCGAATTAGGATGATCAAAGTTCCCAAAATATTTCCAGCCAATAGGACTTGCATTCGTAACTCTCCTTAAATTGACTTCCCTTATATGCGTCTCCAAAAAAGCTATAAAAAGAGGATTACATATGTTTTTCCAACCTTTCGTCATAGTCTGTCTTGAAAAACAGCATATTGTGTAGCTAATGTAACGATGCATCCTTGCGGATGCTCGTCCGACGAGACGCTAGAATGAACTGTAACTCTACTTCCTTATTATCCATGTTGCAGCTGGTCAAAGCAAGTGTGGCTACCATTGGAGCAGTTTGTTGTAGATTTGATTCCAGCTCAGTCTCAATATTTACTAGGAACGTATTCCCTTCTGATATTCCTTCCTTTGCAGGCACAGAGGTGGTAATAAGTCGAGAACTCACGACTGTCCTGGATCTACCCTCATGTGAATGGGTGTACTTACGAGCTATCCTTTCCCGACGAGATGGACGACCTCTTCCACTAGTAGATCTCCTAGCCACTTTCCTGCCTGACGCAGTAAGGACGTTGCGTGTACACTAACTAGTATTATGACCAAACTTATCGCAAACAGTGCACTTAGATGGCAACCAAGGGTAAAAAACTTCAATGTCAATTTCTTTTCCATCAATAAACCCCGATACAAGACGAGAAGGAAAATCCTTCAGCAGATTAACCCGGACCAGAATTTTAGCAACCTCAAAATTCTCCTTTCTTGCTGTTTCAGGAGCTAGTGCAATAGGTTTCCCAACTGCAGTGGCGATCCTACCAAGGCTCTCTTTGTTGAACAGAAGATAAGGCACTCCTCAAAGCTCTACCGTTACTATTGCATATGATATAGGTGGCGTTTCAGGGTTTAAGTCCGGTGACGAAGGAGCAACAAACATCATGTGACCCACAATGCTCTACATATTGCGGCTAAGAATCGTTTCCCTTATCCATTTCCACTCTGGTGGACAAACATTCTCGATCTAATTCGAACCCAGATCGCATTAACCACACCAATAACTCTTCCCATCGTCGAAAGAGGACCGTGAAACTAAGCAAATATGAAGTCTTTAAACTCAACCATAGCTGTTTAGATGTTCTCTTCACCAATGAACACAAACGGAACCCCGTACATGTTGAGTTGGAGAGCCAATTTCTTCTTGGCAAGAAGGATCTCTAGCCACCACCGAGTATTTACGAGTTGTGGGAGAAGCAGCCTCCGTGTTACCCATGTCGGAGGATGGACCTTCAACGAAGATGCTGCAAAGCTCCAGTTGGAGCGTTTTCTAGATTAGCAACTGTGGAGGAGGGAGAAGAGTCATGACCAACAGAAGCATCTCCTGAAACAGCATCACTGGAGGGTGGACCTACAATGGCGGCAGAGGGAGAAATCTCTACAACAGATCTCATATCTACAACTGGCACAGAAACTGAAGCAGTAGCCAAGGCTAGATCTGGACGGGAAGCCTCACAAGGAGGGGAAGAGAGAGAAAAAATAGATTTTTCTCTTTTTTTATCGCAAATAGGGTCTTCGAAATTTATATGATAGATAGAAATATGGTTTTATGAAACACAATAACATCATAATTAATGAGCTTTATTTAGATGCAAGAAAATTCAAGTAGTGGAGATTTACTGAGAATATACCAACCTAGTAAATAATTGATTGATATCATAAGAATTGAAAAGGAGAGTTGCTCAAAGTGGTAACTCCCAAAGTTAGCTACATTTTTGCTCATAACAATATATTTATGTAAATCAGAATTAGAGATCAAATAGAATCTCAGGAGGATATTAAGCACTGTTCTTGAACTTGAAACACAATTGTAAAATCAACCAACCGTCGATGTGAAGATTATCTATGCCTAAACCTAGAATTCCAAATTTCTTTGCAAATCCTATGAATTCAAACAAGCATTAATGATCAGGTTCAATTGTTCACAAAATCCTAAACCAAATTTCTTTGTGAATAGGTCTTTTGCTCATCTAACACTAGTTCATGTAATCAATCACACTTTCGTGCCAATCAAACAACCTAAGATCAGATTCTAGGTCATGAAGCTAGAATAAGCAGTAATCACAAGTCTAGATGAAAAACTATATTAAATTTCTCCTATCAATTCAGATCAACCTAATAATTCATCATACATCTTTGAATAACCCTAAACCTAACAAGGAATCTATTCAGACATGGTGAATGAAGCAAACATCATGAATAAAATAGATTGCATAAAAGAGTAAAGAGTAACAAGGGTTCGAAATCTTCTCTCTCAGGAACAGAGTTTCTGACTTCTCTCCCTCTCTCAAAACCCGAACAATGAATAAAATCCAGTCTCCTCAAAGTATTCAGAATAATGATAAAAGCTCCCTCTCAAGGTGGCTGAAAAACCTAATTATAATGCTAAAACACGTTATGGGCTTAATTGTAAATAATAGGATCTTCTGGGCCAAGTTGCAGGATCTTTAAACTTATAAAATCACGTGCTTTCTTTTCCTGCAGTCGGTGTCGATCGATACTGGGTTGGTGTCGGTCGATACCAGGACTCTGTGCTCGCCAGACTGGACTGTCTTCACGAAAACTGGCATACCTTTTGATCGCACCGTTAAAATGGTCTCAACCCACTTCCAAATGAAAGCTAATCCATTGATCTGTCTTGCATCCAAATTTAAGCTCAATCCAACGGTGGAAAACTATTCAAAGGATGACAAAAAGCTCCAGACGTGCTAAAACCTGAAAAGACTCAAAAAGACTACAAAAAGACTACAAAAACACTCGAAGGACTCTAAAAACAAGACCTATATTATGGCTAAAACGGGTAAAAACCATGATATATCAACTCCCACAGACTTAGCCTTTGCTTGCCCTCAAGCAAACAGAAAACCAAACCAGAGGAAGAGGTTTGAAAACACGGAGACTCACATGTTCTTGAAACATTGCAATGACCCTTTTCCCAAGCTTTCCAGATATCACCTAACCCGTTCCAAATCTAACCACAACTTCTCCGTAGACATTCGCAGCTTCCCAGACTCCACACATTATCTCACAGCATCATCCAACCAAACCTTCATCGCCAGTTTCATCACTGCAGCCAATGTTCAAGAACCTTCTAGACTCTTCCTCAAACGATATCATGACAAAAGAACCACCCAAATTACACACTTTTGGTATTGTTTTCTTCTCCCCCAGACTTATCTCTTTTTATGTTCTCTTTATTATTTTTTTTACTTTAGCTTCGCATATACAAATCAAGGTTTGGGACGCGAGTATTGATGGTGTTTGCCACCGAATCCCCGGTTCTCCCCTCTCAATGTATCAAAGGCTTTAGACGAATAATGGGGTCCCAAGAAATGTTCCTACCCCTCGCTTCCAACCTTTGTGTGATCATTCCTTATCCAAGTAGAATAATGGGATCACTGGTAATTTTCCTAGCCCTCTACTCCGGCGGAAATAATCTCATCTTTTATGCATATTATTTACCAACGTGTGTCAAGGGAGAGGTATACCACTATTTTCAAACACATGGGTTCATTTGTCAGATATGAATGATGAATCAAGCTCTATAAACACTAACCACAACGATGAAGTGCAAAAATTTGGCTCACGCTTACATGGATTTTGCTGGAAACATGGGTGTCTTCTAGTCAACTGGTCAGTCTTTGGATTTTTCATTAGTCTATCTAGAACTGATTCTGTAACAATGGTCACTCAAAAGCAAGGTCAGAATAATAGATTCAAGAAAAAGATCATAATCTCCAACAAATTTTGACTCAATAAAACAAATTTTGACTCAAAAACGACTGACTCTAAGAAAAACAAACACGTTGTCAGCAACTACCTCCCTAGACTTAAACAACATTGTCCACAGTGTTATCTAGTCTAGATTTGACAAAAGAAACAAAATAACTATGTGAATTGTGGAAAATCAAAAAAGTTACCCGAGATGGTGATGAGTGTCGATCGACACAGCACTAGTGTCAATCGATACCAGACGTTGGTCGACACATGGACTCCTTTTCATCGCTCCTTAGTTGCTGATTCATGCAAGACACAAGACACAAAACCAAAAACACAAAAACAAAAGTATATACAGACTTACCAGTGGGTTGCCTCCCACTAAGCGCTTGTTTAATGTCATTAGCTTGACCGTGTCGGGGCTCAGGCGTCGGGTGGTTCGCAAAAAGATAGTGAATGCATCCGTGACAAATGTCTCATCCAAGGTGGTGTGTAAGCATTAACTGCATGTGGTCTACCAAGTAAGTGAGGAACAACATCAGGGCGGGATGGAAGATTGGGTGGGATACTTCGTTTTCCTGCACAGTCATCAAAAGAAACTACAAGCGCTCGACGATAATCTCGCGGCTTGCTTAAGTGTGAAGTAGATGGAAACATATGATTGATGACATTAGGTGGTTTGGAATTGGAAAAAGAAGGTGCGTACCTTTGCTTTCTCTGAGGTGTCTGGTGTGTGAGAGGTGGGGGTTTTTGCTTGGAATCAGCTGGCGGGCATAATGCTACGTCGACCGACGCAAGGTCTGAAACTCGAATTTCACCACTTTTTCTGTAGTTTAGCTCTGCAATCCTTGCCTCCATTGTAAAGACATCATTTTCTAGCAGTCTAGCATTAATTGGAGCCTCTTCCTCGAGCCTAGTACTGAAAAGACACTCCTCACTCCAATCCTTAAGTACATCATTCTTTTCAGAGCTCTCAACCAAATCTTCTTTAACAACCAGCTTGCTCATTTGCTCAGTAGCATCCAACACCTTGACATACCAGTAGTAATGTCTTCTGAAAGCTCTGTGTTTGGATCCTCATCAATGGAAATCTCTACAGAAAAGGTCTGTCAATCAATGGTAGATTTCCTCCTCAGCTTGTCCATGTTAAAGCTCATGACTTCATCACCCAAATCAAGCTCTATATGTCCCTTTCTCACATCAATGATGGCACCAGCTGTTGCCAAAAATGATCTTCCCAAAATAAGAGGATCCTTAGGTTCTCCAACATATTCCAAAACCACAAAGTCTGTGGGAATCATACAGCCTTCGATCATTAGTGGAACATCTTTCTAAGACACCTTCTGGAATCCTTTTGGATCTATCAGCTAAGATGAGAGAGACCTTTGTTGGAAACAAAATCAGTCATCCCAAGGCTTTCAGCAACAGAGAGAGGCATCAGGTTAATGCTAGAGCCAAGATCACAGAGAGAATGAGGGAATCTTTTAGTTGAGATGGAACAGTCTAGTACAAAGCTTCCTGGATCAGGTAGCTTCTCTGGAATCCTACTCTGAATCATATCACTGACATGTTCAGAGATTTTCACCTTCCTCTCTTTCCTTGAAACTGTCTTTTCAGGAGAATTTCACTGATTGTCCTTTGGAGCAGAGCTGCTTCCTCATGACTCACACCATTGGATAACCATCCTCTTAACATACCTCATGAGAGCTGGTGAAGTCTTGATAGCATCGACAACAGGAAGCTCAACAATCAACTTTTCTATCATTGCTTTGCATCTGCAGTCTTCCACTTCCTTCTTTGTCTCCTAGAAGGTCGAGGGAAAGTATCTTGGCACGTAGACTCTTTCCTCGAGACAATCCTGGGTGTTTTGAAAATTTTTGCTCAGTCGCGGGGGGGGGGGGGGGGGGGGGGGGGGTGGGTCGATCGACACCAGTCTGGTAGTGGTGTCGGTCGATACTGGGGTTTTTGAGGTGTCCCGTGAAAGTATCTGCACTGGCGTCGATCGACACTGGGGTGGTGTCTGGGGTGGTGTCGGTCGACACTGGGTGGTGTCGGTCGACACTGGGTGGTGTCGGTCGACACTAACGTATCAGGTTCAAAATCACCTCCTGTGGTGATTGCATTGACGTGTTCATTGTGTGCATGAATCATCTTTCCTTTGACAGCAGCTGAAGTCTGAGCTATTTGAGTTTCTAGCATCTTCTGATGAATGTTGAGAGCTTCAATCTTCCCATCCAGATCTGTGTACATGGCATCCATCTTCCCATTAAAATCAATAGTCATCTTCTGTTTTCCCTCAATTATTTGTTCAAGCATGTATTCAACCTTTCTCTCCTGAGTCTTAGGCGGCGGAGTCTGGTAAGATGAACTCCCGTAGGCGCTGCTCTGCATCGGTTTCTGGGCAAAGGAATTTGCTCCGAAATCAGACTTGAATCCTTGGTTGTTGTTGAACTGATACTGCTGATTATGAAAACCAGTACCACCAACGTAATCAACATCCTCTGCTTCAACCTTATCTACAATCTTGACCTTATCAGCAAAGTGTACAGCCTTCTGCTGCTTGCCCATCAAAAGATTATGCACCAAATCCAGTTGCGCATGCACCTCAGCAATCTGCGATCCATCAACGTTTCCATTCTGCTTCTTTCTCTCAAAATCTGCATTCTTGGTACTGTTGCTAGATGCCAAGTTCTCAATAAGCACATAAGCATCGTCAGGATACCTAGTGTTGAAATTCCCATTACTCGCGGCATCCAGAGCCATCTGATACCTCCAATCGATCCCTCTAAAGAAAATACCCAGCAACTGAACCTGTGAGAACCCGTGATGTGGACAATCTCTTTGATAGGATCTGAATCTCACCCAAGCAGCCTTAAACGCCTCTGTTGCTCCCTGAGAGAATTGGGAGATTTTGTTCCTGAGCTCTTCGGATCTTGCATCATCATAAAAGTTGTTCAGGAACGCGTTTTTAGTCTCCTCCCAAGTAGTCAACGAACCAGGAGGTAACTGCTTTAGCCAGTAAGCTGCATCCCCACCAAGAGAGTATCAAAAAAGCTTACAGAAGAGGAAATCATAGGACACTCCATTGTACTTGATGCTATTGACCAAGTCCTCAAACCTCTTAATGTGATCCATAGGGTGTTCATGAGGAAGACCATGAAAAAGATGCTGACCCACAAGAGTGAAGTATGTAGGTTTCAGCTCAAAGTCATTCCTTTGAAACTTGGGAACACGAATCGCTGCTCGATTGGCATAGAACTGATCAGGCCTGTTGTACTCACCAATCGTCCTAGCACGATTAACCACAGCGTTCCCTTCGTTCCCGCGTGCAGCTCGCGCATCAACAACAGCTTGAGGGACAATGACGTTTCCATCTCCATCAAGTCTTTGTCCCCTCTCATTGCACAATTGACCCTCATGGTCTCTCAAAGCACCAGCCTCATCACGAACTAGAATCAATGGGTTGTTCATCTCTGCTGGCCTCTTTGTTCTCCTGAAACACAAGAGTCAAAAATACGTAAGTAACAAAAATAAAAATAAAAAATTACGACGAGTATCGACCGATACCAGCTGGGTATCGATCGATACCGACTAACTTAGTTGAAACTCTAATCTAAAATCTAATGGTGAATTTAGAGTCTTCGGCAACGGCGCCAAAATTTGATATGCTCAAATATAATACCCTAAAAGTACCTAAGCAGTAGCTGTAGTATATTAGGGGTCGAACCACAAAGACTCAAGAATTCACTCAATAGATATTAAGACTTGAATTAAGCTAAGCGAACAAAGTAATGCAGGAAATAAACAGCAGAATATAAAAGCTGTGAAATTTAATGGAGGAAAACGCTAAGCCTAGGGAAATTCTCCGGTAAATCAGAATTGCAGATCAAATAGAAAGTCAGGAGGATATTAAGCACTGTTCTTGAACTTGAAACACAATTGTAAAATCAACCAACCGTCGCTGCGAAGATTATCTATGCCTAAACCTAGAATTCCAAATTTATTTGCAAATCCTATGAAGTCAAACAAGCATTAATGATCAGGTTCAATTGTTCACAAAATCCTAAACCAAATTTCTTTGCGAATAGGTCTTTTGCTCATCTAACACTAGTTCACACAATCAATCACACTTTCGTGCCAATCAAACAACCTAAGATCAGATTTTAGGTCATGAAGCTAGAATAAGCAGTAACCACAAGTCTAGATGAAGAACTCTATTAAATTTCTCCTATCAATTCAGATCAACCTAACAATTCATTACACACCTTTGAATAACCCTAAACCTAACAAGGAATCTACTCAGACATGGTGAATGAAGCAAATATCATGAATAAAATAGATTGCATAAAAGAGTAGAGTAAAGAGTAACAAGGGCTCGAAATCTTCTCTCTCAGGAACATTTCTGACTTCTCTCCCTCTCTCAAAACCCAAAAAATGAATAAAATCCAGTCTCATCAAAGTATTTAGAATAATGATAAAAGCTCCCTCTCAAAGTGACTGAAAAACCTAATTATAATGCTAAAACACGTTATGGGCTTAATTGTAAATAATAGGATCTTCTGGGCCAAGTTGCAGGATCTATAAACTTGTAAAATCTCGTGTTTTCTTTTCTTGCAGTCGGTGTCGATCGATACTGGGTTGGTGTCGGTCGATACCAGGACTCTGTGCTCGCCAGACTGGACTGTCTTCACGAAAACTGGCATAACTTTTGATCGCACCGTTAGAATGGCCTCAAACCACTTCCAAATTAAAGCTAATCCATTGATCTGTCTTGTATCCGAATTTGAGCTCAATCCAACGGTGGAAAACTATTCAACGAATGCCAAAAAGGTTCAGATGTGCTAAAACCTGAAAATACTCAAAAAGACTACAAAAACACTAGAAGGACTCTGAAAACAAGACCTATATTATAGCTAAAACGGGTAAAAACCATGATATATCATGTTGCCACGTCTCTAGGGCCCGGACTAAAGCATAGAGTTCCTTTTCGTATGTTGGGTAGTTGAGCATGGGGCCTCTAAGTTTTTCACTGAAGTGAGCCACGGGACGCTTCCTTTGATGTAGCACAGCTCCTATGCCTAAACCGGACGCATCGCACTCAACTTCGAACATTACATCAAAATCTGGTAAAGCCAAAACCGGCGCTTGTGTGAGCCTTTCTTTGAAGGTGTTGAATGCTTGTTCTTTGGCTGCTTCCCACTTGAATGACACGTTCTTCTTGATGACAGCTATCATTGGTGCCGCCACGGTACTGAAATCTCGAACGAATCATCGGTAAAAACTCGCGAGGCTGTGGAACTTTCGAACATGACCGATGGTGGTTGGCGTGGGCCAATCTCGGATAGCTCTTATCTTCTCCTCGTCCACTTGAAGACCCTGTGCACTAACTACAAAACCTAGGAACACATATTTGTTAGTACAAAAAGTGCACTTCTTTAGGTTGGCGTATATGCCTTCCTTACGAAGCGTTTGCAAAACTAAGTCCAAATGCTTGAGGTGATCCGCATAGCATCAACTGTAGATTAGTATGTCATCAAAGTAAACAACCACAAACTTGCCAATAAAGCTACGTAGAACCTGGTTCATGAGGCGTATGAAGGTACTCGGTGCGTTCGTTAAGCCGAAAGGCACAAGCCACTCGTAAAGGCCTCGCTTGGTTTTGAATGCGGTTTTCCACTCGTCACCTTCTTTCATCCGAACTTGATGGTACCCACTCCTGAGATCAACCTTAGAGAAGATGGTCGCTCCACTTAGTTCATCCAGCATGTCGTCCAACCGTGGGATTGGATGCCGGTACTTGATGGTCACATTGTTGATGGCTCGGTAATCCACACACATACGCCATGTCCCATCCTTTTTGGGAACAAGGAGGACTAGAACGGCACAAGGACTGAGGCTCTCACAGATGTAGCCTTTGTTCATGAGGTCACGTACTTGCTTCTCTAATTCTTTGGTTTCCTTGGGGTTCATGCGGTAGGCGGGTTTGTTTGGAATGGGGGCCTCGGGTACAAGGTTGATTTGGTGTTCGATGCCACGAATGGGTGGTAACCCCCAGGATATCTCTTCAGGGAATACGTCCTTGTAGTTGTCGAGTATCGACTAGATTTCTCGAGGCAACTCCACTTCACATGTCCCTACACTTAAGCATTCTTTAAAAACCATTAGTAGCATGATGCCTTCGGCACGCATGGTTTTACAAACTTCATTAGAGGTAATGAATAGGCTGGAGTTTCTTACCTCTTCTTCCTTATTCATGTGTTTTTGCATTTCATGAATTTCGGAAGGACTTAATGGGGCTAGGTTGAACTTACGCTCTTTGAAGCTAAAAGAATAGCGATTGGTTCGTCCGTTGTGGTTAGTGGCTCGGTCGAATTGCCACGGTCTCCCTAGAAGGAGGTGGCCTGCTTGCATTGGTACCACGTCACAAACCACTTCGTCTTGATACTTCCCCACACTAAAAGGGATGGTGGCTTGTTCAGCGATTTTCAACTCGGTATCGTCATTTAACCACCGTAGCTTGTAGGGTCTAGGGTGCTTAGTCTTAGGGATACCTAACCTGCCCACCATGTACTTGCTAGCCATGTTAGTACATGTTCCACCATCAATAATGAGGTTACATACCTTGCCCTCTACGGTGCATTGCGTGTGGAAGATGTTTTCACGTTTAACCTTTTCCTTCGGATTGACAAACACACTAAGTGTTCGGCGAATCACTAGGAGCTCTCCTTGGTCCAGGTATTCAATGTCTTCATCGTCTCCATCTGAGTCTCCTTCTTGTTCGTCATGGGACTCGTACTCGCCATTGTTGGTGAGAATCATCACCCGTTGGTTCGAGCATTCCCGTGCATAGTGTCCCCTAGCTTGACACTTGAAACAAGTGATGTCACGAGAACGGGATTGATTCTGATTAGGAAACTTACCTGGTTCTGGCTTGGTGGCTTTGGACGTTTCAAACATTTTGCCCTTTAGTTTAGAGCTATCTCCTCTGGATGCTCCTTTGTTCGGAAACCGGTTGTTGTTGGAACTCCACGGCGTGTTGCTGTTTCTGTTCCTGGTGCTTAGAGACGTTTTCCTATGAATTTGTTGCTCCACTCGAACTGCTAGGTGTAGGAGTTAGTGTATCCCGCTATAGTTCGTCCGTTCGACTTTGCGCTGGATACGATCGTTAAGGCCATCCACGAATTGTGCCATGAGGGCTTCCTCGGATTCTTCCAACTCCAAGGAATTCATGAGTTTCTCGAATTCTTCAAAGTATTCCTCGACGGTCCTAGTTCCCTACGATAGTTTTCGGAAATGTTTTTTGTAAATAACGGTGATAGTAGTCGAGAACATACCGTATCCGTAGGAGGTACTTCATGCCACCCCACTCGGTTATGGGTCCAAAACACTGTCTTCTCCAGTCCGCTACGGTTCTGTCCCAACATGCCAACGCATTGTCCGTGAGCTGAGCCGCGGCGAGTGAAACCTTACGCGTTTCATTTTACATGTAGCATTCGAAAATCTAATCCATTCGTTGCTCCCAATCCATGTAGGCTTCGGGGTTGGATTTTCCTGCAAAACTGGGTGGAGTTAGTTTTACGTCCAAATTCTATTCACGTGGTACCTCAATCCATCCACAGTTTTGAATAAGTAGCGGATCATTCCACCGATGGTGTTGCCGTTGAAGTGGGTCAGGCGGTAGATCTTTGTCTTCGTCCTCGAGAATATGGTCGGCTTCGTTTCGAAGGACTCGTTGAGCATGGACACGTCTCCTCTCAACCGGAGGTGGTGGTGGAGGAAGAGGGTGTGGACCTTCGAGTCGTCCGAGGCGTTCACCGAAACCACAAATCTCTTCCCCGATGGCAGCTATCAATTGTACGAGGGCGTCTTATGGAACGGCAGCTTCCTCTCCCATATCGTCGAGAATTATGTCCCTGTACTTAGACTAAAACAACACTACGTCAACGTACCTTGGTAAAGAAGAATAAAAATTTGTTCGAAAATAAAGACAAAAACACGGAGGGACAGAATGCGAAAAATCGAAAAAAAGGCAACGACAATATTCGAGAAAGCGAGAAAGGAAACTTAACAATTTTTTTTTTTTGGACAAAACCATAGGCAACAAACGAGCAAGCAATACTCAATATTCGAGTAAACAAGACGATGGAACTAGCAACCTAAACGGTAACAACGAATTAGGCAAACGAGATCCAAACTTTAACGAACACAAGGTAGATCTAACAACCTAACCACGAAAGAACAGATTACGATTGTTATAATTATTATTTTTTATTGAAAAGAAACAAGCAAAACCAGTAGATCTACGAAAGCAACGACACAAACGAACGATAGAGATATATATTTTTTTTTGAAAGGAAAACAAGCAAAACACAAAATCGAGAATAGATTAACGAAAGGAAGAGATACAACTGGCGAGAGCGTGTAACACGGCTCTGATACCAGAATATGCAAGCCTCGGTGGTGAGATTTGCAAAACACGAGCAAGAATCCCTAGTCCATGGACGGTCATCGGCGTTTCTTAGGAAACCTCGAACGTGGGTGAAGATTGGACACGATGGCGTTCGCTTCTCTCGTGTGGGACCGAACAAGGGGGGTGTGTTGGCGGGGTGAAGTGCACCACAGAGTGATGATGATCTCTGATACCGAACGGATCCTGCCTTGAGGATTCGCTCGTCAAGAACAAGAACAAAACTAGGGTTTTTCTTTGTTCAAGAAAATATGATATTTTATTGATAGTAGGGTCAAAATCGGTTACACGGCTGCAAAAAGACTTTATAATAGTCCTATCAGCTAGCCTGAAGGCCCAAAAGAAAATAAAAACCCAACAACAAAAGAGCAAAATACAAAACAAAGGAAAAAACATAAACTCATCGTTTTAATAAAGCTAAAATAGGAAACTAGCTAAGCGACGTTAAACTCGAGTCTTGATGTCGTTTTGGCTGATACTTAGTCATTGAAAGGACTTGGTGAACCTGCAAGGATGGTATAAATGGAATAAAACTTACCTTGGTTCGTGCAGAGACGAACGGCGCTGTCGAAAGCTGTCGTGGATTCCTCGTGGAAATGCGCGATATCCTCGATAATGCGTCGTGGTTCCTCAGTGCTTTTCGTGGATTCCCCGGTGATTTGCACGGACTCCTTGGTGGCTTGCATAGACTTCTTGGTGACTGGTGCAGAGTCTTCGACGATGGAGCGTGGATCTTCGGAGCGATATGTAGACTTTTTGATGGTGGAGCGTGAATCCTCGAAGCGATACGTCGAATCTTCGACGATGGAGCGTGGATCCTCAGAGCGGTATAGTGAATTCTTGCGATCGGTACGTGGAATTCGAAGGTTGGTTCGAGGACGGTCGTGGACATTTGGTGCCAGATCCTTCCCGATGACATCCATGATATCTTGCACAGCAAGGTTGAACCTGCTTTGAAGTTGTTTGTGTTTGGATCGAGTCATGGTGCCCTCTCTCACTTCGGGTACCGGGTTGGTTTTTCCTTGAGGTTCGATGTCCGCATCAGTTGCTCTCGACTATTCTCACGTTGCTAACCATGTCTTTCATCCAGTGCTGAAAGATCTCCTCAAAATATTGTTGAACTGTCCCTGTTATCAAGGGATCCCAGGTGTGTGTTTTCTACAATACAAAAAATGATGTTAAGGCAGTGACAACACAAGGAAACCAATATGTGAAGCTAGGGATAGAAAATGTCCATCTATAGAAGGCGTCGTCAAATTTTTTTGTAAAAATTTCAGTTATTGATCGACCAGTTTTGATCCTTTGTCGCGAGTAAACTTGCAAACACATGAAAGCTAAGTAGTGAACGGTCCAACAAAGACACACCATTACAATAAAACAAGTAGAAGTTAAATCTTACTAGACTACAACAATTATGAAAGAAAGAAAGATAATACAAAGCAAATCAAATTGTTAGACATCAAAACTCAATATATAGGTTTAAATTGTTGGATTCTAAGACATACGACAAGGTTAAACCATGTCACATAGTTCTCCATAAAAATGTTAAATAGACATGAGTTAATACAAACAAGACAGAGATAATACAAGGTGAGAGTAAGACCAACACTAATGTTATCATCTCAACCTAATACATAGTCACATACTTGTAAGACCAAACACTTACAAACAATACATCGTCACAAACAAGACAGGGATTACACAAACACAAGAACTGAAATCAACTAGACAGAGGCTTTAATGCTTAATACAAACTCGACTGTTTTGAAACTCAACCTAAAACACCATATACAAACAAGACAGAGATAATAAAAACAATATCACTACCATAAACAATACATCATCAGAAACAAGACCGACCTGACTGTTTTGAAACTCAACCTAATACACAGTCTCAATGTTAAATATCATTAAAGAGTTAAGAATTAGATAAACATTACCAAGTAGTGTTTGGTAAAGGTGTGGGAGAGAGAACGGTGGTAAACTTATCCCGTTCTGGCACCATAAGCAGAGCATTTCTAAGCGTGTCCCCCTGCAGATCCGCCAACACTGCAGATTCATTATGGAAGTTTTTTCCTTGTGAAGAAGGATGACTCTGATCCTGAGAGTTGTGATGTGGAGAAGTTGGAGCATCCTGCAGATGAGCTGAAGTGGAAGCTTCATTATTTTGGACTTTTTGTGAAGAAGGAGTCGCACCTGCTTCACATTGTTGAGGTAGGAAATTCTAGGAAAGTTGTTATGGCGGTGGATAGCTCCGGACATGTATTCTTGATGTTGACGGTTTTGCAAGGGTAGGGACTTGAGGTGAGGTTGACTCAGGCGGAGGAATTAGGGCTACCGGCGTGAAGTTGTTTTGACTAGGTAGAGGACTTGGTGTTCTCGACGCTGTCGTTAAGCCTCTAGCTCTCTGAGAATTGTTGGGAACATGTCTTCTCTTCCGTCCTCGTCCGCTCATAGATGGTGGCATCGTGTGAATAAGGAATCGAAGAGGGATAGATTCACAGAAAAGAGAACCAGCCTACAATAAAAGGCTGATTAGAGAACCATACTCAGAATTATATCAAAATACAAATCTTTGTTTGAGCTATGATATAAAAATTAAATATAATGATTAGCCTAATCAGAGACAAAGAACAAAGCCCATTCGCATTACTACTTTTGTTTCCATGATTACAAAGAACAAAAATAACAGAGATTACAAAGAACAAAACAACTAATTTGAGACAAAAGACTTGGACTAATTTGAGAAACAAAACCAGACACAAAAAGGTAGACAATTCTTTGCTTCGCTAGGGAAACAAAACCAGACCCAAAATAACTAATTTGAGACAAAAGACTTGGACTGAAGAAAACCAAGAGCTAAGCGAGACAAGGTTTTCATGAAATCATTAATGTGAAACTCAAGCTAAACAAATCCTATTCCTAATAATAGTTTCTAACAATTATCAGAATCATATAAACTTTCTAATCGCAAATATCAACCAAAACCAGAGACAAAACAACAGAGGCAAAATTTGAAGAAATCAAGGGAAGAAAATTACTTGATTTGGAATCTACGTAATCTTGTTTTCTGGATTTTGGAGTTTTAGAGCTTGAATCTGATGTTGGACCCAAGATCGTGTTTAGAGCTTGGTACAAGATCGTGTGGCTCCTAACCCATCAAAATCTCAGATCAGAGAACTTCTTAGCCACCAATTCGTTGACATCACCGACACTGCTTTCTTCTTCCATTACAACACCACTGACACTGCTTCTCTCCTTTGTTTCCAATCTCAATCAACTCAATCGCTTCAATCTCTTACTCGTCCTCAACCAGACTTGGACTGAAAACGTGACTTGGAAAATTGAAAAAGAAAACAAGTCATCTTTGAAGAAGATTTGAAGAAATCAACAAAGAAATCGAAGAGAAGAAGACGAGATGAATGGGAGAAGCGGCAAGTAGGGTTTCGCAATCGTGTGGGAGAAGCGGCACTTAGGAAAAATGTGTTTGGGTTAGGGTGAAATAATATTGGGTTTGGGCCTAAACATTTGGACTTAGTATATAATTGAACTTTATAATGTAAATAATTTTCACCATATAACTTAATTTGAAAATTGTAGTCCATTTTAATGTTAAAACTTTATTTGAAAAACTTATATGAAAACTTAAGTCCATTTTAATTTGAAAACTTTGTTTTAAAATTGCATATATATAATGACCATAATGTAAAAGACAAATTTTTAGAATTATTGTTTTCAAATTTGACATAAATAACATAATCAACATTTTGACATAAGTAATATAGTTAATTAGTAGGGTTCTTCGTCATATAGTTCTTCATTAGAAGAAGAAAAATTACACCGAAATTCATCTTCTGAATTTGCATCTCCGACATCATCATCGAGGTTAATTTGGTTTACTCCCGTTAAGAAACTGTCGAGTACGAGATCTTCAATTTTAGTCATTAATACAGCATCATCATTTTCTGTTTGCAAAAGAGTAGGTTCTTTTTTTCATATTCCCCTGAAATGTTTTCCCTCAGATTCACGTTTACAACATTGAGCCACAACTGCTTCGATTTCTTTGTGTATGGGTACGGAATATAACAAACTTGATCCGCTTGCGAAGCTGTTTACAATATTAACATGTATATATAAGTATAAATATAAATATATATATATATATACACACAAATACGTACCTAGAATAAATGGTTCTTATTTTTTTTATTTTCTCGATGAAAGAACGTCTACAACGCCACCATTGCTCCTCCGAGTGCCTCTACCTATAACAAGGTCATACCAATTACACTTAAAAAGTTTGATTCTCAAATTGACAATCCCCTCGTATTCGAGTTCTATACCATGTAAGGTCCCGTAGAAATCCGCTTCATCAGATGCATCAATTTTCACCCTTAACACATACCCCGTAGTTGCATGTCTTCCGGCCAGCGCTGTGATTCTGTGTATGAAACAAAAAACCTCTTTTAAAAAACATTAGCCAGGTTTTGACCTTATTCAAAGGTCCGTAAACTATCTCTTGAACCCAACTAGGAAATGGATTTGTGGCGTTCCATTAAGTAACATGCATATATATATAAAAAATAATAGTGTCAATATATATAAGTATAAATACATGCATAATAGTTATGAATATTATTTAGACATAGATATTCTTCCACCCATAAATGATACTCGTCAGTTCTTTCCGTGGAGAGTTCTTTTTCGGAAAATAAAATCCTAGAACATTCTATATTAAAAGGCAAGCTGAGAGAGGCACCAACTTATATACCTCTCAATTGGTTGAAAATGTTCATAATTTCGTAAAACATATGCATGCGCGTATTGATAGTCTCTCTCTGATAGCCATATTTCATGCATTTCTCCACTTGGACGGCCTACATGAGTAAATATAGAAGGTATTCCAGAAAAATGATATACGAAGACTTCACCTTCATCGAATCTTGTTAACCTGACCAAATCAATGAAAAGTTAGTGACATTAAGATATATATAAGGTGTGTATACATGTTATATGGAAAAGTGGACATGTGAATGATTTTAGTATTTACCTTGATTTTGTTTGTAAATTCGCAGCAAAGTAGTGCTCTGAGAAATAAGTAATCTCGTCATTGATATATGATTCAACAATCGATCATGCCACAAATCTTTTGTTCTTTGCTTTCCCTTTCAACTTTTTGAAAAACCTTTCAAAAGGATACATCCACCTACATTGGACAAGGTCTCCTAATTCAGCTTCGTAGGGGAGATGTATAGGCAGGTGCTCCATCACATCGAAAAAAGATAGTGGAAAGATATTTTTCAAATTGCAAAGGATTAAAACTATGTTCTCTTTCAAAATTTGAAGATGATCTTTATGCAAGCCCTACAACATAAGTCCCAGAAAAATACTCCAAGCCCTACAAAATATTCATAAAGCATGAGGTTATATTATATAAAATACTATATAATCATATATTTATAGAACTATAAGTACGTAATTTAGTACCTGATAACGCAAGGTGGACATTATGGTCTAGGAGTTCTGCAAAGATAAATGGAAATAGCAGCTCCATAAAAATATGGCAGTCATGAATTATCATGCCTGAAAACTTTCGCTTGTCCATATCAACACAAATAGCTAAGTCTGACGAATAACCATCGGGGAATTTAACTGCATGTTTCACACATTCAAGTAAACTTGTTTTGACTTCTTCTGTCAATGTGAAGACTGGGAAAGGAGCTTTACCATCACTGTCAATATGTAAGTGTGGCTGAGAACAGAATTTTCTTATACCCAATCTTGACATGATGTTTTCTTTTGATTTACCCTTCACACTCATAAGCGTATTCATGATGTTGTCAAAAGAATTCTTCTCTATATGCATCACATCAAGATTATGTCGTAGATTGAGGTCCCTCCAGTACGGCAGCTCCCAGAATATGTTTTCTTTGTGCCAGTGATGTTGCTTCCTATAGCTTGGCATCTTCTTTTCGTGACCGTTGCCACCGACGTCCTTTTTTCAGTGGATTTACACCATCCAACTGCTCACAATAAACTTGCTCACTAGTCAAAGACTGGGGTGGATACACTCTCAAAGTGTCTTTTCCCTTCAGGAAGTTTTTTTTATTCCTCCTCAATGGATGACCACCAGCAAGAAATCTCCGGTGACATTCAAACCAAAACGTCTTCTTTCCATTAGGTAGATAAAAAAACTTTGTATTTTCTATGCAAACTGAACAAGACAACCTACCATGGGTTGTCCATAAGGATAACATGCTATACGCCGGAAAATCGCTTATCATCCACATCAACACTGGTTTTAGATTAAAATTTTGATTCAAGGACACATCGTATGCTTTAACGCCATTAGACCACAACTCTTTTAACTCCTCAATAAGTGGTCGGAGGAAGATATCGAGACTAGCTCGAGGATGGCTTGGCCCATAATTCAAAATTGTAAGAAATAAATATGGAGTCAAATCCACTCTGCCCCATCAGAAGGATGACCCATTTCTCCCTCCTTTGCTTGGTGCTCGACATGCCATCTCATTGTCGCTGCAATCTTATAACTCTGATGCATTCTCTTCAACTTGTCAGCAATAGGTAGATACCACAAACGACTGTATGTGTAACATCCCAGTTTCAAGAATATGGTGGTGCATGCAGAGAGATTTAAAAGAATTGATTTGGCCACCTATGTCACCAAAGTGCACTTATCTTTTTCGGTCAAACCTCCCGAGATAACTCCAGAGTTAAGGGTGCTTGACCTAGAGCAATTTCAAGATGGGAGACCTCCCGAGAAGTGATTGCCAGAACCGTGCGAGTGAGGACCGGCTGTCGGACGAGAATGAGCCCAATGGGCCTAGAGAGGACATGGGTCCATTATGGTGGCAGTCAAGGCGTTATAGTATAGAACTTTGGTTCTACGTCAATCGTTCTTAGGCTTCCATCTTTGTGCACCACAAAACATATATTTATCTTCCTTCTCGTCATTTTTCCAGAAGAACATACAATTGTTAATACAAACATCAACTGTATGATATGGGAGGCCTAAATTGTGCATCAGTTTTTCTGTCTCATAATGTGAACTAGTTGACTTGTTTCCTTTTGCTAAATACTCTATCAAGATTTCGCATACCGAATCCACTAAATTTTCACTCATATTATATTCTGCCTTATATTGCATGACTCAGTTAGGGATAACTGTGAGTGACCTTCACGACAATCATCGTATAATGAATTTTTTGCACCTTCTAACAAGTCGTATAATTTTTTTGAATCGTTACGCACCGGTTTCTCTACATTCTGATAACTACCATCCTGATGATAGTTATCAAAACTGACGTTCTAACGAAACGCATCTTCCCCATATCCACATACTATCTTCTACTACATTACCCACTTCTTCACTCCCACTAATATACGTCGTATCAACATAACTCGATCCTAAATTCATATTAATTTCTTCTTCATGCTTATACCAAACATAATAATCTGGCATAAATGTTCTGCAATAATTATGATTCTAAATTCTTGTCCCCGGGAAAATTTTTTCGTTCTTACAAACACTGCAAGGGCAGAAAATTTACCGCCATTACTCTGTGTCAGAGGCTGACTATTTGCAAATGTCATGAATTGCTCAACCCCCGCTGTGAACTCTACCGAGAAATTCCCCATCTCTTCATCGAACCTCTTATACATCTACTCCCGGAAATTACTATAATTGTAATTTCTTGACATTATATAAGTAAATCAAAGCTTTTTTTCCTTATGTGTTTTACATCAAATTTGTGTTTGAGATCGAATGAGGAGTAGAATTGGAGAAAATTTTGATTATATAGACGATTTCGGGGACTACATAGCGACTAAAAACGTCTTAAAGGCGAATACATATTGTAGTTGCAATAAACCGGTACACCAACCCTAAACGAAAACACATTTTTCACCGGCTTTGTGCTACTGATTAACGAGTATTTTGTCGGTAAAAAATAGTTGTAAATTAATCGTAATTAAGCGAATCGGAAAAATAGTCGCAATGTAGTCGCCAATTTACCGACTGTAAAGCGAATACCTTTTGTCGTCTGAAACTTTCGTCATTAATTAGACGTAAAATAGCGAGTACGGTATCGACCACGCTGATTGGTCATAAAACAGTGACTCAGTTACGACCATGTAAGATTAGTCACCGAATAGTTAGTTAATAGTCGCTAATTAGTCGCAACTTTTAGCGTTATCTTTTAGCAACTTTCACCAAATTTTAGTCGCCTGCTGCAGACGTTAAATCTCTGTTTTCTTGCAATTATCTAGGACTGTGTATAAGAATGGTTCCTCTGTCGTGCTCCCAACTATGAAGATCTAGGAGAGTTTGAGGTTATCGTCTGCTTCACGTCCCTTCCTGGTTTTTTCGTCTGAAGATCACAAAGTCTCAGGCAATAGCCGCGGCGGCTTCTTGACGAGAAAGCTAGATCAAACAGTCTCTCTTGGTGGGCCGAGAAGACTGAATAGTCTCTCAGTTTGGGTATTTTTGGCCCATTAAGCTTTGATGGTCTAAAAACATTTTGGCCCAGTTTGAGTGTGACAACTTAATGGGTTTATCCTAAAAGATTTAAATTATGAAAATCTGCTGGCCCAGCAAGATTTTTGTGCTTGAAGCAAAAATGTTTTAAATTATGGGCTTTTGATGGCGTATTAATTATTAAAATCTCAGAGCTAATTTATTCAAATCAAATTTTTTTC
The DNA here is from genome assembly GCA_004349715.1 of Crucihimalaya himalaica. Lineage (NCBI taxonomy): Eukaryota > Viridiplantae > Streptophyta > Magnoliopsida > Brassicales > Brassicaceae > Crucihimalaya > Crucihimalaya himalaica. The sequence continues at coordinate 629,853 of SMJT01000028.1, forward strand.
AATTTCCTCGTCCAAAGAGAGAATTTTCTCAAAAACTTCCTCCTATATGGAGAGATTTTTGAAGTCAATAAAGATTCTTGCACTAAGTTTAAAGACATTGTTACCTTTTCTTCATTCACTCCAAGGTGTTATTATTAGAGTGAAAGAAGTAGAAGAGGAGAGTCAAGGCCGAAGTCATCAATGCAAGACCGAAGACCACCTCAAGTCATTCCAAAGAGGAGAAGAAGGTGGCGGTTAAGGCAGAAAAGGCCATTGATCAAATCAAGCCTCGGCCAATCGCCTCTGTGCAGCAGACTTGATGTCAAAATTCATCAGCTTGGTAGCCCATGCTGCCTTGTGCTCAATCTCAACCGGAAGGTGACACGCTTTCATGTACAGCAAATGAAATGGTGAAGTACCAAATGGAGTTTTGAAAGCGGTCCTGTAGGCCCAGAGTGCATCGCCTAACTTCGCAGCCCAATCCTTCCGTGTGGTGCCAACTGTTTTCTCCAGAATCTATTTGATTTGTCTGTTGGAGACCTCAACTTTCCCGCTAGTCTGAGGATGATAAGGAGTAGCCACGCGATGATGCACACCATATTTCTGCAGTAATTTTTTGAAAACCTTTTTGATAAAGTGAGTGCCACCATCTTTTATGACAATCTGAGGTACTCCAAATCGAGAGAAAATAATGGTCTTGAATAGCTTCAGGACCACCGAAGAATCATTGGTTGGACTAGCAATTGCTTCCACCCACTTGGAGACGTAGTCCACAACAACCAAGATGTACTTATTCTGTCGTGGCGGAGGAAAAGGACCCCATAAAATCGATGCCCCAACAGTCAAAAACTTCGACCTCAAGGATGAAGTTTTGTGGCATCTCATGTTGCTTACTGATCTTCCCTCTCCTCTTTCAGTCATCGCATTGTGAGATAAATGTTTTAGTGTCCTTGAACATCGTAGGCCACCAAAAGCCTGCTTGAAGAACCTTGGAGACCATCTTGAAACTAGCGAAGTACCTCTGGTACCTCTGACTCGGTGATACATCTTTTGTACATCCCATCAGAACAGTGCTTGTATAAGTAAGGTTTGTCCCAGAAGAACCGTCTTACGTCGCGCATAAATTTCTTCCTTTTATACTTCTTGAGGTGCTTTGGCTCATCCTCTGCAGCAAGGTAATTGGTAATGTCAGCATACCATGGTCATGCAGGAGTAGTCACAGCAGCTAAAAACTCCTCAGCATAAGAGTCACCCGTAGTCGAAATAGCTTCGACCGATACTGAGTAGGTGTCGATTGACACCAAGATTCTGAACTCGGGAAAGTTTCAGATTCTCGGCAGACATACTGGAAATCTCAGTCGCGATGAAGTAAATCTTCTCTTCAGGTAGGGAGTCATCAATAGGCACAGCTTTATCAATCCGCATCCTCGAGAGATTGTGTGCAACTCCAGTCTCTACACCTTTCTTGTCCTTAACTTCAATGTCGAAGCCTTGGAGCAAAAGAACCCAACGACATAGGCGAGGCTTGAGATCCTTGTTTTGCAATAGATATTTGAGAGCAGCATGATCGGTATGAACGGTCACCTTGCTCCCAATCAGATACGAGCGAAATTTCTTTAAAGAGAAGACGACTGCTAGTAATTCCTTCTCTGTTGTGCTGTAGTTCCTTTGAGCATCATCCAACGTTCTGCTGCCATAGTAGATAACATGGAGTTTCTTGTCTTTCCTCTGACCCATAACTGATCCAACTGCAAAATCTCTTATATCGCACATAATCTCAAAAGGGAGGTTCCAACCAGTTTTTAATTGTTTGTTATTTTTTAATTATATTTATTTTCCTTCGCTTAATTCATATTTTGAAATCTATTGAGTAATATTTTGGGTCTTTGTGGTTCGACCCCTAATATACTGCAGCTACTGCTTATGTACTTTTAGGGTATTATATTTGAGACAAGATGGGTTTTTTCCAGGCAAAACGGTCAATCCGAGGGAACATGTTCATGTTATCACCTTGAGGAGTGGAAAAGAAGTCAATCCAGGAGTGAAGAAAGCTTATACTTCAATGTAGCTCATCGATCTTGCTGAAGATGACGACGATGAAACTCCTGAAACCACACCAGTATTGACCGACACTCACCCAGTGTCGACCGATACCAGCCAACATCGATCGATACCTGTTCAACGATCTGCTGAGGACGTTGCAAAATCACCAGCATCGATCGACACTAGCCTAGAAATCGAGAAGAAGCAGACTGCGGTGAATACTGGAAGAATCTATGTGCCCAAGATACCTTTCCCTCGAATTCCTACCAAGACTAAGAAGGAAGTGGAAGAAGCTATATGTATGGCAATGATAGATAAGTTGATTGTTTAGCTTCCTTTTGTCGATGCTTTCATGACTTCACCAGCTTTTAGTAGGTATATCAAGCGGATGGTATCAAGCAATGTGAACCTTGAGGAGGGAGTGATGAGGATTAATCATGAGTGCAGTGCGATCCTGCTTGACAAGATTCTAGAGAAGTTGCCAAACCCAGGAAGTTTTGTATTGGACTGTACGATCTTTACAGAAAGATTCAAGCACTCTCTTTGTGATCTTGGCTCCAGTGTTAACCTTATGCCATACTCTGTGGCTAAGCGAATGGGAATGACAAACTTCACACCTACCAGCATATCTCTGATTCTAGCTGATCGCTCAGTTCGATTTCCAGAAGAATTACTCGAAGACGTTCCGATAATGATCGGAGACTGCTTAGTCCCGACTGATTTCATTGTCCTGGAGTACGACGCAGAGCCAAGGGATCCACTCATTCTTGGAAGGCCCTTTCTAGCAACAGTCGGAGCTCAGATCGATTGTAAGAATGGGCGGATATCTCTTAACATCGGCGATTTGATCATGACTTTCATCATGGAGAAGATGATGAAAAAACCGACCATTGATGGGTAAACATTCTTCGTCGACACTTTCAACAAAATATCTGATGAGTACTTCATGAAGTTACATCCTGAGAACCCGCTAGAGAGAGCACTGGTCTGTTCAGCCGACTCAGAGGTATACTCAAGTGACGTTGTTGCTGGATACACCAAGATACTTGACAACATGCAAAGAGCATTGATCGACACCACGTTTTTTTTCTTTTTCTTTTTCTCTTTTATTTTCTTTTCTTTTGATCTCTTCTGTCAGTACTCTATTTATCGTGAACTTGTGGCTTTATATGATCTTGTTGCTTTTAACTTGTATGTAAGTGATCTGACAGTGCTCAATCAAACTTTTGGATCGCTTACACATGGAATTTTGGCATCAGTATCACGGAAACGAGGTCTCTGTATCGATCGACACACACTCGGTATCGATCGATACCATTCAGTGTCCGTCGATACCAACCATCACACACGGGTAACCTCTGTGCGCTTCATCAACCACTCAGTTCATTTGATTTCTTTTGCCATCTCTGGGCTAGATAACACTGGGAACAGGGTTGTTTAAGTCTGGCGGAGGTATTTGCTGACATGGTGTTTGTTTTATCTTAGAGTCAGTTGTTTTTGTGTCAAAATTGTTTTATTGAGTGAAAATTTTGTAGGAGATTATGATCTTGCTTCTGTATCCACTGTCTTGACTTTGCTTCTGAGTATCCATTGTTACAGAACCAGTATTTTCAGATTGGACTAATGGAAAATCCAAAGACTGACCAGTTAACTAGAGGACACTCATATCTCCAGCAGAGTCCATCAAAACCTGAGCCAAAAAAAATTTCACTTCATCGATGTGGTTAGTAATCATAGAGTTTGATTCCTCATTCATATGTGACAAAGGAACCCACCTGTTTTAAAGTAATGGTATACCTCTTCCTCACTCTAAGTCCAAAAATTAAGCACGGAAATATGAAATGATTTTCTTCTAAGTAGAGGGTTAGGAAAATTTCCAGTGATCCCATTATTCTGCTTGGAAGGAATGATCACACAGAGGTTGGAAGCGAGGTTAGGAAAATTTCCCGTGATACCACTATTCGCCTACACCTTTGATATATAGAGAGGGGAAAAACCAGAGATTCGGTGGCAAACACCATCAATACTCGCGTATCGACCCTTGATGTGTATGTGCATATAAAAAGAAGAGCATGAAATGAAATAAGTCTGGGGGAGAGGAACTAAATACCAGAAAAAAAAGAGAGTGAAATTTGGGTGATTCTTTTGTCATGATATTGTATGGGAAAGAGTCTAGAAGGTTCTTGAACATTGATCGCAGTGATGAAACTAGCATTAATAGTTTTTATGGATATTGTTGTGAAATAATGTGTGAAGTCTAGGGAGCTGCAAATGTCTACGAAGAACTACATGGTGGTTAGATTTGGAACTGATGAAGTAATGAGAAGACATTAGGAAGAAGGGTCATTGCAGTGTTTCAAGAACAAGTGAGTCTCCGTGTTTTCAAACTTCGCAAGCTGGTTTGGTTTTCTGTTTGCTTGAGGGCAAGCAAAGGCTAAGTCTTGGGGCGTTGATATATCATGGTTTTTGCCCCTTTTTAACAATGATATAAGTCCTTTTTATTGAGTCTTTCTAGTATTTTTGGAGTCTTTTAGAGTCTTTTGAGGATTTAGGTACGTTTAGAACTAAATTGGATCTATTGAAGTTTTCTGGAGCATTTCAGAGCTGGACACTGATAAAGCATTTTAGGAGCCGATATGAAGCCTCAGCATCGACCGACACCACCTAGTGTCGATCGATACTGACATTTGGAAGGAACATAGCTTGTTGTTTCTCTATCGATCGATACCACTTATGGTATCGGTCGATACCGACATCCAAGGAAGAGAACGCGACTTTCTACCAGTTTGAAGAATCTGTTTTTTAGCCCAGAAGACTTTATTATTTACAATTAAGCCCAAAACGTTTTATCAGTGTTCAGCTCCGAAATGCTCCAGAAAACTTCAATAGATCCAAATTAGCTCCAAACGTACTTAAATCCTGAAAAGACTCTAAAAGACTCCAAAAATACTAGAAAGACTCAATAAAAAGGTCTTATATCATGGTTAAAAACGGGTAAAAACTATGATATATCAACGCCCCCAGACTTAGCTTTTGCTTGCCCTCAAGCAAACAGAAAACCAAACCAGCTTGCGAGGTTTGAAAACACTGCAATGACCCTTCTTCCTAATGTCATCTCATTACTTCACCAGTTCCAAATCTAACCACCATGTAGTTCTCTATAGACATTTGCAGCTCCCTAGAATTCACACATTATTTCAAATTATTATCCATAAAAATTATCAATGCCAGTTTCATCACTGCGATCAATGTTAAAGAACCTTCAAGACTCTTTCCATACAATATCTAGACTCTTTCCCAGAAGATTTTATTATTTACAATTAAGCCTAAACATTTTCTTAGGATATAATTAGGTTTTTCAACTACTTTTGGAGAGAGAACTGATACCAGGAGATAGAGATTTTGTAGCAGAGTTTTGGGAGAAGATTTGGAACCCTCTTTGTACTATTTACTCTATTTTCTTTAATGCAATCTATTTCATTCATGATGTTTGCTTCATTCACCATGTCTGAGTAGATTCCTTGTTAGGTTTAGGGTTATTCAAAGGTATTTGATGAATTGTTAGGAAAAATCCATAGAGGTCTTCATCTAGACTTGTGTTTATTGCTTATTCTAGCTTTGCGACCTAGAATCTGATATTAGGTTAATTAATTGGTACGAAAGTGTGATTGATTTCTTGAACTAGTGTTGGGTGAGCAAAAGATCTATTCGCAAAGAAATTTGGTTTAGGATTTTTTGAACAATTGAACCTGATCATTAATGCTTGTTTGAATTCATAGGATTTGCAAAAAAAATTGGAATTCTAGGTTTAGACATAGATAATCTTCGCAGCGAAAGTTGGTTGGTTTTATATTCGTGTTTCAAGTTCAAGAACGGTGCTTATTATATTCCTGACAATCTATTTGATCTGCGATTCTGATTTACCGGCGAATTTCCCTAGTCTTAGGGTTTTCCTTCGTTGATTTTACAATCAGTTTTTAATCGTTTGCTATTTTTAATTACACTGATTTTGCTTAGCTTAATTCATATTCTGAGATTTATTGAGTGTTATCTTGAGTCTTTGTGGTTCGACCCCTAATATACTGCAGCTACTGCTTAGGTACTTTTAGGATATTATATTTGAGCATATCATGAAGTGATTGAAGCAGTCATGCGGACTGGAGGTCAGTTGGTGGCTGGATTCAAAGGGCTTCAAAAGAAACATTTAAGAAGGTGCAACACAATGCTTGGAGTTAGAACAGTAACCATCAAGCTTCAAAGACCACTAGACAAACCCATCTGTTTACCTTGGCTGACTTGGATATGGTGGACCTAAGAGGCTGACCGGAGGAAGCTGACCAAGGTGGTTGTGGTGGAAGTTCAAGTGGAGAGGCAAGCTGGTGGGAAGCTTTGAATCAGCCCAAAGCATGTGTGTTTGTTCTAACATGTTAGAGTACAAGATTCGACGTGCACAAGGTGAAAGGTGCACAAGGTTTCAAGTCTCAAAACATGGCTCCAAGCCATGGACAAGTCAAGAGAGCGGTTTTAAGAAGATCCAAACCGCATCTCACGATCTCCTCTTCATCTCAAAAGGCTAAACTCTAAACTCTACCCTTTTCAAATTTGTTAAAATTTCATTACCGTAGTCCAAATCTTACTCATATTACTCTCATATATAACTCAAAGTTTCATCTTGTTGTTTCTTAAAACCCACGACATATACTTTAAAATGTTTCTTTAAATCTCATGATGAAGCTTTAAAGGAGAGGAGGCATACGTGTACATTCTCAAAAGAAACTCTAGATAAAATGAAAATTTCTATAAGAAGAGAAATCAAGTCAAGGAGGGCTAAAGGAATGGAAACACTTAAAAGGGAAGAGCTGATTCACATTCAAATTTCAAAACCGGGGTCATAGCTACATCAAGCACCGTGAAGGCTATACTCTTTTTCCCTCAATATGGTTTTATCCCAAGAGGTTTTTAATGAGGTAGCCATTTGATATATCATGGTTTTTACCCACTTTCAACCATGATATAAGTCCTTTTTCAGAGTCTTTTAGGTAGTCCTAGAGTCTTTTAAGTTCTTTTCAGGATATAGGCACATATGGAGCTAAATTGGATTATTGGAAGCTTTTGAAGCAATCTGGAGTTGAAGCAATACGGGGAACAAAAGCTCAGCATCGATTGATACTAGAGGAGCATCGATCGACACCATTCACTTGGAAGAGTCACGACTAAAGCCCCAAGTATCGATCGATACCATTTATAGTGTCGATCGATACCAGTGATCAGAACGCGCAACAAGACCGAAGATGAACCAGAAGTTTTCCTTATTTTTTGATTAGATTCCAAAACGTGTTTTAGCTATATAATTAGGTTTTTGAGACTCCAGAAAGGACACCTTGTGATTTCTGGAGATAGAGTATTCTGCAATTGAGTTTTTGGGAGAAGAACCTTGAACCCTTTTTGTATTCCTATTTTATTTCATTTATGATATCTATTTTATTCATGATGTTTGTCATATTCACCATGTCTGAGTAGATTCTCTGTTAGGCTTAGGGTTGTTTAAAGGGTGTTTGATGAATTATTAGATCTGATTTATTTGTTAGGAAATATCCATAGAGCTCTTCACCTAGACTTGAAATTAATGCTTATTCTAGCCTCGCGAACTAGAATATGATGTAAGGTTGATTAATTGGCACGAAAGTGTGGTTAGTTTCCTGATCTAGTGTTTGGTGAGAAAAAGACCTATTCGCAAAGAAATTTGGTTTAGGATTTTGTGAACAATTGAACTTGAGTGTTAATGCTTGTTTGAATTTATAGAATTTGCAAAGAAATTTGGAATTCTAGGTTTAGACATAGATAGTTTTCGCAACGACAGTTGGTTTACTTTATATCCGTGTTTCAAGTTCAAGAGCAGAGCTTAATTCTTTCCTGACATTTGAATCTGATTTATAATTCTGATTTGCCTGCAAACTTGCCAAAAGCCTAGCGTTTTCCCCATTGATTTATCACCTCGTCTTAATCGTTTTATTATTCTTAATTACATTCATCTAGCTTAGCTTAATTCTCATTCTGAAATCTATTGAGTGATATCTTGAGTCTCTGTGGTTCGACCCCTATATACTGTAGCTACTACTTTAGTACTTTTAGGGTATTATCTTTGAGCACATCATCATTCACGTGTTGCAAGCTTGGCCTTTGGTCCGCTTTGGCGTCTCTTCGACCAAGCTTGGGGGGGAGTATTAGAGTAAAAGAAGTAGAAGAAGAGAGTCAAGGCCGAAGTCATCAAGGCAAGGCCGAAGACCACCTCAAGTCATTCCAAAAAGGAGAAGAAGGTGGCGATTAAGGCGGAGGAAGCCATTGATCAAGTCAAGCTTCGGCCAATTCAAGAGAACCTTAAAGACAAGACCCATCAAAGAGTGAAAGCAAGACCAAACAAGACTTTGCAAGACTTGGCCAGACTGCACCAGACTGAAGAATGTTGTGCTAAACTTTGCAAGACTGAAAAAAGAGTGCAAGTCTAGCAAGACTGAGGATTGAGTGCAAGAATTTGCCAGACTTGGGGTCCAGACTGGCTAGACTGTGCCAGACTTGGCATCTAGACTCAGCAAGACTGGGCCAGACTCATGAAGTTGAATTCAGTTTGGAGCCTATGGATTCAGTTTGAATTTAAATTCTTGGAAACTCAACCTACTCTCTCCTCATGTCATTTTCTCTCTTTGCAACTGTAAAACCCTAGAAGTGGAACCTCTTTTCTATAAAGAGAGGCAAAACCAAGTTGTAGTTTTCATCCAACTCATTAAGATCAATACAAGTATTTCTTTTATCAAACTAGTGCTCTCTCTCTCTCTTCTCTTTAATTGTGCTTAACCGATAATCACAATGTAGAAAGGATAAGAGTAACGGTTTAGAGGTTGTCTTAAGGCAGCCTAATACTTGTCAAATATCACCTAAACTCTTCTTTCTTTGTAGTTAAATCTAGGATTAATCTCTTTTAGAAAACGAGTTCTTTGTTTGGATAAAAGGGGATTCAATAACAAGTTGATTGTCTCTCATAAAAGCCTACAGTTATGAAGAAAAACTTTCTACCTAATCAAGAGCATGTTAGATGTTTTCCATATCACCTGATATGTAGTCTGGAATGTCTCCCTAAAGTGGTGTGGAATCAATTGTTTCAGTTTTACCGTGTCTTTGGTGTCTCTCCCGCGAGTGTTCTATCTCGCCCTACTTGTGGTCTCTCTTTTTAGGGAATGGATGTCTCGACATCTCAGGAGCATGTTAGGATTTTCTTAAACCCGCGAAATATGTGTATTTTCGCGTGGCATTGGTGCTTACGAAGGCTAGAGTCTTCTTGATATGCTCAAATATAATACCCTAAAGTATCTAAGCAGTAGCTGTAGTATTCTAGGGGTCGAACCACAAAGACTCAAGAATTCACTCAATAGATATTAAGACTCGAATTAAGCTAAGCGAACAAAGTAATGCAGGAAATAAACAGCAAAATATAAAAGTTGTGAAATTCAATGGAGGAAAACGCTAAGCCTAGGGAAATTCTCCAGTAAATCAGAATTGCAGATCAGATAGAATGTCAGGAGGATATTAAGCACTGTTCTTGAACTTGAAACACAAATGTAAAATCAACCAACCGTCGTTGCGAAGATTATCTATGTCTAAACCTAGAATTCCAAATTTCTTTGCAAATCCTATGAATTCAAACAAGCATTAATGATCAGGTTCAATTGTTCACAAAATCCTAAACCAAATTTCTTTGCGAATAGGTCTTTTGCTCATCTAACACTAGTTCAGGCAATCAATCACACTTTCGATGCCCCATCGCCACTAACCAACGCTAAGATCAGATTTCTAGGAGCATTAGCTAGAAATTCATGCAGCGAATCACAAAGTCTAGTATGAGAGAACTTCTATTGAACTCTCTCTAATCGAATTCACAGCCATCAACCTAACCAATTCATCAAACACCTTTGAATAAGCCCTAAACCTAACACAGGAAATCTACTCAGACATGGGTAATGAAGCATAAATCATATAATAAAATAGAGTTGCAAAAATAAATCAAGAGTAAACAGGAGTTCAGAATTGTCTCCCCAAAAACCGAACCAATCTCTCTCAAAGTATTTAGAATAATAATCAAAACTAGTATGCCCTCTAAAAGTGGCTGAAAACCCTAAATATAATCCTTAAAACACGTTCTGGCTTAATTGTAAATAATAGGATCCTTTGGCCAAGTTGCAGACTCTTCAGACTTGTAAAATCACGTGTTTTCTTTTCTGCAGTCGGTACTCCGATCGATTAACCAGGGTGAAGGTGCTCGCGTCCTATGATCACCAGGACTCTTGTGCTCGCCTAAGACTGCGATGTCTCTTCACAATAACTCTGGCATAAGTTTTGATCGCACCGTCTACTGCAATGCCCGTCAACACCCTTCCAAATGAAAGCTTATCCACACTGATCTATACTTGTATCAATTTTGAGCTCAACTCCCAACGCGTCGGAACGTTATTCACACGAATGCCAAAAACAGAACACTCCCTAGAATAATGCATCCAATATCATCCCAATTACTAGGCCACGAATACGTGCTCAAGAACTCGGTGAAAAGAACTCTCAAAAAGACCTTACCAAAAGAACCGCTAGAAGCGCACTCTAAAGCACGAATCAGGTACTTACTATCATGGCCTAATAAACGCTGATGTAAAAACCCTGATAACGCCCTATATATACCTCCCCAAGGATCTTAGCCCCGCTGTTGCTTGCCTGCTCAAAGTAACAGAACAGAAAGCTAAGCAGAAAAGCAGGTTGCAACAACACGCGAAACTCACATGGTTCTGAACACATCCACAATGACCCTTTCTCTCACAAGCTTTCCCAGACTATCACCTAATCAGTTTCAGATCTATACAACCACACCACTGTACTATCTCCGTAAGTGACCAATCGCAGCGCTTCCCAGACTACACACCATATTTCACAACATCATCCCAACCAAACCTTCATCGCCACGTTTCATCGCTGTGAATCAATGTTCAAAACCTTCTAGATTCCTTTCCATGACAATATCTCGCAACACAAAACTACCCCAAGTATCTATACACCTTCCTTGGTATTGTTTATCCTCTCCTACCCAGGACGTTTATCTTCTTTTTCTATGATTTCTTGTTTTTCTTAAGACCTTTTGCATATACAAAACCAAACTCCACACAGGTGTTTGAGACGAAGCAATAATTGTGGTGTTGTCGCCACTTGCCCTGGAACATTCCCCGGTTTCTCCCCCTCTCCAAAGTATCAAATTCGGTATTAGCACAATAATGGCAAGGTCTCGGAGAAATGTTCCCAACCTGCGACAGCCTCAGACGCGGGTTTGCGTGATCTGTCTCCTTACTCCAAGTAGAACATAGTGGGATTCCCACTGGAAATGTTCTCGCCAGCCCACTCTTAACTCAGCAAAAGAAATCATCTACACTCTTTCCGATGCATTTTCGTCATCAACGTTGTCCAAGGACTGAGGCTATCACATAATTTATCAAAAGCACATGGTCCTTTGTCAGATATGAATGGAATGATCAAGCTCTATAACACTACACCACAACGATGAAGTGCACTAATTTGCGCTTAGCCATTTGAAGGACTCATGTGCTGGAGACACTGGGTCGTCTTCTAGTCAACTTAGTTCAGTCTTTCTATTTTCATTAGGTTCGATCTGAGCACACTGAATTCTTTTGTAAACTGGACTTCATTCACTCAAAAGCAAGTCAGAACAAAATAGATCTCAAGGCAAGCGATCTTATAATCCTCCAACACGGTTTTGACTCCAATAGGAAACACAACTTTTGACGCATCTCCAAAAACGGCCTAACCTAAGAAACAAACCTATAACCGATACAACCATTCCCAAAGTCCGAGCGATCATGGTACACCCAAGGGATTAGATCTACCTCCCCACCGAACCTTTAAAACATAACATTGTCCTGACAACGCCCTTTTATCACTAGTCAAGAGTTGCTCAAAGGACCAATCAAAGTACACAGACCTGCCGCAATGCGAAACTTGCATAAATGAAGTCTGTACCGCTTCATGTGCAGCAACCGTCGCGCCAGCTCACAGTGCGGATCTCTGCATTACCAAGTCCTGCCGATAGTCTATCGATCACAAGTACCGTCGTCAATCTATGCGCCACATTCCACTTGCGTCCCAGGTGCTGTATGCTCTCACGGGCGATGCAGGCTGTCGTGATAACCTTCTCCGATCCAACCAAGGTCGGCCTGCCCTACTCTGTACCCGTTCAGATCCAGACCACTGCCATACTCGCGATCGTTGTCGCATCTTGTATATTCCTAGCTCGTACTGGAACCTCCTGGGTTTCTCGCTACGCAGCACGAAGGACACCAACAAATCAGAAATAAAATGAAAATTAAAAACTAGTATATACAGATCTCACAGTTGGGTTGCCTATCTCCACCCACAGTGTCATGCTTATTAATGTCAATTAGCTTGAACGCGGCACTGTCGGCAATCAAGGCTCATCAATCACTTTAGGATCAGGTGAGAAACTAACCCCCGAACGAAACTCCACAACACAAGACATCTACCAACTTGATTGAGTTCTTATACTTCCACCAACATCCTTTCCTTTCGTGCGTCTTCAGCTTTGATAGGTATGATAGGCCATATATAACTACTAACCTTAGAGATGATTTCGTGATTTGAGATGGTTCCCTTGCCACGTCACGGATCATCCATCTCCACATTATATATCAATCGGTCAAAAATCTCAGTCATATCACACCGTTCCCTGTAGGGAGTAGAGATTCACCCATGTTGTCGGTAGCAACTGCCAATTCTCATATTGTTCTGTTCACCTTCTTTTTTTGCCCTTAGCCTTTTCCCACGAGTCTTCTTGATTTGATGAGAGGAGGACACATCATGAAGAATCTAAGGACAATTGGAAGCTCATCATTAGTCTCGACTCCAACCCAGCCATTGCAGTCTAACTTAACGTCATCTCCCGCTGACAATAGTGACGTGCCCAAAGACATGTGCTGGAGGCTCCTCCAAGTAGGACATCGCGTCTTTGTAGGAGACCTAATCTTGTTCAATGTATGATGATAGCGAGATATCTTTCTGTAATACACCTGTGGGCGTGTCCATCAAACTCACGCCACGTATCCACGCTTGTAGCCTCATAAACGACTTCTATCCACAGAGATCAAAGGTACAAGTACGTGTTAACTAGATATCTCCTGCCGTCGCTGCCACGTCATTATCCACAACCAACTGCCAGCAAAAAGTCTAACCATACTAGCGGATATAACCAGAAATTCTCCTACTCATGTTCTGCTTTGACAGTAATGATCAGCATTGTACCCCCAGAGACTGATGGGAGGCGTCACCTACAAAGAACGGCTCCCCGGGGTGTTAAGAGTTTGCGAATGGTATAGGCAGAGGCTCTTCGGTCGCAGATCGCAATTACCTCGGCTCAACCATAATCTCTACGTAACACTGCCATACTCTGCCTTAACTATTAGGACACAAGTAGACTCATCATGATCGCAGTAAGACCCGCTGCACGTCAACGCAGGACTCTTTGTAAAGATCCAAACTACCAGAGATCAGACTAGCAGACATTGGATAACCTAGACAAATTTTCCCTGGGTTTCTTCCTTATGTTATGGCTCCAACTTGGCTTCATATGACTTCAGGGTGTGGTGTACTTACTTGCTCCGTCTTGATTGAATGTGCTCACGTGCCTTAATTTTCCTTCTCCAGCTTATCTCCGACGATGCGATACCCTCGGTGAAGTTAAACTCAACACTTCAGCAGAGTGCGCCAGGTTGCCACAGTCTTCTTCAAGATGAAATTGATTGCGCATTAGAGAACAGTTCAAACTCTCGCATACCAATTTATTCTTCAACAAAAAAAAGCAAAAGCCAACCTATGCGCTCTCTCTGCCTTAGTTCGCGAGTCCTGATAGGTTTTCTGAAGATGTCCTTTTGTGGCACGTCAGCACAGAGTAGTTATCGGCAATTTTAGGGCTATGTAGACACGTCGTTGCGCTCAACAATCCTCGGTGTTTTTGAAATTTTTATTAGTCTCCTGCTGTCGCGATGCTGCCATGGTGGTCCATCGATCTGGATTGGTGTCTCCGAGCTGTTATTTGAAGACGTTTGTGAGGAGTATTTTCTCTACTGGTATCGATCGATTACTCCGGCTACGTGCTCGATCGATACTCGTGGCATTTCAAAAATATTGATCAATCATCGGTCGATCGTTCAACAGATTCGAAATTTTTCTCGGGCAGGTAACACTCCTCTTCTAACTAACTGCCCAGTGACCTCTTTTTCCAGTTACGTGATCAAGCGTGCATACGAACATGCTGTTTTGAACGCCACGACTTTCCTTGACAACCTGTTCTCTGCCGTAGTGTCTAACTTATATTGAGATTCCCAGCATCTTCTTGAATGAATGCTAAAGAGCTTCAATCTTTATTGGCACTCTCCCAACGTTGTGTACATGGCGTTCATACTTCTATTAAAATCTCACTTGTCTACTACTCTCTGTTGTCCTCAAGAATCTGGTCTCAACGACCAGGTTCTCAATCCGTCTTTGCGCTAATTTTAGGCGGCGGAGTCTTGGTAAGATGAACTCTCCGTAAGCGCTAGTTCTGCATTGGTCTTTGGGTCACGAAGGAAATTGTGCTCCAAAATTCAGAGAGAATACTACGAGTTGTTGTTGAACTGATTTACTGCAGATACGATACGTTGAAACAGTACCAACCAATGTTTAAGTTAATGTACTGCTCACTTCAAAATTCCTCCTTAGACCTCATCTAGCAACGTTGCGTACAGCCTTGCTTCGCACTGACTCTGAAGTGCACTGATCCAGCGAGTTGACTAGCAACTGCTGCATTCAATTCTCAGCTTGGCTTTCAATCCGCTCAGCAATCTTGATTTTGCTCCTCAAATCTCCTTTTTTGCCTAGCAATCTTGTTTTTTTTTTTTTGCCCTTATTACTCTGGTTTTGCCTTTTTTTTTTTTTTTTTTTTTTTTTTGACATAGATGCGCCAAGTATTGCCATACAATCAGGATCAATGAAGCGCTCCTCGTTGGCATATCTCGTGTTGCAAATTACGCCATTGCTCGCAAGCACTCTAAGGCCAGTCTGATACCTCCGGTCAATCCCTCTGAGAAGATACGCCCGAACAACTGAGCACCTGTGTGAATCCGTTGATGTGGATCCATAGTCTCTCCTGCGATAGGATCTGAATCTTCAACCCAAGCCAGCTCATAAACGGCACTCAGCTTTCGCAACCCTGAGAAGTAATAGGGAGATCTTGTTTCCCTCACTCCTCGGATCTTGCATCCGTTCGTAGAATTGTTTCATGAAATTGTTTCTTCTCTCTTTCCCACGCAGTGACTCAGCGATCCCGGAGGCAACTGCTTCAGCAATAATGAACTGCATCCCCAGCAAGAGAGTATGGAAAAAAGCTTACAGAAGAGGAAATCATATAGGGACACTCCATTGTACTTGATTGGCTATTGACCAAGTCTCAACCTTTCTCAATGTGATCGCATGGGTGGTGATCATACGGCAGACTCATGAAAAATGATGCTGACCCTACAATAGTGACAGTAGGAGGTTTCAGCTCAAAGTCATTCCTCTGGAAACGCAATAAGCGAAACGATTGCCCTGCTCGATTAGCATAGAACTGAATCAGGCATGTCTGTATAGCTCAGGCGAGATCGGTATCCTGCCTAGCCACAGACATTAACCACATTTCGCTGCCTCAATCCAGCTGGTATAAAGGCACAATTATGTTCCCTACTCTCTCTGCCATCTCCAAGCTTCTTCTTTACGTTATAACCCCCTTCTCACTTCTGCCATACAAACAAATCCACTCTACTAGTCACTGTAATCGCAGCCAGCCTCTATCACCGAACTAAGAAACACATGAGGTCACATACACTCGCTATCTCTCTTCTGGCTTCTTTTTGCGACTTATCGCTGGAAAAACACAAAAGTCCAAAAACTCAATACGTACTTAGCCGAGAGTAACACAATAAAATTACAACAAAACAATTACGGCTACGACAAGTTATTCGACGATACCAGTCTGAGCCGAACTATACCACAGGATGTCACTCACATAGCTGAACGGAACTTAGTCGACAATTTCTAATTCTAAAATCTTAATCGGCGAGATTACTATGCTTGTATGTCCCGAAACGGGCTCGACCACAAATTATACTCGACTAATGTCATAAATATGCAATACCTGAAAGTACTAAGCAGTAGCCGTAGATTTATGCCGGAACCATCGACACCACAATAGACTTCAATCAATAGTCACACTCAATAGATATCTTAAGCAGCCTCAGGAACATAGCTAATCGGGAGCGAAACCAAAGTAATTAGCCAGGTAAGCCATAGAACAGCCAGAATATTACAAATTTGGTTGAAATTACAATGCGTAGGACACACGCTACAGCCTAGGACAATTCTACCGGATAAATCACTGCGCATCTAGCAGAATCAGATAGAAATTCAGGGAGCATACTTAAGCAACCTGTTCACTTGGAACTTGTGAATATCACAATGTAAACATCCAATATCCCAACCCGTCGTTGAGCCGAAGATTTTATCTTATGTCTAAACACTAGAATTCCACAATTTCTGCTGCACAAATCCTGAATGAATTCAAACAAGCATTAATGATCAGGTTCAATTGTTCACAAAATCCTAAACCAAATTTCTTTGCGAATAGGTCTTTTGCTCATCTAACACTAGTTCAGGCAATCAATCACACTTTCGTGCCAATCAAACAACCTAAGATCATATTCTAGGTCATGAAGCTAGAATCAGCAGTAATCACAAGTCTAGATGAAGAACTCTATTGAATCTCTCCTATCAATTCAGATCAACCTAATAATTCATCAAACACCTTTGAATAACCCTAAACCTAACAAGGAATCTACTCAGACATGGTGAATGAAGCAAACATCATGAATAAAATAGATTGCATAAAATAAATCAAGAGTAAACAGGAGTTCAGAATTGTCTCCCACAAAACCCGGAACCAATCTCTCTCAAAGTATTTAGAATAATAATCAAAACTAGTATGCCCTCTAAAAGTGGCTGAAAACCCTAAATATAATCCTAAAACACGTTCTGGACTTAATTGTAAATAATAGGATCCTTTTGGCCAAGTTGCAGACTCTTCAGACTTGTAAAATCACGTGTTTTCCTTTTCTGCAGTCGGTATCGATCGATACCAGGTGGGTGTCGGTCGATACCAGGACTCTGTGCTCGCCAGACTGGACTGTCTTTACGAAAACTGGCATAACCTTTGATCGCACCGTTAGAATGGCCTCAACCTTGAGTTCTTTAAGCTAGCTATCTACTGCCCCAATAACCTTATGATGAACAAATCAGGAAAACAAGAGTCTGAAGATTCGAGAGGGACTAAGGAATATCTACACTAATACCATGAAACTTATAGTGACATCAAATTCTAGAATCAATACTTACGGAAGGGAAAACAGCTTTAGGATGGTGTATAACATAAAATGGTCTTTTACAATTTGTATATGCTATACTACAAAGCTATTGGAGAACTTAAAATTAAGGGCAATTACAGTATATTATTTTTTGCCGCCCAATATACCATAGTGTTTATCATTTCAGAAACGTTATAAAAAAGTCATGCATATGTTATAAACGTTATAAACCGTGATTTCTGTAGTGTATTTTTATTCCTCAAATTGTACAACTCTTTTCGTTCAAAATTTTGTGGTCGGCAAAACAAAAATCTAGAATATTGGTTCTACAAACAACTGCAGCCTAAATAGAGTAAACTTAAAGATCAATATCATTATACAAATCAAATTAATCAATCAACAAAACAAAGTATAATAAACCCTAGAAAAAAGCTTATAATCGAATCATAAACGCCGCAACATAAAACGTTATAAAGAACAAAACAGTTAAAACCCCATTTCGTCTGCCACCACTAGCAATCGGAAGCACATCAGGAAGCAAACATTCCTCGCCGTTAAATATCACTTTCGCCGGAAACCCGTCACGTTCCGCCACATTAATCCCCGGCGTGAGTTTCTTGCTGAACTGTATCACCGATTGTTGTTTACCCGGAACCCTAAGATTCTTCTTTTTAGGATCTTTTTCATCAGCCTCCGCCACAAGATAATCCAAACCCGGAAGACCTTCCATGAAAATGGTGTTGTTGACACCTCCGTCAACGCTTATGAGACTCGCGTTGAAAGAATAGGCTTTCTCGAACCCTAGAAGCGCCGGTTTTTTCATCTGAACCGCGAGGAACCAGTCGGGAAAATCGATTTCTCCCCAGTTGAAAATCGTGATCCTCACGGTCCAACCACCTCTATAATCCGAGGCCATGTGCCAGTTAATCGATACGCCGCAATTGTCCCCACATGGCATCGGGTTAGGGAGGGTTTTGTGCTTGAGTGCGTTCCAAGCAAGGGTTAGAGAGGTTCTGTTTTCGAAAGGTAAGAGAAGAGCGTCAGGTGGGATGAGAAGAGACGGAGACTCGGCACTGCAGGTGCGTCGCGTTTCGGAAACACAACCGCAAGCGCAAGTGTTACAAGGGATGATAGAGTCGTTAAAGAAAGCTGAGAAGGAGACGCAACATTTTGGTATCTCGGTTTTGGCCTGTGTGATGTTGCATACAATCTGCCAACTGGCGAATGATGATTTGTTGGTGGGCATACCGCTCGGATCCGGATAGAAAGTCGGGCTGACCCGAACGGGTGGCCCGCACGAGTAATCCGGGTTTAACGTCCCTTTGATCCTCCAGTTCTGTGGTGGGAAAAGTGCGGATCTGTTGAAATCGGGAGGCATTTTGGAAACTTGCATCGTGAAGACGGATACTGATTTTGAAGGGTCCATGATACGTGGTAAGATCGTACCGTTTCTGCAGCAAGAAGGGATTTTGCCTAAGTTAGGGTCCTCTTTTTTGGTCGGAGGCAAGTCTACGATGATCGGTCGTCTCTCACAGGTGAGAACGTCAGCGAAATCGAGACCAGTGTAGATTTGGGACTGAGGACCAAAGATACATTTCGTGGCGTCCACGACTGTTGGATATGCGCCTTGCATTTTCTGTATGAACTCGTCTCGCATCCAGTCGAAACTAAGCTCCCAATGGTCGAGCCGGCCTAGTGGGTTGTGGTTTTCCATGGTTACTTCGGTTAGGTAGTTCTGGTCGTAGGCTCGGATCACGTCGTACATTATGGTCAAGTCTCCAGGCTGCCGTGGGAAGAATTTGGTGCTGATTGTTGTGTTGACTTTAATGCTCGCGTCTCTCTTGCAGCACGTCGTTAGCTCTCTTTTGCCTAATGGATATATATAAAATTGTTTGAGTAAGAAACAATGCTATTTTAACTTCAAACTGTATTTTATTATTATATATGATAACTTGATTGCATTGTAAAAACTATCCACTATTTTATAAATCCGTAGTCTTGATGACTTTACGATTGAATTTGATCAAATCCGTTAACAAGGAGTTGAAAACGTTAAATGTTTTCTTTTTAAGTATTTACTCTGCGGCTTAGTATGATATCTAAATCAGTTAAAATGTATAAACAAAATCTTACTATTTTTCTAACAAAATTTTGAACATTAACAATTACCATATGAAATATTAACAAAACATAAGGAAAAAAGGGAAGTGATAAGAGTAATTACTTTGAAGAGTAGGCTCAGGACAGAGCCAACCATCATTAACAAGCGATATGTTGGATGGCAAAGGAACCGCCGGAGGAGTCACCATGAACTGAGTCCCGACGAGCTTAATCTTAGCCGTCATCTGTTTTAAGTCTCCGGCCGTCTGAATGGCCGTTTTGAGATCAGAGACGGGATAGCCACCGAAGATGGTGCCGTTTCCTACCAAAGCAGGAAGCTCCGTTCCGTTGACGATTAGAGCATTGGTGGCGGAAATAAGGATCTCGTTGTGGCGGAATCCGACGAACACTCTCCACTCTTTGAGCTCTTCACGGCCGTTGTTTAGGACCGTGAGGACTGACTCGAACCGATAAGGTTGGTCGGTTGTGTCGTTTGGAGGGATCTTGCGACCCAGTATGAATGCGTAAGACAGAAATATTCCATTGCAAAGATCTGATGGCGGAGTTGGCGCCGGCGCCGGAGCCATTATCGTTGGAGGAAGCTGAGACAGAGACGGTGGAGTAACGGTTAGTAAGAGTAACACTCCGAATAAAATTGGAAGGATAAAGCCCATTGTGCCTTTCTCCAGAGAGAATTGGAGAAAGAAACTAAACAAGAACTCAAATGGTGTTTGTTTTATTTTGTTTATTTAAAACAAATGGTGTAACGCGAGTCTATAATCATAGGAGGTTATGGTAAAACGTTGTAGGATACTAGGATGCACGTCGAGAGGTTTTGTGTTTAGAACTCGTGCCACGCACGTTGGTAGGTTGATTATGAAGTAGAGAATATAATAGTTGAGACGTGAACGCAAATTAGAATTATTCTTTTTTCACAACATTGGCATGACACGATCATTCCAACAATATGCCAACATACTTCTAAGTGATTTAAAGGATGGTCTGTCCGGCCCAAAACTTTCAAAATCTGCATTATTTTGAATATGGTTTGCTGTTGTTCGCTTATTTGGACTTATATTTTGAAGTATGATCCACCCCGAATACAGATACAAGGTAAACATGTATTGTTTCGCTTTTTTTAACAACGATATGTTTTCCTTTTAAATCCAAATTAATATAAACGTAAAAGTAAAAATCATTGCCAATTTGCCGTCTATAAATAAAAGTTTTCTTATCTATATATACTTCCCATTTTCAATAATCATACATTTTTCATACGCACGCTTTGAAATTATCTTAAGAGCCAACCAAAATGTATCAATATATAAATAAAAATGGTTAAATTAAGATTGAAACCATGTAGATTACATTAAACGAAATTAAACGGTTCGCAATAAGCAATTTAATATATTTTAGGACTATTAGGTCTGTACGAATCTAATCAACCTAAATACAAAAATAATATATCTGAAACATGTTTAGTCTGGAAAGCCCCATTTTCTCGGTTTGAATATAGGCATGGACCTTATTTTTCTTCGAACTTTGGACCTACTTGACATGTAAGTTCGGCATTGAGAATAACACTGAATTGATCTGTGGCCTGAAATTTGTGTAACCAGCTATTCAACAGAGGTCTAACGGATATATGTAGTCATATTAGATAAACCGGTTAACAATTGGTTTAATGTCGATACACTGAAATTCCCCCTCAAGATGAGCCATAAATTGAAAGTAAGCTCATCTTGCTAATAAGATTGAGGAACGGTGTCGGATACAAAGCCTTGGTGAACACATCTGCAAGCTGATAACTGGTTTTGATGTGCATAGTCTTCAACATGCCACTCTCAATGCGTTCTCGTGTAGTATAACAATCATTCTCCACGTGCTTCGTCCTTTCATGAAAAACAGGATTGTTAGCAATGTGAATAGCTGCCATAGAATCACAATACAGAGGAACTAGTTGAGGCTGAGGAACGTGCAACTCCTTGAGAAGCTTAACAAGCCAAGTAATTTCACAAGAAGCTAGGGCCATTGCACGAAATTCAGATTCAACAAAGGATCTGGACATTGTATCTTGTTTCTTGGATTTCCAAGAAATCAAAGATGATCCAAGGAACATGCAATAACCAGAAGTAGATCGCCGAGTGTCAACACAAGACGACCAATTTGCATCGGTGAAGCCTTTGAGCTGTAAATCTGACTCTGAAGGATAAAACAGACCCAACCCAATGGAACCTTTGATATAATGCACAACTCTGTGAGCAGCTCTTAAATGAGAAGCTTTGGGAGAAGAAGAGAACTGACAAAGTTTATTAACTACATAAGCAATATCCGGACGAGTGATCGTAAGATACATCAGTTTCCCAATGAGTCTTCGATAGACCTCCAGATCATCAAGTTCTGGTTCATCATTGTGCAGACTTAGTTTCTCACTTGGATCAAGAGGAGAACTAACCAGCTTGCAACCTAATAAACCAGTTTCATCAAGAAGTTCTAAAGCATATTTCCTTTGACAAATCGAAATTCCCTTACTAGAACGAGCTATCTTCAGTCCTAGAAAATATTTCAGAGGCCCTAAATCCCGAAGCTTGAAATAATGTTGTAAGTCCAGTATCAGTGTAGCTACAGCCTCATCATTATTGCTAGCTATAATGATATCATCCACATATACTAACAACGCCACAAATATATCACCTGTAGTTCGTAGAAAGAGAGCATGGTCTGCAAAAGATTTTGTAAATCCAAGCTGAGCCAATGTTGTACTGAACTTGAGGTACCATTGCCTTGAGGCTTGTTTAAGGCCATATAGAGACTTCTTGAGATGAAGAACTGCATTTGGAGGCAAAGATTCCCCCTTTCGATCTGCATAGCCTTGAGGCAATTCCATATAGATTTCCTCATCAAGATCCCCATTTAAGAATGCATTGGAAACATCTAATTGATTAAGACTCCAGTTCTTAGCTGCAGAAACACTTAGAAGAATTCTCACAGTTGTGAGTTTTGCAACAGGGGAGAAAGTATCAATGAAGTCAACCCCCTCTTGTTGAGTGTAACCCTTAGCAACTAGTCTGGCCTTGAATCGTTCTAGGCTTCCATCAACATTGAGTTTCACCTTAAACACCCATTTACATCCGATGGGAATCTTATTTTCTGGTAATGAACAAACAATCCAAGTGTCCGTAGTTTCTAAAGCATCAATCTCCTCATCGATAGCTCCATTCCATTCATCAAATTTGACTGCTTGAGAATATGTCTTTGGTTCTGGATATTTCAAAACTGCAGCAGCAAAAACTCGATGTTCTTCAGAGAGCTGTGAGTAATTGATGTAAGCAGAAATCAGGTAGTATTGATCATTGTCAGAAAATGTGTTGCAGTAATAATCTTCTAGATGAGCAGGTTTCTTACTAATTCGTTTTGAACCTATTCCAGCTGATACTCCTGCTCTAGCTGGCTCATCAACAGAATAAGATGCAACTTCATCAAGATGAACAGGTTTTTGTGAAATGTCATGCAAACCTGAGCCAGTGGATACTTCTCATCCAACTAGTACATCTTGAGAAGATGCAGGTACCTCACCAGGATGAACAGATTTCTGATGCATCATCTTTAAATCTGAGCCAGTAGATACTCCTGATCTTACTAGTACATCCTGGGAGACTACAACATTAATTTTCAATAAAGGATCAACTTCATCAAAGAAATCAGCCGAATGTGCATTTCTTTTTCCAAAAGGAAAGAGTGTTTCAAAGAACACTACATTTCTGGAAATAAAGATTCTATTTGATTCCAAATCCCAGAGTTTATAGCCTTTGTACCTAGCTGGATAACCAAGGAAGACACAAGCCCTTAAACGAGGTTCAAATTTATGTCGTGAGTGAGCAGAAGTCGATTGATAACAAAGATAACCAACTACTCTTATTTGAGAGTAGTCTGGAGCCTTGTTATATAATACCTCAAATGGAGACTTGTTAGAGAGGATATGAGTTGGTAATCTGTTTATAAGAAATACAGCAGACAACACACAATCTCCCCAGTATTCCAATGGAAGAGAAGACTGAAACATCAGAGCTCTAGCCACATTTAGAAGATGCTGGTGTTTCCTCTGGACGACTGAGTTTTGTTCTGGAGTTTCTGGGCAAGAATGATAAGCTAGAACTGAGTTTACTACCTTTCATTATCTGATCTCACAGACTTTACTACCTTTCCAAACTGAGTTTGTATCATACTAAGAAAAGCAGGAAAGATACTCAAAACTTCATCCTTCCTTTTCATCAAATAAACCCAAGTGCATCTTGTGTGATCATCCACAATGGTCAAGAAATATCTGAATCTTTCAACAGTTTGGACTGAAAAGGGCCCCCAAGTATCAATATGTACTAGATCAAATGCAGTACTAGACATATTATTATGACAAATAAAGGGAAGTCTTTTCTGTTTTGCAAACTAACAAATATCACAATGAACAAGATTCTCTTTATTTCTTTTCTGTAATCCAAGAACTGTATGTAAAAGATCAATTTTGTTGTAGGATGGGTGACCTAACCTACTATGCCAGAGTGTAGCATCAACAACAATAGTGGAGCAAAAAGAAGAAGACAAACTGTTTGGTACAAGAGAATCCACAGAGATAACAGAATCCTTTGTAGTATCCAGCACATACAAACCAGCCACTTGTCTACCTTGTCCAATCATCAACCCCTTGATACGATCCTGAATCACACAAGAATCCTCAACAAAAGAAATTCTCGATTTCAACTCTTTAGTCAATTTACTAACACTAAGTAAATTGATCTTGAAGTCTGGAATGTAAAGCACATTCGTAATAACAATATCAGTATTCAATCTAATATCTCCAATCCCAGCAATGTTGACATTACCACCTGTAGGAAGTGTGACTGTAGACTGTATAATATAGGAGATACGAATGAAGAGATCTTTATCATGTGAAACATGATGTGTAGCCCCACTATCTACTATCCAAGTCTTAGCATTCATAACATGTCAGAAACTGCCAAGATTCCAATAAAACACATTGTGGAAGCATAGAAAGATATACCATTCATTGGAGAAGCAGAAACATCACTTGATGACGCTATATATGAAATTGGAGTGATAGAAGGATTAGTCCTAGTAGTCTGCAATTGGGAGCTGAAATAAGCAATCATGTGATGTATCTGATCTGAGGACATACCATTCACCAAAGCATCAATATCAGTAGAGCCAATCTGTTTAGTACTTTCCTTTGTTGTAGTTGTTTCATTGGTCACAGCCAAATGAGCAACAAGAGGCTTTGAGGACTGAGATTGATGTTTAGTAGCATGAGCATGAATCTCCTGATTATGCTTTTCTTGAGCAGTCTTGTTCTTGTACTTAAAACCTGGAGGATACCCATGGATTTTGTAGCACTTATCCACTGTGTGCCCAGAGTAACCACAATGAGTACATATTGGTCGATTTTGTCTGTGTTGAAAAGCAGCGTTGACAGAAGAATGATCAGTCGAGGCAGAAGATGTGTTGAATGTTGCAGCATTGTATGGAGAAACAAAACCAAGATTTCGTTGACTATGATCCTGATCCAAGAGATTATATATTTCAGCCAACGTTGGTACTTGCTTCTTCATGATAATCTGACTCCGAATAACAGAATATGACTCATTTAATCTAGCTAAGAATTTCACAATCTTGGCATTCTCAGCCTTGGCATCAGTGATCTTACAACATGAACAGTTATGACAAGTCCCAACTCCCTCAGCACCATCCAAATCATCCCAGAGAGTTTTCAAAGCTGTGTAATAGTCAGCAAGATTCATTGTACCTTGTTGCAATGACCAAACCTGCTGAGTTAACTGATATGATCTCGGAATATTTGTGATGTGGAAGCGAGTGAACAAGTCTTTCCAAACCTGTGATGCATCACTGAAGCGAAGAATGCTCTTGTATATCTGTTTAGAAACTGAATTCAATATCCATAGCTTCACAATGCTATTGCACCTTGACCTGATCCTAAAGTGTGGATGTGATTCTATAGGACGTGGAAGTGAGCCATCTATGAATGACATCTTATTTCTAGCATCCAAAGCCATATACATAGCAATACTCCAAAATGAATAGTTTGTTCCATGAAGAACCTCAGAGATGATTGATATACCTGAGTTATCACCGTTAGATAGCACATACGGAGAATGAATATTGTCCAGGATATCAATCGGAGGAATCGGAACTTGTATTGGTGAAATCGGAGGAAGGCTGGATCTATCGTCACGAGTCGGAGTTCTCTCAGCTGAACCAGCTGATCTTCCATAGCGACGACCTAGTTTACGAACAACAACCATTTTTCTCGAAGAATTGAAAGCTTAAGTAAAGCAATCGAAGCTCAAGAAAGAAAAAACAAACCAATTTCCGACGAAATAACCAGAAAACAAAACGAGAAGCTTCGGTAAACTAACCGAGCTGAAGCAAGACAATCTCCGGCGGACTAACCAGAAACTGAACCGTTGAAGCTTCGGCGGACTAACCAAGTTGTCTCCGGCGAATCTACTGAAATTTTTCACCGAAATCAGCAGATCTACCGATCAAAATGCTCTGAATAAGAAGGTAAGTTCAAATTTCTCGATTAATCGACGGAATAAGCAATCAATCGAGCAATTTGGATGCGCAAAGAAGCAAGAAAATCTCTGATACTATGTTAGTCGTAGAACGATTTGAAAGAGTAAAGTTTAATATTCCGTTAGAACCAAATGAAGTTACAACGATCGTTTATATAGAGTACTGGTTCTATTCTAATTACATAATTAAACCGGTTAACAATTGGTTTAATGTCGATACACTGAAACCTTAAAATGACTATGACTTTGCGTCTAATTTTTTTTTTTTTTTTTGAAAATCGATAAGGAGTAGTCCAAATTTTTTTGGGTGAGAAATTTAGGATTGTCAGGGCCGGTTCTAGTCACTTGCTTATATTTGATCAATTAACCCAAAGCCTATAAACAATCAGAGTGTCAGCAACACATTACCAATTCTTATTCCCAAACTCAGACCGACATTTAAAAATAGTAAATAATGATACCAATTATTATAGAGACAGACCATTGATCTTTTGTCCCACTGCCTCAACAACTTTTGGGGTTAATTGCCACTACCTAAATAATAAACTATCTTTATTCTGAGTATTCGTATTCGTATTTTAATGCTCTTTATGTTTTTACGGCTTATCTTAAGGTCAACAAAGGAGGTCAAGTAAATATAAATTTCCACCATCTCAACGAAACAAAGGCTACTAATATTTTTTTTTATCGATACATAATTTAGCCTGTTGGGGAAAACAAAAGATATGTGTTGGACAAAAGCTGGCCATAAATTTGTCTTGCATGTGTATTTTGAATATTCCAACGGTGCAAATTCACAATAATTGAAATAATATATTTTTATTTAACGATAATCACATGTAAATTATTGAATTATGAACTAATACAATGATTAAAAAGATACTAGTAGCCGTGAATTTAGCTGATTGCTAGATACCATTTATTATTGTATTGTTTGACCAGTAGTCGTGAAAACACTACAGAATTAGTTAAATAACACGAATAGATCATAAAGTTGTACTGTAAGCGCAAAATAAATCCAACCGACAAAATAGTGTTAAATTGAACTAATTGAGTGTAAACCACTAAAAGAGCACATAAAAAGTAAACAATTCTTTATTTCTGAATAACAAGTAATTAACATGTTAATTATCAAGAACAATTAAATACAAATTGTCAACAACAAAGGAAAAAGTTAAACCAGATCGAAGAAAAGTAAAAGATATCTATTTGATCTAACATCATCTGGTTTCCATGATCAAAGATATCTAAACATTTGCAGATCTACCGATCGGTCACATTATTCCAACTTTTTCTTCTTAAATTTCCGACAAATTGCCAACGATTTTTCCCGTCACACTAAACAGAGGAAGACAGCGAAAAGAGCAAAAATAGTAGAATAAGAACTCGTAAACCGATCTGAGCCAGAACCTGGTGGTGGAGTATGATAGTAAAACGGGAAATAAGGGACGATCGGATTCGGCGGAGGCGGCGTAGGATAGTTTCCTGAATAAGGCGGAGGGTAGTAATAACCTTGACCACCGTACGGTGGAGGGTATTTGCTGCCTCCACCGGACTGAGAAGGAGGAGGGTAATAGTAAGAGCTACCGCCGGAGCTTGGAGGAGAAGGAGGCGGAGGACATGCGGTTGTGGGAGTTGACGGTGGAGGAGGAGAAGGCGGTGGTGGGGATGATTGGACGGGACTACACGGATTGTCGCATGAAGAACACATTGTACAAGAAACAACCTCGTCTTTAGATGTCACTGTCGGAGTCACTGACACTAGCAGTATAATAACAAGTGTAGACAAAGTATATAACTGGTTCGTTTCCATTGTCAGAAATTGGATTTAGAAACTTAATTTTGTGTGAAAATATGCAGAAGTGGTAAAGAGGAAGAAGATGAGAGAGCTAGGGAGGAGTGAGAAAGAAGAAGAAGCACGTTCAGAGGAGGTGTGTTCTTCTTTTTATCGATGATCTTTAAAAATATATATATAAATGATTTTGTTTCAGTATAAAACAGTGTTTCAATATAAAAAATTTGATTGTCAAAAAAAAATAAAAAGAAAGAAATAATTAGTAAAAGTTCGGAGGAGTGTATTAAGAGTTTATTTAATGCTTTTAGACGAAACTCTGGTTCGATTCTTGTAAAATACAGTAGAGTAATGCAAATTAGTGATGATAAATTATTTGAGATTTTTGGATTTATCAATAATTTTGTGTGTGAAGAGTATTATTCTATTATTGTAATTTTTGTGGTGCATGGAAAATTATACATAGTAGAATCGTTAGAATATATATATATATATATATATATATATATATATATATATATATATATAAATCTTTAGAAATGATTTGTGTTTGAAAGTATTATTCTATTATTTAAAGCCTGATTTTTTTTATGGAGGACTTAGAAAACATATATATAAAAAGTATGAAAACATATATTAATCTTTAGAAATGAGAGAAAAAATTAAAGAGTGTTTAAAATGGACATGAATAGTGAATGCAAGAAAAAGGTTGACGCGGACACGTTAACCTTTTAACCGAAGGTCTTGTAATAAAGCACCAGAGATACGCGGATGTCGGGGGCAAATGCGTCATGTAATCTTATGAATCATCGAATTACGATAACACCCCTCGTCCCGTGGCGACCTCGTGGCGGCTGCGTCGACTAGCCAAGTAAGGGTTGAGGGTTACAATGAGAAGAGAATCTTCAACAGAAAAATAATGTTGGGGTCATTATAGTGGGGCTTGACTCTTTTGCAAGCTTTCATACGTGGACCTATCTTATTGGGTATTTTTTATGACGTGGCAGCTTTCGAAGAGTAAACGTGAAGATGACGGAAGTGCCAACTTCAGCGATTAAAGTGTGTTTTTTTTCTTCAACTTCTTTTTTTTTTGTTTCGAAATAAAATATGAGAAAATTTTGGTAAGTAGCTCCAATTCAAAACTCATTAGTGCTTAGGATTTGAGGAGTTTTTTTTTTTTTTTTTGTGTGTATTTTTTATAGAGAGAAAAAAAAAACAAAAACAAAAACATTCCTCCATATATATAATACAAACGAAACAAGTTCAAAGCTCTACTGATAAGTTTTTTCCCGGCCAAAAAAAAAAAAAAAGGAAACTCTACTAATTAGCGCTGTGACTTCAAATGTAAACATGATACATGTTCAAAGTCACGACCGTTACATAATACGTGTGTATCAATTACAATAAGTGGATATTAAAATCTAGGTTTAACAATAACTAGGATTAACCCGCGGTACTGCGGATTGATGATTTTTTTAATATTTAATTTTGATTTTTAATGTATGTATTGTAATATGAATTTTTTGTTTATTTATTTACGTATGAATTTTATGAGGAAAACAAATTGTTTTATTTGTCTTTGGTTTTCAAATTTTTTAAATTTAAAATTGTATAATCCTTTGCTATTAATGTTAAGTATAAATCTAATCCTAAATTTTATAGTAATTGTAAATTACCAAGTAGTCATATGTGTAATAGATAATCAAGTTAATATTATGTAGTGTTTATGTTTCAGAAAATAGTTTATGAAGTGTCTAGGTTTAATAATAACATGTATTATGACATTGTGTTGATTGAATTTCTCTATATGTAATTATTTTAAGTACAATGAATTTACATATGATAAGATACAAATTTTAAAATATACATATGAAAAGATACAAAAATTTTAAAATCATATATATTTTAACAACGATAATATCAAATATATGTATATTCTAATTATTTAAAATGAGTTGTATCAAATAGACAATAATTATATAGAGACATCATTCATATTGTATAAATACAATCTTTATCTTTATCATTGAGTTTAGTTTAATAGATTACTAAATTCAAAGACCGTAATCAAAGACTGTAAACTACGGACAAAACCCCGAGTTTGAAGTTATTTTTTCCCTTTTATTCAAAGATTGTAAACCACGTACTCTTCAACTCCCCAATCGATGATCCACTCTTTCCATCTTTGATCTGCTTGATTCGAATCATATTCCGTACATAAGGGCAACGCCTAAGATTGGCAACATTAACAACAGTTCCACAGAAATCTAAAATGGAAAAAAACAACTAAAACATGTTAAAAATCTATATTATAACATAGAGGGAAGTCAAACTTTTGCAGGATCTTAAAAAAAAACTGACCACAAGTCATATTCTCTGGAACTCTCTGTCTCCGAATATCAGAGTAACGATGAAAGTCAAAATAAGACAGTGGGAATGCTTGTCTAGCTTCAGTCATTTTAGTTTCATAGATGAACTTAATGTGGAAAGGGTGGGGTGTGTTTAGAAATCACCTTGTCTGTCTAAGGATCATGAAATTTTCAATGCAGTACCAAGATTCATCTTTTAGAATTCCTGAATAATCCTGCTCAAAAGGTCCATCAGCCATGGTTGCTTCAATCTTGGTATCCTGCATGCATAATAAAGACACTAGCCATAACATAATACTAAATAAAGGAGAATGTTAAGTAGGGTTTGATTAAAACTTTCATCACAAAATCTGACATGAATTTTTGATGAGAACAAACATGTTGATCAACTAAAACCATCTCAATTTTCATTCCATACTTTCGCGGATTGGAAATCCACCATCTTAGTACCTTCACCAGAATAAATTAGTTCTTTCGCCCAGAAACCAAATCGGCAAAATTGGTTAGCACCTCCATTGTAGTTTTTGGGTAAGTTTACAGAGAAACGTGTATATATAAAAAAGTAGATGTGAGGAGTTATAGGAGATAAACAAAGGTTAGAGTATATATAGTAGTGAACTATGTATAACCCTAATTTGAAAAATAAAATACACATCCTAAAGTACCATAACTATAATATTTTACCTTATGGAAATATTTCATATATCAAATCAAAAAATGATTTACTGAAAGTAGATTTTATACTCAAAGTAGATTTTATACATTGCTAAGAGAAAGAATCTTAAAAGAGAACAAAACTGAAGTGTATATTCTCAATAAAGACATAAAGAAAATGATGCAAGTTTTATAAGAAAAGACAATTGCATGACACTCTTCAATTGGACATGATAAGAAGTGATCAGAACATGTTTTTTTTATGTATTCATTCTCTTTTAATGAATAATTACATATTAAATAACATAAACTAAATAAAGATAAGCGGATAATTGAAAAATAGTATAAGTCGATTACTATATAACAGAAAAATAATTAAGACTTAAATTATAAAACGAATACAAAATAAGTGTTATTTCGAAGGAGAGAAAAAAGTTTATTAACTAATAGAAACAGAGTAGACCATTGTTTAAGACAAACTAAGACCGTAATAAATAATAATTGTCTTATAGAGGGTCGACAATAATGAAAAACTTAGTGATCCATCACTCTATTCTCTGTAGGTAAACCATTAATTTGAGCATCTCTTGCAATCCTACATTTGTTGTGTAAAGAAAAGATATTGTTAGTTATTTATAAATTTAAAATGACTTTGGTTTTATAATATATCGAAACTGATTACTTACATCTGAAAGAGTATTTCAAAAATAATATATAGATATGATCTCAGTTTTATCTGGTCAGCCAGTGTTAAAAATTTTATGATTTTTCATAATCAACCCCATGTCAGATTCTGAATAATAAGAACAACAGTGGAAGCGTATTTTTTGGATCTATGGCTTATGGTCTGAATTTGGTAATGGCTCTTCCACAACAAACCTGAAATAGCTGAAGGTCTCTGTTGATGGGATGCTGAGAGTTTTCTGAATTTCTGATTAGGGTTGTCATGGAGACTATAACCTTTCTATTTATAATAGAAATAATTTCTAATTCGGTCCTTCATCAAATTAGAAATTACTAAATGTATCTACACATAAAATTTTCATAACACTTATGCCTCATAGTCTTCTATTTTAACCAAATTGACTACATAAGTTTTGACTACTTTAAATAATGACTCTAACACATTGATTATACATGTGTGACCCCAAAAGAATTCTTACAATCTCTCACTGGGTCACATATGTATTCTGAAAATGTGATAGACTTTATGAGCTCAAAAGTGTCATTATATATCAGAGCATAATCAATCTCGTCCATTGACTATAGAAACATAGGATCACAGCGGTATTCGTTATAATAAAAAATAACTAAACCTTCTATGGTCACTGAAATCAATATAGTCAAATGACATAGATCAATTATGAAAAGTGTGGCATGAAAATCACATGAAAAATGATCAATACATGTCGATTTTCAACTAGTCCTACCTTATTGAGATCCTTTAACTTTATTGTACAAAGAGTAAACTAAAAGAAACTTTATTTCTGATCAGAAAAGAAATGTGCATAAACACAACTAAAACATAAAACCCAAAACCAAATAAAAACTCCCACTAAAACCAAGTGATCTGCAAACATTGAAACACTCATTCAAGCAGTATGCTCAAGAAAGACCTTTGGTGGAATACCTTTTGTAAGAGGATCTGCTATCATGGAGTTTGTCCCTAAGTGTTCTATGGAAATCTCTCCACTTTGTACCCTCTCTTGAACAACGAGGAACTTAATTTCGATAAACTTGGACTTTGTCGCGCTGCTATTTTTGTTGGAGTACATAACAACTGATTTATTGTCACAATATATCTTTAGTGGTCTTTCAATTCTTTCAAGAATTCGCAGCCCAGTGACAAAATTCCTTTGCCAAAGTCCATGATTGGATGCCTAAAAAATTGCTATAAATTATGCCGCCATTGTTAAAGAAGCTACAAGTGATTGTTTCACACTACGCCTAGAAATACCTCCGCCGACCAACAGAAAAATAAAACCTGATGTAGACTTTCGATTATCTTTACATCCAACATAATCATAATCAGAATATCTAATGATCTCCAAGTTATCTGATCTCTGATATGTGAGCATATAGTCTTTTGTTCTCTTCAGATACCTCATGACCTTTTTGGCTACTTTCCAATGGTCCAAACCTGGATTTCTTAAGTATCTACCCAAAACTTCAATAATTAATACTAAATCTGGACGCGTACAAACTTGAGCATACATTAGAGTCCCTACAGCTGATGCGTAAGGAATCTTTTGCATCTCATGGATTTCTAAATTCTTTAGGGCACTAATTAAAACAAGTTTTCTCCTTTAGCGACTGGGGTATCACCTGGTTTGCTGCATGCCAAATCTTTTGAGTGCTTTATCAATATAGCTCTTTTGAGACAATCCAAAAATCCCTTGAGTTCGATTTTGGTGAATCTAAATTCCTAATACAAAAGAGGCTTCAACAAGATCTTTCATTTTAAATTTACCCTTCAGGAATATATTGGTCTCATGTAACATGCTCATATCATTGGTGGCTAATAGTATGTCATCGACATACAAAACCAGGAAAATACACTTACTCCCACTGAACTTTTGATACACACAATTTTTTACTAAATTTACCTCAAAACCAAATGAGATGATTACCTCATGAAATTTATGGTACCATTGACGAGAAGCTTGTTTTAGCCCATAGATGGATTTATTTAATTTGCATATCATATTCTTTGAATCACCTAATACAAAGTTTTCTGGTTGTTCGTCTCATCAATATCTCCATTAAAAAATGTTGTCTTAACATTCATCTGATGAAGCTCAAAGTCATAGTGCGCAACAAGGACCATGATTGTCCTAAAAGAATCCTTTGATAAAATTGGAGAAAATGTTTCTTTGTAGTCAATCCCTTCTTTCTGATTATAGCCTTTAGCTACTAGACGAGCTTTATACCTTTCCACATAACCATTTGAATCCATTTTGGTCTTAAATATCCATTTGCAACCAATAGGTTTTATTCTTTTTGGTAATTGGACAATGTTTCAAACCTTATTGTTTAGCATTGACTAATACTCTTATTTAGTAGTTTCGACCCACTTATCTGAATTGCAACTACCCATGGCCTCAAGAAAGTTGATCTTCCAATAAGGTTTGTTTTTCTTCTTATTCCATAAGAAATACTATGTAATCATCCGAAATAGCATTTTTTCTTTCTCTAGTGGATCGCAGCAAAATCACTTGTTCTTGTTGCACTGGTTCTTTAGGATTTTGAATTTGACTTTCATGATCGATATTATCGTATTTGAAGGAAGAACTTCATTATCAACTTAAGGTTCCAAATTTTTGCTTCATCAAAAGCAACTATATGAATTGGTTTAGAAACTGAATCTGACTCTTCCTCAAAGATGATGTCTCTAACTTCATTTCTCCCCCTAAATTACATCCTCAAAGAACGTAGATGTTTCTGTCTCAAAAATGTTATTTTGTGTGGGATCATAAAACTTGTAGTCCGGAGATCGCTCAGAGTAACCAATAAAGTAATTGCTCACAGTTCTAGAGTCCAATTTTTTTTCTCAAATGGTATGTAAGGCCTAACTTCAGCTAGACATCCCCATATGTGAAAATGCTTTAGACTAGATTTTCTACCAGTCCAAAGCTCATAAGGTGTTTTATTTAGTTGCCTTAGTTGGTACCCGATTAAAAATGTATGCTGCAGTCTTTAATGCATCTCCCTAGAGTGATTCAGGTAAGGTTGAATGACAGATCATACTCTTAACCATATCCTTAAAAGTGCGGTTGCGTCTTTCTGACACACCATTCATGTTGGGAGACCCAGGCATGGTATATTGTAGAACAATTCCACACTCCTCTAGATATCTGGCAAATGGTCTTGAACTTTGTTCACCTGAGTCGTCATACCGACCGTAATATTCACCACCACGATCAGATCTAACATACTTTATCTTTCGGTTGAGTTGATTCTCAACTTCAGTCTTAAATTTCTTAAACACATCTAAAGATTCTGACTTTTCATGAATAAGAAACAAGTATGCATATCAAGTGTAGTCTTCTATGAATGATATAAGTATTGTTGACCATTCCATGATGCCGTAGGGAAAGGTCCACAAATGTTTGTATGTATCAACTCAAGAACTTATGTAGCTCTATATGCACCCAATCTCTTATTCTTAGTTTGTTTTCCTTTATTGCAATCTAGACAAACTTCACAATTTGTGAAATCAACAAAACTCAAAATACCATCAGACACAAGTCGCTCAATTCTATTTCTAGAGATGTGACCTAAGCGTTTGTGTCATGGATTTCCTGAACTTGCATTTTTAAACTTACGTTTTTACCCATTAATTCAACACTTAAGCTTTCATGATGAGAAGATATAGTGTCTAGCATATAAAAACTGTGATTATTCAAAAGTGTACTAGTTCCAATTAAAACTGAATTTAAAGACAAAGTAGCTTTTTCATGCTCGGTTAGACAAGAATAACCAGATCTGTCTAAATAAGAACCAAAAACCTAAATGACGGTGCAACAAAAGTGTCTTTCAAATCCAGAAAATGACCAGTACTAAATAACAATCTAAAATGCGCAATTGCCTCCACATCCAACAGAAATCCATTAGCCACATGTATGCGTCTTTCAGCATCAACTGGTTTTTGGTAGCTCAGACAACCCTGCAATGAAACACTGATGATAGTAGTTGCACCGAAATCTAATCACCAAGTGTTTCTGGGTACTTCAACTAAGTTTACTTCAGAACAGACCATAGCAAGGAACATACCTTTCTTTCTACGCCAAGCGTGATACTTTTGGCAGTCGTTCTTCATATGTCCAACTTTCTTACAAAAGAAGAAGGTATCTTCAACCTTATTCTGCTTCTTTTGAGTTGGGTCTTTAGCAGCATCATTCTTGACAACCTCTATTTTTCTTCTTTTGACCTGACCCTTAGAGGTATAAGCCATATAAGCACTTTCAGATTTTTCTAGTTTCATCCTATTCTCCTCATCTACACAATATGAAATAAGCTCATTAAGAGACCAGTTCTCCTTCTGTGTGTTGTAACTGGATTTCAATTGATTGAAACTAGGAAGAAGAGAGTTCAAGACAAAAAAATATGAGCACTTCTTCTGGAAGCTCAGTCTTGAGACCCTTAAGTTTTGAAACAATGTTGGACATTTCCAAAATGTACTCCCTAATGTTTTCTTTGTCGTGATACCTCATGGTACTAAAGCGACACAGAAGCGTACTTATTTGTGCTTTATTGTTTTTTGTAAACCGCAAGTCCATCTCAACAAGGAACTGTTTGAGATCTTTGATCTCTTCATCACCTCTAAAGGTTTCTGGAATGGTGTCCATAATGATCATTAAACCAATGCGATAAGAACGTTCCCACTTCTCATAAACCGCCTTATACTTAGCAGGTATCCGTAGAAGAAGTAGGTTGTTCCATCCTTAATGCAAGGTTAAGATCCATACACCCAAAAACAATCTTAACCTTACTTTTCCAATCCTTGTAGTTGGAACCGGTAAGTATTAGAATTGAACC
Source organism: Crucihimalaya himalaica (assembly GCA_004349715.1). NCBI lineage: Eukaryota > Viridiplantae > Streptophyta > Magnoliopsida > Brassicales > Brassicaceae > Crucihimalaya > Crucihimalaya himalaica. The sequence goes on from SMJT01000028.1 coordinate 666,427, forward strand.
CTAGTTTGCAGATACTGCAGTGATATTTGCTGAAAAATAAAAGAGAACAATCTTTAATTAGTAACCAAATATAATCAATTAATAAATTAAAAAAATACTGTACAACCCATCTCAAGATACCAAGTGCAACATTAATAACAAGTCTTTGGACAATATTATTAATCTCTAGTGATACTCTTCTTGTAAAGATCAAACACTCACAATAATGCATGATAAAATATAAACCTTACTTTGGACCGATTTATCTTTCACATGGTTATTTCTAATAATTGTCATATGTTCATCATCACATGTATGTATGTAATTCGGCCAAATACAAATCTACCTTTGTGTCGATTTAATATTCGCATGAATATACATACACACATCATTTAAAATTATTTATGAAAAAATATAGACGAAAAATGTCACTTTGACGACATCTTGCATCAATCAATCCACTTAAAATGTTAAACTTGCACAATAAATTTTATTTATTGATTAAAATTTTAAATTTATGTTCATGCATAGACTTATATCAAAATGTGTGGGGGTTCCATATACAGGAATATGTTTTTAGTCCAGCAGTTGAAGAAAAGAAGAAAGGGATAGTATTACCCAGGACACCCATGTTCAAAACTTGGCAGCGACCGCATACCTTTTTTTGCCTTACACTAATGGTTTTGTTTAAACCTAATAACAAAACCTTTAGACTTTCCAGCCGCTAGATGAATTTTTTTTTCTTCTTAATTGATCTGAAAAAGAACAAACAATTCCAAAAAAAAAATGTTTTTGAAAAATTGATTTCAAAGCCTAATGAACAAACAATTTTTCACATCCGAATCAACCAAAAAATCATGTAAATCTAAACATGCTTTTATCTAGAATAAACAATTAACTAGATCTACATATGCTTATTAAACAGATCTTGTAAACAATTCAACCACATATCCCAAAAATACAGATTTAACATCTAAACTTTACCAAAAAATCAGAGTCAACAATATAATTTTCAGCATATTATTAAATCCAAAATTCAACAAAATAACTTGATTATCAATCAGAAACTGAACATAGTGGCGCTGATACCAATTGTTGAAATTTTTAAGATTTCTCATAATCAATCTCATGTCAGTTTTTGAATAATAAGAAAAATAGTAGAAACATACATTTTGAATCCATGGCTTATGATCTGAATTTGGTAATGACTCTTCCACGACGAATCCAAAATAACTAAAAGTCTCTGTTGATGGGATGTAGAAAGTTTTCTGAATTTTTGTTTAGGATTGTTATGGGGACCATAACCTTTCTATTTGTAATAGAATTTTTAATTCGACCGTTTATCAAATTATAAATTACTGAATGTATCTGCACATAAAATTTACATAAAACTTATGCTCCATAGTTTTCTATTTTAAACCAAATTGACCACATAAGTTTTAACTACTTTAAATAATAACTTTATCATATTGATTATACATGTGTGACTCCAAAATAATTCTCAGAGCATAGATAAGTAGAATATCACACTTTTGTGGAATTTTTTTTCATACAAATTTCATCAACAAAAGAGTATGAGAACGGCATTTTCTTAAAAACCTTTTGTCTAAGTATTTGAAAATTGAAATATTGGATCGCGCGTCATGACTATAAGTGGCGTTGAATTGTGTTGGCAAATGAAACTACTGAATCGTTTTTTTCCTAATTCCATAATCAACACTGATTATAGTTTAATATATATATCTTTTATTAAATAAATTTTATTTTGATTTTTTTAAAATTACTTTGCCACTCTATTATACTGTTTCCAAATCACACTTATCATTCAAAACTTTAACCAAGTACATAACTTACCAATTACATCGTTCTCACACCTATATTGAATTGCATGATTGCCATTTGGCTAAGCCCATGTATTCCAGTAAATTCAACTTGAAAATTTTCTAAGAACATTGAAAAATATCACATGAGCAGCATGGTCGGATGTTTCGTCCCGTATTGAGATGTTATTTTTTCATAGCATAAGAATATGTCAACGTTGTGGAAGCGAAAGTCACGAAACCTAGCTAGTGGAAAGGTGTTGAGAAAATAATTTTTAGCATTCCAATAGGAACTTGTTTTATAAGATATATCATAATTCACGTAATTAAAATCATATCTAGCTAAAGTGACTGATTTTTTCTAAAATTTTCCCAACTTTTCTTAATCATGTGGGTTTTAAGTAAATTGATTCCAATAACAAAATTTGAACAAGCTTAGTCTTAAGTCAAAATGACCAGACGATTGAAACCATGCTTATGGTTATCTCATGATTAAAGTTACTCTGGTTTCAAAAGGTGGATATTTTGTTTGCTTTAGTGACTCAAAGCAATTGTTAATGCTAGCTGGAACATTTTCATGTTAAAAAAAAAAAAAAAAAATTCATACCAAATCCTAAACTAATCTCTACAGGTTGCAACAGTTATGTGAATATATGCAATGGCTAAAGTCGAAAGAGAATGTAGATGTAAATACTTGTATTGATACAATAATGTGAGTAATTACAACCATATATATACTAGAGGAGAAGATAGCAGATCTATAGATACTCTTATATACTCGGGATAAGAGATTAGGATATGATGTACATGTTGTAACTAAAAGAATTATATGGTCTTATCTCCTACATGCCCCCTCAAGATGAGCCTCGAGAGGAGAGGCCAATCTTGTCATTAAGTAATTGAAGTCGAGGACGCGCTAACGGTTTGGTAAGAGCGTCGGCCAGTTGGTCTTTAGATGATACATGAGATACTCTAAGAACACCGGATTGGACTAGTTGACGAATATAGTACGGTACTTCAAAGCAACGTGTTTCATGCGGGAGTGAAACACGGGATTAGCACACAAATAAGTCGAACCAACATTGTCACAGTAAATGGTCGGTTGAGTTGATGAGCTAATTCCCAATTCTTTCATGAGATAGCTCACCCATTGCAATTATGAGGCAGTGTCAGCCACTGCCTTATATTCTGCTTCTGTAGATGATCTAGCCACTGTTTGTTGCTTCTTTGATGCCCAAGCAATAGGGTGAGAGCCAAGATATACTATGTAAGCTCCTGTAGACGTGTAGTCATCCTTATTACCTGCCCAATCTGCATCCGAGAAAGCATGTAGGCGAGGAGTGTTGTTACTGCTCAGAAAAATCCCTTGGTTTCGCGTTCCCGAGAGATAACGAAGTACCCTTTTAGCTACTTGCCAATGTATATATGTAGGCTTGTGCATGAATTGCGATAACTTGTTTACCGCAAACGCAACGTCAGGCCGTGTAAGTTAAAGATATTGAAGACTTCCAACAAGCATGCGATAATCACTTCCATCATCTAGCTCAGTACCTGAGGTAACTGGCTTGGAGTGGTAACTGGCTTGGCTTCTATCATATTCATTTTACCCAGCAGATCAGTGATATATTTTTGTTGTGTAAGGAGTAGCCCAGATGGTGACCGTGTTACCTCAATTCCCAGAAAATAGCTCAAATTTTCAAGATCTTTAAGAGTAAAAAGTTTGCTTAGAAGAGCTATAAAGTGTTCAACGGCTTGAGGATCACTACTTGTGATGACTATGTCATCTACGTAGACAAGAATGAAAAGAGACAGCTTGCCAATCTGACAGATAAAGAGTGAGGCGTCAGACTGCGAATTGACAAATCCATATTGAAGGAGAAAATTGCTAAGCTCCTTGTACCAAGCCCGAGGTGCCTGTTTCAACCCGTATATCGCGTTGTTGAGTTTACAAACATATTCTGGTCTCTCCTTGTCAATAAAGCCTGTTGGTTGAGCCATACATACATCTTCTTCAAGACGGCCTTGAAGAAATGCATGATTAACATCAAGCTGACGAAGAACCCAACCATGAGCAACTGCTTCTCCAAGAACTAATCGGATTGTGGCAGGTTTAATGACCGGACTGAACGTCTCTTGATAATCGACTCCAGGCCTTTGATGAAATCCTTTGGCAACTAAACTCGCTTTAAATCTCTCAATGTCACCTGTTGGCAGTCTTTTAATTCGAAAAACCCACTTTGTACCAATGAAATTGTATGATGGATCTGGAGGTATGAGAGTCCATGTCTAATGGCGAAGTTGAGCATCAATCTCTTCACCCATGGCTAATCTCCATCGTTGATCCTTAAGTGCTTGAGTGAGGTTCGTTGGTTCACTTTCAGCCTGCGCAACAGAAACATGAAGAGCAAATTTGTGATTAGGCTTAACAATCTGATTTTTAGATCTTCTGACCATCGGATGTGAATTCGCAGGTGCTTTTTGTGGCGGAGCAACGGTGGCGTCAAAAATTTCTCTGTTCGAATTGTTAGCTACTAAATTTGGGTTTAAGTGGTTTTGGGCCTAATTGTTGTTGGGCCGTTCCAAAACAAAATTTGGCCCACTCGTGGCTGCTGCTTCTATCGTCTCTTGATTTTCTAGCGAAGACGACAATTCAACCTCTCGTGATGGTGAGTCCGACAACAAAGATGCGGATGCCGGAGTAGCTTGTTCTGTCGCTGAATTCGATGACAAGATCGGTGCCAACACTAGTGAGGAATCCGAACCTGGGGGCTCTACTGTTGGCGAGGTATTAAATGACTGGTCCAGGAGATTCACAATAGGTGGACACCAATTCGGGCTTGAAGGAAAACTCTGAGGAGATGAATTGTATTTAGCTAGATTTTGAAAGGGAAAAACGGATTCAAAGAATTGAACATATCGTGAGACGAAGATCTTTTTGGTAGCTGGATCGAGACAAAAAAATGCACTTTGAGTGAGGGAGTAGCCCAAGAAAACAGAGGGACGAGATCGAGCTTCTAGTTTGTGCTTGATGTAGGGTCCTAGCCAAGGGTAGCACAAACATCCAAATACTCGTAGCTTGATGTAATTTGGATTAACTCCAAATAATTTTTGAAACGGCGAGGATGACTCCAATGTTGTTGTTGGTAATCTATTGATGAGATAAGTTGTTGTTGCTAACGCATACGTCCCGTAAGTTTGCGGAACTGAGGCATGAGAGAGCAACGCAAGGTCAGTCTCAACCAAATGTCTATGTCTCCGTTCTGCAAACCCGTTGTGTTCGGGTGTGTGTGGTGGTGTGGTGAGATGGGAAATGCCGTTTCTTGAGAGAAAGTCTGCCATAGCTACATATTCTCCTCCATTGCCCGAATAAAGGGTGACGATCTTTTGCTTGAATCTGTTCTCAACAAGTGCTTTAAAGCGAACAAAGACATCAAGAACATCAGATTTACAACGTAAGGGATATAGCTAAATGTAATGGGTGAAGTGATCGACAAGAATTAGATAATATTTGAAGCCATCAATCGACATAATTGGTGAGGTCCAGACATCGGAGAATATTATTTCAAGAGGTGCAGACGAGGTAATTGAAGAGTTTGTAAATGGAAGCTTATAGCTTTTGTTTATAGCACAAGAATTGCAAGGCAAAGGGGAAGTTTTATTAGAAACTGGAAGTGAAAAAGAAGCAACAATGTTATTAAGAATAGATAAAGATGGGTGTCCTAGCCTAGACTGCCATATTGGCAATGTGCTTTTTATTGCCGAGAAGGCATAAATTTGTGAATCTTCCCGAGGTGGCCACTCATACCCGCCGTTCTTTGCCTTTCCCGTCATCAACGGTGCCCCCGAGTTGAGATCCTTCACTTGGAAATTATAAGGAAAAATTCCACAGAGACATAGTTATCATTACATAATCTTTAAACGGAAAGCAAGTTATTTGTTATTTTTGGAACACAAAGAACATTGTTTAGTGATAAGTTCTAGTAGAAAGAGGGAGAGAAGAGGAACCAGTGTGTGTTATTGGGAGATTAGCTCCATCTCCAACTAGAACTTCTTCTCCACCGTTGTAAGGATAATGAAGAGATAGGTTAGCAAGATCCGATGTGATGTGATGAGACGCGCCTGAGTCCAACAGCCACGATGTCTTTTCAGAAGGATTGGTCATTGCATTGTATGCTCTTGGTTGCCATTGTGAGTTGTGTTGTTGTTGTGTTGTTTGATTAACTAGCTTGAGCATGGGACAACGTTGAGCACTATGGCCTTTAGTTCCACACGCCTGGCACTTTCCTAGATATGGCTTGGATCCCTTGTAACCGGACGAATTCGGACGAGAGTTTTTGTTGTTGTTAGATGCCTGATTATTTGGTTTCCAGTTCCGATTGTTGTTGTTGTTGTTGTTATGAGCATAGTGAGCGGACATGGGAAGAGCAGCCATTGAAGATGAGCTTGCGAGAGTTAGTTCGTGGTTTAGAAGCTTTTCATGAAGCTCAGTGAAGCTGATCGGAGTGTCACGATTCTGGACTGACTCTATTACAGGGCGATAGTGATCTGGGAGACCTTCCAAAATCTGATATGTGAGTTCCTCATGATTTTCTAGGCTGCCAAGGAGAGCTAGTTCATCTGCTTTGATTTTTATTTGTCGCATGTATTCATCAATTGACTAAGTTCCTTTAACACATGCTTTCAGGTTGTGTCGGAGCTGTCTGATGTGAGACCTTGATGGCTTTGCATATGTGCTGGCAAGAGTATTCCATGCTTCTGTTGAGGTTGACGCCGTGGCAATTAACGCTTGAAGTGGAGTGTCGATTGCGCCCATCAAAGAGCTATAGATAAGAGAGTCTTGACGAATCCATTGTGTGAAGGCTGGATTTGGAGCTACGTGTCCATTGTTGTGAACTGTGGCCGCCGGAGGTAAAGTGCTGTCCATAAACTTGATAAGGTCATAACCTTTGAGAAGTGCTTTGACTTGAGTACTCCATGTGAGATAGTTTATCGATGTGAGTTTAGTCACATTGATCATGTTTACTGTGAGAAGTGATTGTTGCGGATCGTTGGGATTGACAACAATAGCCATGTTGTCCGCCATGGAGGTGAAGCCTTTCGCTTAAAAAAATGATTTTGGAGAGTTTGAAGCCTTACGCTTGAAGTCTTACGCTTAGTGAAAAGAAAGTAAATTCACAGCCCTAGGAGAGAATTAGGGCTCTGATACCATGTAGATGTAAATACTTGTATTGATCCAATAATGTGAGTAATTACAACCATATATATACTAGAGGAGAAGATAGCTGATCTATAGATACTCCTATATACTAGGGATAAGAGATTATGATACGATGTACATGTTATAACTAAAAGAATTATATGATCTTATCTCCTACAGAGAATATGTATTTGGTGAGAGTTAAACTCAGGCTTAGATTCAGAGCAGTACTACACCACTCTACTAATTGATTTAAAAAACACTTTTATATAATTTTTGATTGTTTAGGAACAAAAGTTTGGTTATACACTTACACGGTTCAAATGAAGATGAAACCGGTTAAGTCTTTCGTGATTTTGTGTTGCGCTTTTATCTACTTATAAAAAAATAAACCAACACGTATTCAAAAATTTATGATAATGTTTCGTATCATCATGGATATTTCGTATTATTGACCCAATGAATTTTTTAGCAGGACGCATCAGCGAGATTAAGATTCTCATATCATACATTTAAACTCCTAAATTTATTATATATAAACTCCTAAATTTATATTCTTCTTTTTCATTTTCTTCTCATTTATTAGATTTTTGAAATCATGTGTGTTTTTCGTAAATCTGTTACATATCAATAATATATCACTAATATTTATATTTGTAATAACTTAAGTGTCCAAAATATTCGGGTTTTCCGGTTATTTTGGGTATTTTTGGATAATTTAGTTATTTAAGTATATTAAGAAAAAAATATTCGAGTTATTATTGGTACTTTCGAATAGTTTGTATAAATTCGGATACAAAATTTTCAATTTTCGGGTATTTGGATAAACCCAAAACCGAACCAAACCCAAAGTGAATGGCCTGAACCTGACCCGAACCCGTTAATATACTCAAATAGGTTCTATAACCTTAACCCGAACCGAACCCGAACGGATATCCGAATGCCCCGTCTTAGATTTCGAAAGAGATATAATGATTCGATCATATGTTCAACCAGTAATGCATAATAACTAAAACGCACAAAACTACGCTTTGCTTTTTTTACATTTTGAAGTGCATATTACAAAACACTGACTTTACATTTTGATATAGTACGACAATCTTTAATAGTGAAAACGCTAAACAAAAAAGGGTCTAAATCAACAAGTATTTAATAGTTTAGTATGTTTATATTTTGATATTCAAGTAAACCCATGTAACTTTTACATGTGCCCAAAAATCAATATTTGTCCGAACAATCGTGTTGCGTTGAACCGTCAAGACGTCGCAGCCCTGTGACTCACGAGTTACTCATTTTGGCCATGCAATCCAATTTTAAAAAGTTTTTAAATGGAAAATTAAAGGATTTAATGCGATTGTTGGAAGAAGAAGAAATGTTAGCTGTACAGCACGTGTTTTATAATAGAGTGTAACAGGCCCACCAACCTTTACCACATTCTCCGCACCGTGTAACTAAACGATCATATCGGTACGTACGCCGTTTAATACAGAATATGAGTAAGTATCATCAAAGCTCTTTTGGTGTTCTCTACGCCGTTTCTAATAGCGCTGGACATATTTTTTTGATATATTTTACCAGATTCGACTCTTACGATTGCTCACCATTGTAAGAACAGAGCAACATTTTTAGGCTCCCCCAATTTATCATCAAAATTTGAGGCTCGACTTTTGTGAAAAAATATTGGCTCATGTGGTGTTAGGAGTCCATGTATCCATCTTCATGAATCAAATTCGATTGTCCAAAGAAAGTATTTTAACTTTTTTTTTACTTGGAGTCATTTAAACATACTTAGATCATCTATTTTTTTTTTGAGGTTAAACATAGTATATATAATGTATTTAAAAGTGATTTAACTGTACAAAGTGAAAAAGAAAAAGAAAAGAAAACACAGAAAAAATCTTGTGGTGATATACATGACCAATCAACAAATCTAGTCTCTTGGTTATTATTATTTACAAATGCAGACAGATATGCAGATCCGGCTCAAAATATAGGGTAAGAGGAGCGTATGCAATAGATCCATCATTATTTAAAAAATATATTTTGTGGTAAAAAGCGGATCAATGTCTCATATACTCCTAGTTTAACAAAAAGTGGCTGATATACTTTTCCTATTTTTCGAATTTGTTGTATTTATTTTTTAATTCTAAAAACATGTAAATTACCAGAAACCCATAGTTTTTTAAAACAATTACAGACCCAACCGCCTACTATCCACCCATTATGCAACCCATCCGGGTTGAAATCGGATAATTAAAACCAGATATAAGAACCGGAAATTTTAGGGGATTTTAGTCGGTTTATGTCTAATTAATCGGTTAGGTTTTCCCTGTTTTTTCTCCTTTATCGGCTTCACTCTGGACTCTCCAATTGACGATCAAGTAACATTTCGATCTGATTTCGGGATTTCAAAGTTCAGTAAAAAGAGAAGAAGCTCTCTCGATTTCGGGATTTCGGGATTTCAAATTCTCAGATTAGGTAAAACTAAGAAGACTATGCCGCCGAAGACATGGTATGGACGAAAGGGACCTCAGAAGAAAAAGAAATCGGCTTCTCCCAAGAAGCAAAAGAAATCGGTGCCTCTGAAGCGTAAGAAAACGGCGCCTCCGGTGGAAGAAATTTCAGATGAAATTACAGATGCCTTAGCTATTGTTCCATACAGAGAAGAAAAAGTACCATACCTTGTAGAATTACCGATAGAGGAAGAAGGAATGGCCGAGCAAGAAGAGACTGAGAAGGTCTCGGAAGAAGAAGGTCGCAATACGGTATTCATCTTAATCTTTTGTCCAATTGCGTGTCCAATTGCGTGTCCAGTTTGCTTATTAAAAGAAACCTTTGAAGTTAGGTGATGAGGATGAATTCGAACCAATGCAACCTTTGAAGTTGTACTTCCCTAATAGCGAGTATGTGAAGCCATTGAAGATCATAACCCGTTGTTATATAAAAGAGTGTGTAGATACAATAGAGGAAGTACTTCAGGCCCAGATGAGTTGAGTTGGTTTCTTGAGCACCCTTAATTTCGCCACTTCTTTCACATGCCAAGGGAGAGAACTCACAAGACCATGGGCATGTGGATGCTTCTCCTCCGCACGGCGTGTGTAGAGAAGCAAAGACAAGTTTGGTTTGTGGTGAACGGTGTTCCCATTAGGTATTCTCTAAGGAACACACACTCTTGTCGGGATTACATTGTCATGCGTATCCAGAAGGATATAAGAGTTTTGGGAATTCGAAGTTAGTTGACAAGCATTTCAAGAAGGAGAAGGTTATCTATGCTGCCTTGAAAAGAAAGTTTAAGACAATGAAGGCTTTGGGAGGAATAGAATGAGGATGGCGGTATTGTATTTCCTAGCTAGTGTTATAAAAAGGAAAAGGGAAGGAAGGCCCAGGTGCACCCGCTGTAGACAGTCTTCTTATAAATGTTGTTAGTGATCTTGATTGGTGCTTGACGTTTCCATGGGAAGGCTGTAATTTTGAAGATAATCTTAAACAAATTAAACATTGTATGAAGAGTTGTAAGGGTCGTGCCAAATATCAACATCTCATACCTATCCAAGTTTTCATCGTTCCTATGGAGTAATGTGTGGATAGATTGTTAGTTTTGGTTGGTTTTGTTTATGTAAATTATAATATGTATAATTTATAGCTTTTGGCTTTCGAGGCAATCCCGGATTGAAGAAGAGATTCTGAGAAAATGTTATAGGTACAGACAGTGGCTGTCCTCGGATGTGCAAGTCCAAGTTCATCGAAAGTCCTATGAGGGGATTCCCTCTTTCTGAGATAAATGATGCACTTGGCACAACAAAGGTTAGTTTAATAATAATTAGGTGAATGAGTGTTTGGTGGTTATTTAGTAGTAACATTTGTTTATTCTTCAATCACAGGAGATTGAAAGTATCTTTGTACCAACTGATGATGAGATTAGTGTTTTGGCGCACAACATAGGACCAGTCGGATGATGAAGAAGATTGTGATGATGCTGTTGTTGATGGTTGGATGAAGGTTATACTTCATTCAACAAGTGGGCTATGGTTTAAAGAACTCTACAAAGAACATTTGGAGGGAAGGAAGGGATTGTCGATGAGGCTGAGGAGGAGGAGGCTGGCGGAGAAAGAGGCTGAGGAGAAACTGGAAGAACAGGCCCAGAGAACGGAAACAAATAGAAGGTGTTAAGATGATCATTGAAAGAAGATTCAAGGTGTTGGTTGAATTGCTTTCAGAAAATGGAGGTAAAACTGACTGGGAAAGATTGAGAAGCTAGAAGAGAGGATTAAAAAGCGTTGAAACAACAAAATTGTGAAGGTTGATGCAGTGGTTGTCTGCTAGTAACGATAAAAGAAAAGTGATGGAATGGATGGTGGGTGAAACTGGGGAAAATGGTAGAGATAGTGTTGGAGTGGTTGCAGGTGAAACTTGTTTTATTGAAAACTGTGGTTGAATCAGTTATTGAAAAAGAGAAACAGACGAAGAAGGGGAGAAAGAGGAGTTATGCAAACCTCAGGAAAGAGCCATTCGACCTCCCAGTCACCAAGAGGAACAAGAGGGTCTAAGTTGAAAAATTGTCTTATCCAAATTATGGTTTCGAACCTGTTATGCTTATGTATTTTTAAGATGTATAGTTTGACGCTTATTTTTGGTCCTTCTTATTTGAGAAGTATGTTTGACGCTTATTTTGGTCTTCTTATTTTATCTTTGTGTTCTTCTTATTTTGGATATGTGTGATATAGTGAATTTCAGTTGAAATTTTACTAAGTTCAGAAGCCGAATAACAATTTACCAGGTGTACAAACGATCACAGTTTACCAATTTTACCAATGACACGAAACGATAGTAAAACAAACAATAAAGGTCAAGCAATAGACAATTTACCAGGTGTACAACGATCAACGAGTTTTACCAATTTTACATGACACGAAACGATATAAAACAAACATAAGGTCAAGCAATAGACAATTTTACCAGGGTGTACAACGATCACAGTTTTACCAATTTTACCAAATGATACGAAACGATAGTACTCAAAACAAACATAAAGGTAAAGCAATACCAGTGAAAATATAATGTCATATCTTACACATACATAGCATAGCCGAGCCAAAGCACCACCCTTTATGGGCTGGCCCTTACGTTTATTAACCTACGAATTTCGTTTTTTGCCTTTGCCACGCGGTCTTTAAGTTCACTAATTTCATCACGCATTTGTAGGATTGACACTTGAAACTGCCTCCAATTCTGTATTAGGGATAGTGGTCGCTTGTCTCTGCTTCCTCAGGTCGGATGGACAATCTTTCAGCTCATCTCAAATGCGGTTTTCAATAGTGTTAACTCCTCATCAACTGCAACATTCCAACCACTTAGAAATGTGGTGCCAATCACCATCCTACGCATTAAGCCGTAACACAAAATTATTTGAACAAACCACTTCAAGAATTGAAAACGAATTATATTACTTCACAGATTCAAATAAAATTATATTACCTCTCACTCATAGGGCAATTGGTAGTATCTTCTTCTCGATTATCCGGAACGGTAGACACTAGAAGCTTAACATGGTGGCCACAAAAACATACTCTGGGGACACACCGTAATCGCCGTCCGCCATAACAGCACGGATCCAAACTTGCTTCTGACTCGGAGCTGGTCAACTGGACTGATTAGGCATTATTACTAGCAGAAGAACACAAGAGCACAATGATTTACCAGAAATGATTTACCAGAAACTAACGAGAGATTTACTCGGATTGTTGACAAATATGGGGGAAAAATTAGAAATGAGTGAATGTTAAAATGAGTGAAATGTTTGACAAATATGGGGGAAAAAATTTAGAAAAAGGGGGAAAGATTGAAATTATTAGGGAAAGAGAGAAGCGGGAAAAACAAGTGACTGGCCAAAATGCACTGCTGGAGTGTTGTGGGGACCACATGTGCGCTTGTTTGACTATTTGACTGGCCAAAATGCACCGTTGGAGTGTTGTGGGGACCACATGTGCGCTTGTTTGACTAAATTGACCAGCTGATATGCACCGATAGTTTTTCCCAGTCGAACTATTTTACCAACTTAAAACAATTTCACTTTTGCCATTTATTTAGTTTTGTGAGTTTTACCAAATTTAAACAAAAAAATTTTAGTTTTACCATAACAAAAAATGATTTATTATATGCCAGCGCAAATACTTTCATAGGATAATATGTCTAGTTAAACATAATTTTCGTGAAGATGGATCAAAATCTGATCAACATTACGAAAGTCATCTTAAAAGTATAAGGGATGTTGTGCATGGATGTCTTGTTGTTATGTAGCAAATCAAAGCAATAAAATTAGTTTAGTGCTTCTAACATTTTTTTCATACATTGTAAGTTATATAATTACATTGTAGTTACATTTTCGTTTTTTTATATTTTTGTTTTTATAAATATGTTTTTTTAATTGTAATTACATTGTAAATTATAAAGGTTACATTTGTAATTATATTTACATTTTCGTTTTTTGTAAGTTATCTGTGCGTGGTAAATTAATATATTTGTCATGATTACATTTTGCCGCTTAAGTGTCCTTTCATAATTAAATAACTGAGGCGCTGAAAAGCTTTCACTTCATTGTGTCCAAGTGACGACCTTTCACTTCTTTATAATAAAAAGATAAATAAGGGAAAGAGAGAAGGAATTCGGAAGAGAGAGATTAGTTTTACCAAACCAGAAACAATGAAACGTTTTGAAGAAAGCGAGTCTTCTTCTTCTTCTTCTTCTTCTTCTTCTTCAAAGAGGTGTAAAAACAATTTTGCTTCAGATCTTCAAGATCTTCCAGTCGATATGCTAAAAACTATTCTGCTGATATCATGTGAACAAGATTTCCGTCATATGGTTATGCTCAAATCAACTTGTAAGCTTTTCCGTGATATTGTCGAAGATGATGAATTTTTGTCATCAATTGATTGCTTCTTTTTACGTGTTTACTGGCCACATCACGACCCATCTCCCATAGATTCGTTCAGAGTTCGTTGTTTTGAAAAAAACAACGCTTCTACCATCTTCATGAGGGGTCTCTCAGAGTTCTTCCGAGAAGGCAATTTGGATCAAGGCCTCTCAACTCTTCAGGAATCTGCTCTTAAGGGCTACGACGTGGTTATTTATAGTTACGCCATCCTTCGTAGGATTATAAATCCTACAGACGAGTTTGAGAAAGACATTACCAAGCCAAGCAGAGAGTTTGTTAGAAGCGTCAGACGGAAACTAGATGCAAACCTTCCATATGAATGGTTTTACGAAGATCCTCAACAGTTCATGGAGAAGCAAGCGCAATTTAATGCTATAAAGCTCTTCACCTGTCAGTGTGAAAAGCTGAATGGCTGGGAAAACGAATGGAATGAGAAGTTCAAAGGTGGTGAAAGAAGATCCATGTGTGAAGATTGCTTTTGGATCATCCAAGTTATTTGGTTTTGTCGAGAGTTCTGTCAAAAGGTTGGCTGGTTTTGATGTTAAGTACTGTGAAGTTTTTTGGTTTTAATGCTATGTATTATGAAGTTTTAATGCTATGTATTTAGGTTTTAATGCTATGTATTTATGTTTTAATGCTATGTTTTAATGCTATGTACTATGAATGAATGATAGTTTATGGATTTCATTGTCATCTCAGTTTTACAGAAAATAGATTATCACATAAAACATTAAACAGAGTATAACATAAAACATAAAACAGAGTATAACAAATTGTCATCCCAGTTTTACAGAAAACAGAATTAGCCGATAAAACATAAAACAAATTGTTGTCCCAGTTTTACAGTATCATGCAAACCATTTACCCAAGTTTTGCCCTCGAACTACCTTATTACTCTTCTTCCTCCTCTTCCGACCTTCTCCAGCAGAAGGATATCGATTCTCTTGGTGTATCCCACTCTTTCGCTTCGGGTAATTTGGAGGCAACACAAACATTGCCTGTATATTATAGGGAACTACCCATTCACTCACATTTGGGACTGGATAAATTGTCCGGTAGTACGCCAATGCCCACTGTTCTAAGGTGTAATAATTCGAACATAAATCGTATACATGTATATCCACCGTTCGAGTACCCAACTTCATGTATTCAAGCACAGCGGCAACGGCATGGACACAAGGATACATGTCTAGATCAAAACGTTTGCAAGAACAAGTTTTTCTCCTCAAGTCCACCAAATATGGTTTGCCATCACGTCCAATGACACTGAATTCCATCAAGAAGGTGTTCAACGTATTCACTCTTAAGCTTGCACCATCCTTACAGTTACTGTGCAATTCATTCTCCACAAAAGGTACCATTTTCCGGGTGTTTGATCCACTCACTGCTTCCTGCCTGTGTCTGTTAAACCACTCCGCAATTTTTGCAACAATGACATCAATCATAGGGAGTAAAGAGTACTTCTTTGCGTTCTTGAATACACTATTCAAGGATTCTGCAGTATTTGTTGTGTCCAAGTTGTACCTATCCCCTGCAAAATAACACCTTGCCCACTTGTTACTTTCACACTCTTTGTCAAATACTCACCTACTTTTGGATACTTATTCTTGAATTCGTCATACACCTTATCAAATTCAGCCTGTGTATAAATCTGAGCCATTTCCCTAAATGTTGCTGCAACTGTTTCTTTGCTAATTCCACCAACCTTTCCTTTCACATTCTGTGACAAATGGTAAACACAAAATCCATGTTCACAACTCGGATACACAGCAGCAATAGCATTGATGAGACCTTGATTTCTGTCACTGATAAAAACCAACTCTGGCTGTTCTGGTACAACAGTTTTCAGCTGAGTGAAAAACCACTTCCAACTACATTCCTTTTCACCATCAACTACAGCAAAGGCAATGGGATAATGGTGATGGTTAGGGTCCTGGGCTGAAGCAAATAGTAACACACCACCATTTGTGAGGAAAGTTGAATCTACACAAAGAACTTTCCGCATACATCTAAACCCTTCAATGCAAGCTCCCAACGCAATGAACACATACTGAAACCTTTGTTCTTCATCCAACAGGTAACTTGTTTTAGTACCAATATTCAACTTTTCTAACATGAACAGATAAGAAGGCAACAACTTGTAACTCTCTTCTGGATTACCACGCACACGAGCTGCAGCTAATTTTTTGCCTCTCAAAGCAGTTGAGTATGACACCTTCACATTCAGTTTTCCGTGTACAAGGCTAATGAGATCTCTAGCATTAGGCTAATGAGATCTCTATACTTACATGCATACCAACATCTTCACCATACCCATCACCAACATCCTCTACATTCACCTCATTAACTTCCTCGGCGCCATAAACCATTATCGCTCCATCATTAACTGTGAGATTTGAGTCATTATTCTCATAATTCACACCAACTGAACTCCCAACCTTGCTTCTTAATACTTCCTCAACGCACTCACTTAATTCCACATACAAAGGACTTCTACGTTGCTCATTGTCCATTGTCGATAGAAAACCATCAACATCATCATCATCGAAGATATATGAAGCAATCAGATGTTTCACTGTTAGAGGAATGTAACTCAACCTCAGATTTTCCGCTGCAAACTCTATACCAAGCTTCCATCGAATTCTATCAATCAACATAGCATAATTTATCTCATTCTCATCCTTAAACGTTAATGCTATCGATTTAGGTTTATTAGACACCCATCGACACCCATCGACACCCATCATCTGCCTTATAATCGTAATCCCCTCCATATTGACAATGTATTACTGTCTTCATGCTCTACAAACTCGATACAAACTGAAATTCGACTACTCACCTTTCAACCTCAAATTCGAGATAAGGTGGACGGCAAAGCTTTCAAGCTCTAGGTACGATTGGGACAACAGTTTGGAAGAGCTGAAGAATTAACAATGGTTATGGCTTGGAATGGAATAGCTGATGAATTGAAGAACTCGTATAAAAGAATTGAAGAATCGAAGAATCGCAATCAGAGCGTCGTACGCATCTTTCGCATTTGGGGATTTTCGGTTTCAGGATGATTAACGTGGCGTGATTTCATTGGACTAGATATGTAGAGTTTTTATTGGTTGGCAGCTAAGGGTAAATTGGGGGAAGAAAGTCGAATTAAGAGGGAGGAGTAAAGTAGATCATTTTGGAGTAGTGTAGATTTGAGAGTACTGAGATTGGAGTATCTCAGCCATTCGCCCGGTAAAAAGCCCCAAGTTTTATTTAAAATTTTTACTTAAGAATTTTAATATTTTTTTTAACTGGACCCTATTTTGGATTGAGACGGGACCGCTTGAGATATGCCCAACATTGTAACTCATCGTTGATTAATTATTAGTACCTTCCTTCCATGAAGATTAATTTTATAGATTTTTATTTTGTTTTATAAAGTTTGATTTCATATCTTCTAATTAATACATTTTTAGAAAAAATATAATTTTTTTTTTTTGAAATTGTAGTTTCACTAAAACTTAATCATAACTTATTTTTTATTGGGTTTTAAGCATTAATAAAATACAAAATAATTTTTAAAAATTTATTATTAATATTTATTAATATGTGTGAAACTCCAGAAAATTAATTTTTGTATAACGGAGGGAGTATAATGTTGAGAAACAAAAAAAAGAAGAACAGTAGTTTGCTCCTGTGAGCTAATTCTAATTTTCTTAAATTTTAAGGGCTTAAGGCCTAATTCGATTACTGGGCACAAACACAAGAGGTTTTGGGCTTTCGCCTTACAAAATGAAAGAACCAAGGTTTGGGCTGGCAAAATTCAACAACGGCATAGTCAGTTACATTCTGTTACAAAAGGAGATAAGAGAGACAAGTGATTAGTAACGCTTATGAATTTAAAAGTTACAATATAACTTTGGGCTGTGAAAAAAAGGTAAGCTACAATATAATTGTTTAAAATTTAGGGTTATAACTTTTTTTATTGGCATTATGTAGTCTCTATAACCTAACCAATCAAGTCTTAGTTGAGTTAGAACGGTTGTAGTAGTACACATGAATAAAGAAAAACATTTTTTTCATGCGGCCAGACCAAGATCTGTGTTACCTAATTACGTGACATGTTTTAATGATATGGTTTTAATGTCGACACATCATAATACTGTTATTATCATGAATATGTGTACAAAATGATTATTTCGTACTTCTAGAATTGTTTGATGCCCACGGAACTGATGAAAAAAATTGAAATCCCACTCTTAAATCAGTAAAATTAAATACAATTGATGGGACAATCAAACCTAAAAGTGGCAGCATGAAACATAACAATTTTTACGAAATTCAACTTATTTTTCATTTTTATTTTAAATTTAACTTATATTAATATATTATTTTTGACTAGACAAGAGTTGTGGTTAACAGATAGGCAAGTCCCATTCCTGTCCTTATAAAAGACAATCTCAGCACAGAACAATAATTTAAAATGATATCAAAAATAAAATAATAATTAACGACTAACATCTTTTTTCTTCATTAATCTTCTAACAATTTCCAAAACTTTTTTTGATTTCCAAAATCACAACATAGAGATACCCAAAATGCAAAAGAATACAAAAACCAAAACCAAACAATTTCTGAAAATTTGACATTCATTTTGTTAGTGATCATCATCATCATCATTGCTCTCCAAATTCAAGAAAACCCTAATCATGGTGTGGGATCCAGAAAAAAAAAAACCACTAAGCGTAAACAGAGCCATAAGAGAGAGCCATGAGTAACACAGCGGCTTCTTCTTCCTCACCAAGCTTCCGTCGTTGCTTCTCCACCGTTGATCTTTTTGTCATCCCTAAATCCAACATCCTCTGTTTTAGTGATTCACCAAATTTAGGGTTTCCGCCGCCACAACTTGATTTTTTCAGTTTCTTATTATCCTCTGTTCCTCTTCTCTTCTTCCTGTTTCTGATCCCACACGCGTTACACAACGACTACATAGAATCAAACCAACACATATCAGATCAGATCAGACCAGACCAGATCAAATGATCAAATCAGAGTAAAACTAGGGTTTATACCTTAGGACCAGCAGGGCCACCACGCCAAAGAGGTGTTTTACTTGTACCACAATCAGCACAAGTCTTCTTGTTGTTCTGTTCGATCATATCTTCATCTCTTCTTTTCATAGCTTCTGAATCAACCAAAACCTGTGAAACACACAGAGCGATCAGCTTATTATTAGATCATCACCATCATCATCATCAGAATCAAAAGAAGAAGCAGATCATTTTACCTTCTCACTGTGATCTAGCATTCTTCACTTCCGAGATCGTCAATTGAAATCGAAGTTTGGCGCCGCGATCGAGAAAGCTAGGGTTTGAAAACAGAGAACAAAGAAAGGATCAGAATCAATTTAGGGTTTAGTGAAGATCACGAAAACATGCAAGAGGACTTCAAAAGAGTGAAGAAGAGAGATTTTGAAAGAACCGAACCGAGCGACACAATGACAAAAGAAATATAAATTGGTTCAGAATTAAACCCTAGGATTTTGTTTTAAAATGACGAAAATACCCTTATACTAGTCCTTTATTATCAGACGAAACCACCCGCCAAAACAAGTTCGCTTATTGTTGATGTTTTGGTGAAAAGAAAAAGGGCGCCACTTTGTTTAATCCTATACGGAACAGAGTACGGTTTCTTCGAGTGGTCAATGAATGATTCATTTTTAATCATAGCCGTTCATTCATATGTATCTCATTAATCAATCTTACATTCCAATTTTGCATAATTCATTTTGTTGGACCATATTGGCATTTTTTTTTATACATCGGAATTGTTACAAAAAGTTAGAGAAAATCCCAGAATTTGATGCTGGATACAAATTGTAGCTTTTTAGACATTGAAATCTTGGTAAATTTATCGATATTTCATAAGTTAATATTAGTTATATTCCATTGGGAAAGGTAAGAACAATTAGTTCAAAAATTGAGATACAAATGATAGATATGATCATAAGGAGAAAGAAAGAAAATTGGTAGGGAATTAAACCATGTAGATATGATTGAGACCATATATTATTTATTCTGCATAATTCCAAATAAAGATTGTGTGCTTGGTGTGTAATGTTGACTCAAAAGTTTCCTGGTCAAAGTGACAATACAGTACTTGAAATAGGGTATAATAATAAAGGCATATCTTAAAATTGATTGAAAGGGACTGATTTGTCTCCCATTTGAACCACACATACATGTAATATAATTGAGTAAATCCTGTAAATGTAAATGATCCTAACAAAACCCTTCTTTGTTCTATAATGAGCAAGGAGAATTCAAGACTTTGAGTAACTTTTTACTAAATCTTTCAACTAAAAATAAACACACTATCAATTAGACGACAGGAAAACAACACAACACAATGCAGCCAAAGCTTTTATATCTGCTCATCATCCTCTACAACCCAGTATGTCTCCAGAATATTCAAAGCCTTCTCGTAGATCCAATTGCTTTCGTGATGTTGCAAGCTCTCAATCTTTTCTAGCCCTTCCGCATTTTCAATCAGCTGAGAGTAACTGTTCACGTCTCCTATGTTCTTCTCTGCCTCTCCAACCTTCAAAATATTTTCCAATCCATCTAGACACACTGAGGTGATCATTATATCTGGACATACTAGGAGATCACATAAAGGTTTTATACAACCCTGCTCCACCAAGTATCTGAATCACACCAATGGAGATTGTGACTTGATGATCAATAAGCATGTTGAGTGAAAAAGAAAGAAGACAGGGACGTACTTGATTTGATCATGAGAACAACCTGAGGTCACATTTGAAATTGCCAAAACAGCTTCGTTCTTCATGTTCAGTTCAGTATTTTGAGCCAGATAGACCAACCTTGGAATCAAATTTGCCTCAATAACAGACTGTTATCACCAAGGGTAAAGAAAGACAAATAGAAAACAATTAGTGATAGCAACAGAAGGGTAAATATGTATATGTTCTTCAACTCCAACAATCAAAAACTGATGCACGCGGTAAAGCAACAAAAACTTCTCACCTGAATTTGTTCTCTAAAGCTTGCAGTGATGCTTGAAATCGTCAAGATAGTGTATATCTTTATTTTCTTCTCATAGTATCGAGTCAACAGCTCGGCAAGAATGGGTAAAGCACCACAATTGATCACACACTGAAGATAAGTTCAACGAGGTTTGTTCAGAGCATACGCAGAAAATTTCATTGTTTGGGTACAAAATTCAATCACAACATTGTAGCAAAGAACATATAACAAAGCAAGCCCTGCATCCTCTCTAATAATAGCGGTATAGTAGTATAATCATTCTAGAGACATTATGATAAAAATGAGCTTTCGACATTTTTATCGTTTTGATAAACGATAACCCCACAAGGTGGACAACATAAGTGGAATATGAATTACATACTTGGGTCTGGTGATTATATTTTCTAACTATAGTGTTAATGGTATGAAGTACAGGAGCAAGCACAGATGGGGAAGGGTGACTGCAAAAGAAAATTTGTCAGCCTTCAGTATCCAAACATGTCACAAAGGGTTAAATATGTATATATATATATTCTGACAAGTACTAACCGGAGAACTTCAACTAGTTTCGGGACAAAACCAGCCTCGATCACACTCTTGATTGTATCTTCTGAACCATCACACAGATACCGAATTGCCAAGCAAACATGTCTCAGGACTTCTTCATCATTTGAATAAAGATGTAGTTCAAGTGCAGGTTTCACCTGTTAATCAATGCTTCATATGTTGAAAGTATTGGACGTATACAAACAGAGGAAACAGAGAGAGAGAAAGAGAGAGAGAGAGAGAGAGAGAGAGAGAGAGAGAGAAGTAAGCAGACCACGGTGAAGGCCAGCGGAGGCGTGCCACGACACAAGTTACACAAAGTCCAAGTGGCAATTCTGAGCATCGACAAGTTAGTATCCTTGTACATCCGATTCAACAGCGGCATCAATGCCCCACACTGAAGAACATAGCCACGGTGTTCTGAATGACCAGCAACATTACCCAGTGCCCTTATAGCCTGCAAGAATAATTTCAAAACTCATATCTGTGACAAGCATTCATATCTACTACATAAGTACATTACTTACCTCCTCACGGACAAAATCTCTAGGGGAAGCAAGAAGCTTGACTAAGATTGGAACAGCATCATGAAATATTACCAGATCCGGTTCATTAGCAGCAATTTTTGCTAGAGCGGAAGCTGATTCATACTAGAAAAGATCACAGAATATATCAGAATCAAAGATTACACTAATCATCATAAAAATATCAATTTGATGGGTTTTTTTTTATTATTCTAACTTGAAGCTTAGGGGAATCTTCCTCGCCAAGAAAGTGAACGAAACGAGGTACAACTCTATATCGTATCAGAAGCTGGGTATTACGATCCCTGTTTACTGGACAGATATAAGAGCACAAAATTTAAAGAAACATTCGAGTTTAATGATAAAAGACGAATCTTTCAAGAAAAGTAAAGAAAATAAACAGAGAAATTTATACTCGTTGATAGAATCATGTTGATCCCAGTAGCGGATTCAAGCTGTCTTGAAGGATCATCTGAGAAAACCCCTTTGACGAAACTCAGGGCTTCTGAAACTTCGTGTGAGACCATTTAGAAGACGAAGCTTGGGTTCTAGCGATGTGGCTTTCTCTCTTCTTCGACCTTTCCAAAGAAATTTACGAAACTTGAAGAGAAACCCTAGAAATCTCAATTGAAATGAGAAGGAGGCAGAGAAAGTTTGCAATTGAGCAAGAATGCAAACAAATATGATGAAGGAGCGAAAAAAAAACAACAGAAGAATTTAAAAAGAAGCGAGAAAAATAAAAAGAAACGGTTTTCTAATTATCGTTAACAGAAAACCGGTTTGGTTTGATTTAATTTGGATGCCGGTTTAATCAAAATGAATCTCGATTTCCCCCAAATGGGAGTAAAATTAGGGTTTATAAGTGTCTAACCTCAGGCCAAAGAGGGGTTTTGCAGCTAGTACCACAATCAGCACAAGTCTGTTCGATCGTATCTTGAGTTCTTCTTTTCATGGTTTCCGAATCAACCAATACCTGTAAACACACAAGAACATATCAAACACAGAGCGATCAGCATCCATTTCAACCCGAATCCAAATAGAAGAAGAGATGAGAAACAGATCACTACCTTCTCAGTGTGATCTAGCATTCTCTTCTTCCGAATTTCTAGTTTCTGGATCGTCAATAGAGATGAGAGGATAAGAATCAATCTGGTTAGGGTTTAGAGAGAAGAGAGAAGAGTGTCAGAGAGAGCGAGAGGTTTTTTTGTTTTTTATTGAAGCCGTTCAATTTTACGATATTGAGTAACTTTGTAAATGCTTTTGTTTTTAACTCATAAAACAACTCTAATAGCCTCAAAACGAAACGAAGTGTAGACACCATCAAACTTGAACAATGGAGCCGAGAAAAGACCACCTGAGGTTGCATTGGAAATTGCCCATACATCATGAGTCGTCAAGAGTAGCATTAATGCACCACACGGTAGAGCATAGTCACGGCACTGTATTGATACAGCAGCAACAGTGCCCAGTGCCATTGTAGCCTGCAAATCAGGCTTTTAAGAATTTCAACCCATATAGCAAGCAACAAAGAAGACGGACACAGATTGGAACAGCACCGTGATTAATTACTACCTTGGTGTGCTCAGATGTCCCACAAGCAATGTCTGTTAGAACCCAAGCTGCTTCATGAAGAATAAAGCCCAAATACGAATGGACCTGCAACTCTGTCTGGGCCTGCAACTCTGCTTTGTTTTACGGTTTTTGTTTTTCAATTGAATAAGTCTTCCTTCATAGTAGGAGATGAACTAGTGGTAGTTGATTGTTTCAAGTTTAGTAGCGCAAGTTTCGTTCTTGTAGTTGTAAGGTCTATTTAACGACCATCTGAATTATGTTGAAGTAAGAGAGTTTTTCAGCTCATTGTCCTGTGTTAAACTCAGAAAAGCAACAAGTGGTATCAGAGCCACTTCGAATCTGATACAAAGTGAGCAAACATGAGTGAAAAAGATTCTGAAATCATACCAAAATTCGATGGAGATTATGAGCATTGGGCAATGCTCATGGAAAATCTGTTGAAATCAAAGGAGTGGTGGAATCTCATTGAGAGAGGAATCACACAACCAGAGCCGAATGTGATTCTAAACGGTGCACAAAGAACATAACGTGCGGAGATGATCGTGACAGATCACAAAGTGAAGAACTACTTATTTGCCTCGATTGACAAGACAATCTTGAAAACGATTTTGAAGGAGACATCAAAGGATCTGTGGGATTCAATGAAGGAGAAATATCAAGGAAACGAGCGAGTAAAGAGTGCACAATTGCAAAGGCTAAGAAGAAGCTTTGAAGTTCTCGAGATGAGAATGGGGAAACAATTGCTGAATATTTCTCAAGGGTGATGGTGGTCACAAATGACATGAGAAATTTTGGAGAAGAGATGCCGGATTCTAAAGTTGTCGAGAAGATTCTGCGCACTCTTGCTGAAAAGTTCACATACATTGTATGTGCAATTGAAGAATAAAAAAACATCAAGGACATGACGGTGGATGGTTTACAAAGCTCATTGATGGTTCATGAGCAGAACCTAGGCAGACATGAGGGAGAGGATAAGGTATTGAAAGTTGAAGGCCAATCAAAGTCAGATGGAGGTAGAGGCCGAGGAGCAAATTTGAACAGAGGAAGACGCAGAGATGGATATCAAGGAAGAGGACGTGGTTACACAAACCGAGAGATGGTGGAGTGTTTTAAGTGCCATAAGATGGGCTTTGTTGAGGATTGAGGCCCATTTCAGTGTGAGGCAGAGGAGAGGTTTGGGGAGACGTTGCGAGAACAGGGATAGAAGCGCGTACTTCAGATGGTGTAGTCAACGGCAGAGCTGGTTGCGACATCGAGACGCGGTGAGGAGCTATTGGTCGTGGTATGAATGGGACGTTGGTGGGACGACTATCCGTTGGTGTTACCGATGATGAAGTCGGCAACAATGGCAGAGTGATGACAGCAAATGGGAATCTAGATTCGACAAATTGGACATGCCTGGAGGTGTAAATGCGACCCGAGGCACGATCAAGGCATAGGTACGCGCTCTGTGATAGTGAGTACCCAATAAACACACATGGCGCAGAGCGGTTTTGAAGCTTATGAGCTGTATAGGGGCGTAGCCAAGGGTAGCATCGGCAGCCAAATACGCGGAGTTTGAGGTAGTTCGGTGGTTGCTTAAATAGCTTCTCGTACGGGGAAGCATTTCCAAGAACTGGTGTGATCATCCGGTTGATAAGATACACGGCAGTCGTAAATGCATAGCTCCAATACGTTTTCGGCATTGACGCTGTGTGGAGAAGGGTGAGGCCAGTCTCGACGATATGGCGATGTTTACGCTCTGACACACCATTGTGTTCAGGTGTGTGTGGAGGCGTGGTCAGGTGTGTAATGGGAAGCGAGGAAATGCCGCAAGGCGATGAACTCTCCTCCATTATCAGAATATATAGTGTACCGATCTTGTGATTGAATTTGTTCTCCACGAGTGCCTTGAATTTGACAAATACATCATGTACGTGAGACTTCAACTTGAGTGGATAGAGCCACGTGTATCGTGTGAAGTGATCCACAATCACCAGATAATATTTAAAACCATCAATGGATAAGATTGAAGAACTCCATACATCGGTGTATAAGTATTCAAGAGGGTGTTTGGAGACAAGCGTGTTTGAATAAAAAGGGAGTTTATGACTTTTATTGAGTAAACAATCCGAACAAGATAGATGTTGGTGTAGAGAAGGAGAAATGGGCAAGGAGAACTTTGAAATAACTGTTTTTAAGATGGGTAAAGAGGGATGGCCAAGTCGTGAATGCCATGAAACGATGTCTGTTTTCGGTGTCGGTGTTGGTGATGCAAACATAGAGGTAGAGAACGCATCAGTGACCGGCCACTCATATAGCTCATTCCGTGTTTTGCCTTGGAGCAATTGGACCCCCGTGCTGAGATCCTTCACCTGAAAGTGCGCAGGAAAGAATTCCACAGAAACGCCATTAGCATTGCACAATCGATAAACAGATATGAGATTTTTCTTAACATCCGGTACACATAAGACATCTTTTAAAGTAATAGAACGACTCGGTGTAGGGAGTAAGGCAGAACCAGTGTGCGAGATTGACAAACCAGCACCATCCGCAATCGTAACTTCTTCACCTCCAGTGTATGGTTGATGAAGAGCAAGGTTGTTCAAGTCCGATGTGAGATGGTGTGTTGCTCCGCTATCGAGTAACCAGTTGCCCGCATTGTACGTTGGTGCTGTGACCATGTGAGCACGGGGCTGCCATGGGGCATAGGAGGAGACAGAGGACTGACCAGTGTTGGATGAGCCGCCTAGTAGTTGGAGCTGAGAGCACTTCCTCGCGCTGTGGCCATGAATCCCACAAAGTTGACACCGACCTTGATACGGTCGTGGTGTGTACTGTGGACGTGATCCACGGGACTGGTTTGGTTCCCAGCTATTGTTGTTACGATAGTTTTGTCGCCCATTGTAACGTGTATTGTTGTTGTTGCCTTTAAAAGTCGCAGCATTAGCCGTCATAGGAGTAGACAACACACCCTCTGTTTTGGTCGTAAGCTTGATCTCAAAATTGATGAGTTTTTCATGAACTTCGGGAAGTGAAGGAGTGGAATCGCGACCTTCTATCTGATCAATAACAGTTTTGAAGTCATCCGGGAGGCCTCCGAGTATAAACTCAATCTGTTCCTCGTGTTCAACGGGTTTACCGAGGAGTGCGAGTTCATCAAACCGTGTGGTGAAGCCTTTGTAATATGCATCAATGGATTTCGTCCCTTTGGTCCATTGCTTAAGTTGTTGTCTCAGTTGCTGAACATGTCCCCTACTTGGATTCGCGTAAGTAGAGGTTAGGGTGTCCCAAATATCCGCCGCAGTGATCGTTTTGGAGAGAAGAGGCTGGACAGAGACAGAGATGGCACCAAGCAGGACGCTGAAGATCAGCCGATTTTGTCGTCTCCAAAAGGTGTAGGCGTCGTTCACAGTAACAACACCGGCCGTGGAAATCGTTGGAGACGGTGCAATGACAGACCTGTCCACATAGCCGGCGAGGTCGTAGCCGTCGAGGAGTGCGTGGACTTGGCGACTCCACATGAGGAAATTGGACGCCGTAAGTTTCGTCACGTTGGTCATATTGACGTTTAGGAGAGTAGAGGAACTTGTGACAACAATAGTGTCAGACATAGATGCTGGAGAGCTAGTGCCAGACATGGTGTTGAAGAAGAAGAAGTAGAGGAAGAAGAGGAAGAGGAAGAAGAAGTGACGGCGGCAGAGAAACAGGTATCGTTAACGCTCTGATACCATATGGAGATATGATTTTCTATGTATTAGATTGGAGACTTTACAATGTTTATATATGGGTTACACTAGTGATTAGGTATATGTAAAAGACTAATCTATCCCTTGGTCTTATAACTCTTACAATTACCTGCTCACGGACATCATCATTAGGGGAAGAAAGAAGCTGAACAAAGATTGGAACAGCCTCATGATCAATCACCACCCTGGTCTGCAGTGGCGGAGCCAGAACATTAATTTAGTGGGGGCAGAAAAAACATACTAAAAAAAACTGAAGTTTATAGAAAAAAGTTTACAAGCGTATTCTACGTTCACTCATAGCTTGAAACCTTTTTATCATGTTTTCATTGGTTACATCTTCAAATATTTTTTTTTCGATATAACAAACGAGACAATCACTTAAAATTTGATCACCGCTACGATTCCGTAATACAGTCTTCACAATCTTCATTCCTGAAAAACATCTCTCGACAGTTGCGGTTGCAATGGGCAAAGTCAAAGCTAACTTTATAAGCCTATAAACCAAAGGATGAGAAAGATGTTTCCTGGTTTTTACCATCACTCGAGCTAGGTCTCCAAGATTTCTCAACTCAGCAAACATATCATCTCTTCGTACATTATCGATATAAATATCAAGTTGCTGCTCAAGAGATATGCACTCCATACGACTAAAATCTTCAGGATAAAATCCAGCCAATCTCAACAACTTTTCTTTATCAAACGCACAAAATGAATCAATTGGATTTAAAGCTGATGTGCAAACGAGTAATTCAGAGTTTACCTCGTTAAAGCGGTCATTAAACTCTTGAAGCTGCATATCCAAAACAGTGTAAAAACAATTTACTTGGTAATGATGCAAGTTGGTTATGCTGGTCTTTTTGCGTGGTTTTCTTGGATCAATGAAGTCGTCCTCCATGTTGAGAATCTCAGTGTTGTGTTTCTCACAAAAATCTAAAACCTTCTTCACAAAAGAAATCCATCGTCTCTTAACGATTGTAGTTCTCGCTTCATGGATTTAACTAATGAAATAGCATTTACGATGTCTTGATCTTTCCTTGGCAACGCCATTGATAAATTCTCTGTCAGTCCTAGAAGAAGCAGCATCAAGTGTAGATAGAATACAAAATCAAAAGTATGAATGTATTTGAGAAGACCATTTGCTTGACTTCTTTGGGTATTGTCTATACCTTCATCCTGGACATACTCAAGCACCTTAATCGTAGAAGAAAACATGACAACTAACCGCAACAATGTGTTATAATGATATCCCCAACATGTAGCTCCTGGTCTTTGAAGTGAAGACTCTTGATTCAACCCTTTTCCAGTCTTAAATTCACCACTACTTATTCCTTTTTCGATTTCATCCCGCTGAATTTCTCGCATCATATCTTTTCTTTTGCAAGAAGCTAACACCACGTTCACTAACACAGAAACCTTATCGAAGAAATCTCCAACTTCAAAATGTTTCTTTGCAACTGCAACAACAACCAATTAAAGTTGATGAGCAAAACAGTGTACGTAGTATGCATAACTACTTTCTCTTGATATCAATGTTCTCAGCCCATTAAGTTCACCCCTCATATTTGCTGCTCCATCATAGCCTTGTCCTCTCACCTTTTTCAAACTCAAACTATATTTAGCAAACAATGAGTCAATACCAGATTTTAGAGATAAAGAACATGTCTCCTTCACATGGATAAGGCCAACAAATCTCTCTTTCACTATACCAAGTTTATCAACAAAACGAAAAACTATAGCCATTTGCTCTTTATTAGAAGAGTCAACAGATTTGTCCACCAACAGAGCAAACACATCATGGTCAATCTCTTGAAGTATGGAGTTAATTACTTCTTCTGAAAAGCAATTAACGATGTCTTTTTGAATTGGATGAGACACCATTTGGTTATTTCCAGGAGCATTCTTCAACACAACCTTATTCACAACCTCATTTTGTTCAGCGGTATACTTCACTAACTCCAAAAAATTTCCTCTGTTACTAGAATCCACTGTCTCATCATGGCCACGAAACGGTAATCCTTGTCTCAATAAGTATCTAGAAGCATCGATTGAACTATTTAATCGAACACGATACTCTTCCTTCATGACATTGGTTTGCTTGTGCATAACATGTTTAATTGATTTACCTTGCCTCACCAAATCCTCACATTTCTTCTTAGCTCTGTTGTGAAAGGTATTTATTGTTTTACCTACATGACCAGACAATCTATCCGACTTATTCCAACAACTGAATCCCTCTGTCACAAACCCGATTTTGCCACCTTTCGCTTCGTTTATATCTCCGAATAAATAACAACACAAACAATATGCCTTTTCCGTCTTCACACTGTATTCTAACCAATCACCATACTGATCAAACCAACAAGGATTAAACCGCCTTAGTGTATTCCCTATGAGTCGTTGTTCAAAAGTATGGACACGAGGTTGACAAGGTCCTCTAATCTAATACTTACGCCTTACCTCGTCTCTTTGATTAGGATGATATTCTAGAATTGCTTTTCTTTCACCAGGATCATGTGGTAAATCATCCAAATTGAAATCATCCATCGATGGAGATTTCCGTTTTAGGAATCGATACATTAGTTACCTAGAAAATTAAAACAAATTAACAAAATTTAAAACCAGGGAACCAAAGTCATGAATTACAAAAATAACATAGACAAAAACAAAGTAACAAATTTCAATAGAACAAAACAAATTAACAAAATTGGAATTGAAAGAAGAAAATACCATAAACTATCACCTAATTAATCCATATGATCAGTATTAATCCAATTGAAATTAAGGTAAAATCTAAACATATTAAAGCGAAATATAAATAATACAAAAATTTCTAACCTCAAATATAACTCGAATCTCAAAATTGTTTCAGAAATAGCGCCCCTCTGTTTTCTCTCGTCGGCTCGTTGCATAAGAGAAGAAGGAGACGAGGGTTTTAATTTTGTTTTTTTGTTTGATTAAAAAAACATATTACTTAATTTTTTACTTCACATTACAAAACCCAATTTTAGCCCACTTTACTAAAAGAAACGAAACCCAATTAACAAAACCCAAAATAAAATAAACTTTAGCCCACTTTACAAAACCCAAATTTTGTTTTATTTCTATTTTGAATTTTTAACTGGGGTCAATATAAAAAAAATTAGTGGGGTCACTAAAATATTTATAATGAAAAATATATAATTTTTTCAAATTTGGTGGCTGACCCCCCTCCACCCCTGCTGGTCTGCTCAGATGTTCCAGAAGCAATGTTTGTTAAAGCCCAAGCCGCCTCCAACTATTAAAAAATCAAACCATTCAGAACCAAAGAGATTACACTAATCATCAAAGATGGGAACTTTTCTTCTAACCTGAAGCTTAGGGTAATCATCCTTCTTAAGAAACTCAACTAAACGTGGCACAACTCCAGATTTTATCACTTTATCGATAGGTGGATTTCCACCTGAACATGCATATAAGAGCACAAAACTTAAAGAAACATTCGAGCAAATGATAAAGGTCGTATCTTTTGAAATCGAAATCAAAAAAGTCAAGAACTTTACTCAATGATAGAATCAATCTGAAGTGGGTAGTAGACTCAAGCTGTAATGAAGGCTCATTCGAGAAAACCCCAGCAATCACATCCGTAACCTCCAATTACATCCATCACAAGAGATCAATTCTGAAACCTAAACTTCACTAATCCAAAAACAGAGGAGAATCGGCTTTACCGAAGTCTTAAAGAAGTCGTCGGAATCTTTTGCACCGTCGCGGCGTTTCTTCATCAAGCTTTCTTCGCGTTTGTTCTTGCGAATCTCCTCCAAATAGTCTTCTCTTCTTCTGCGTCCTTCTCCCCCATCTATAGCTACTTTGTAATGGCTTCGTCGAATCTGTGTCTTCGCGCTCGGTCGCAGCGACATGGCTCTCTCTCTCAAAGAATGGGAGATGAAGAAGCAAGAACAGTTTCAATTTTAAAGAAGCGGGAGGGTTTTCTAATTATATACAACCATAATTAAACAGTAGGTTAGATCATTAATATAATCGTTAATTGTTCTAATAATCAAAAAGTTAAGATAAGGTTTACAATCATTAAAACGGTTGAAAATGAGGTACAAATATTCAAATAATTAGTTAATAATTCTTATAAACTAAATTCGTACCATACTTGAACGTTATTGAGTTATCGTTAGTTTTTCTAATAATCCAAAATAAAGATAAGTTTTACAATCATTAATACGGCTGAAAATGAGGTCCAAAAATTCAATAAACTAAATTCGTACCATACTTGAACCTAAACCGAACTAAACCCTGAAGATGGTTAGTGTATGTACCGATAATTAAAGTATCCAAGATCAAAGTAAGCTTAGAATAAAGACTCTTTCTTTATTGATGTTTAGAAAACTTCCTCAAAAACTAAACATAGAATACTTAAATCTCTCTTGTGATTTTACCACAACTTGGTAATCACTTATATAGACTTAGGATTTCCTTTTCCTAATCTAAAACAGTTTTTCCTTTTCTCTTAGAACTAGACAATTTCTATTTCTATAGAAATGTTAATTAGCTTGTCTTGTCCTTAACCAAACCGGTTAAGAATGTCTTAAGCTATTGCAATTTGAAGCTTAACCAACATTCACCCCCTTAAGCTTCAAGTCATCCTTTGTGAGGTCTTGAACTCCAATCAGCTCTCTCATTCTTCTGAATTTGATTTTTGCTAAGGCCTTTGTTAGAACATCTGCACATTGCTCATCTCCAGGCACATGTTCCATATCGATATGATCTTCTTCCACACATTCTCGGATGAAGTGATATCGCTTGTGGATATGCTTACTGCGTTTATGAAATACAGGATTCTTGGTGAGTGCTATGGCAGATTTGTTGTCCACTCGAAGAGTTATCTTATCACCATTCTTGCCCGTGATTTCACTCAAAAGATCTTTCAGCCATATTGCTTGCTTAGCTGCTTCTGTGGCTGCCATAAACTCTGCTTCACATGATGATAAAGCAACTGTTTCTTGTTTTTGAGAACACCAAGTGATTGGTGTATCACCAAAGTAAAAGACATGGCCTGTTGTGCTTCTTCCATCGTCTAAGTCCACATTGTGACTGCTGTCACTATAACCTACGAGCTTCTTAGTTCCTCCTTGCTTAAACTTCAGACCATAGCTCAATGTACCTTGCAGATATCTCAGAACTTGTTTCAGTGCATTTCCATGTGACTCTCGTGGAGATTGCATATACCTGCTTAACATTCCAACTGAAAAAGTCAGATCTGGCCTTGTGTGGAGGAGGTATCTAAGACATCCAATCCTTCTTCGATACTGGGATGCATCAATCTCGGATTCATCTTCAGCTTTAGATAACTTTAAACCAAACTCCATTGGTATGTGAGTTGGATTACAATTTTCTAAGCCAGCTTCCTTCAAGATCCGACGTGCATAAGCTTCTTGCTTGATTTCTATCCCTTCTCTGTTCTGCTCTACTTCTATGCCGAGGTAGTAAGTGAGCTTACCAAGGTCAGCCATCTCGAATTGTGAAGACATTCCATTCTTGAATTCTTTAATGACCTCAGTTGTGTTTCCTGTGACAAAGAGATCATCGACATAAATTGCTACAAGGAGCAGTTTGGCTTCTGCTTCCTTTCGATACACGGAACTCTCTTTTGAACATTTTTTGAACTCCATTCCTTTCAAAATCTGATCAAGCTTAGTGTTCCAGGCTCGTGGAGCTTGTCTTAACCCGTACAGAGCTTTAGCAAGTTTGAAAACCTTATGTTCTTCTCCCTTCTTTTCAAATCCTTCAGGTTGAGACACATAAACATCTTCAGTTAACTCACCGTGTAGGAATGCAGTCTTGACGTCGAGATGATGTATTTCCCATCCTTCAGAAGCAGCTAGACCAATCAGTAGTCTAATGGTCTCAATTCGAGCAACAGGTGCAAATACTTCATCGAAGTCAATTCCTGATTGTTGTACATATCCTTTTGCAACCACTCGAGCTTTAAACTTGTTGATTGAGCCGTCTGCGTTTCTTTTGATTTTGAACACCCATTTGAGACCAATCACCTTCACTCCTGCAGGTTTCTCTACTAGTGACCAAGTCTTGTTCTTGTTAATTGACTCAATCTCATCATGACAAGCATTTGTCCATTCAACAGAATCCTTTGCATCTTGATAGTGTAATGGCTCATCATTGAGAGATAGCAGCAATATCTCACATTCTAGATCAGCAAACAGAACATAATCCTCAAGATATCTCGGTCGATTTGTCTGTCGAGTCGATCTTCTTAGTTCTGTTTGATGTGGTTCTGAAGTCTGATTATTTTCCTCTGCATCAGTGATCTCTTCCTCGTGATTATGCTCTGTTTCGATTTCTGGATTACTCTCATCTTGAGAGTTGCTGATCACAAACGGTCCTTGACCATCATCCATGACTCCTCCCCATGTTAAACTAAACATACCTGGTTCACTTTGATCTGCTCCCTTCCAATTCCAACATGCCTTTTCATTAAAAATCACATCTCGACTTACAATGATTTTTCTTGTGATTGGATTATAGAGTCTGTATGCCTTGGAGCCTGGTTCAATTCCGAGATGAACTAGTGTTTGAGAACGGTCATCTAGCTTCTTGAGATGTACAGAATCTACCTTGGTGTGAGCTAAGCAGCCAAAAACTCGTATGTGCTCAATATTTGGCTTTCTGTTTCTCAAGCACTCATATGGTGTTTGATCTCTTAATGCTCTTGTGGGAACACGGTTGATCAAATAGGTAGAGTGTCGAACAGCTTCCCCCCATAAGTAATTCGGAACATTCGTTGCTTTAAGAATGCTTCGTGTCATCTCCATCAAAGTTCGATTTCTCCTCTCTACCACTCCATTCTGCTGTGGTGAATAAGGAGCTGTCAAGTGCCGTTTGATCCCGGTTTTGATGCAGAAATCTTGGAACTCATTTGAAGTAAACTCACCACCTCTATCCGTCCTTAGTGTCACAATCATCTGGTTGAAGTCCTTTTCAACAAGGGTTTTGAATGCTTTGAATTTTTCGAAAGCATCACTCTTTTCCTTCAGCAAAATAGACCACATATATCTTGTATAGTCATCTATTATAACAAAGATATACCTGTTTTGAGCTAGTGTGGCTGGAGTAATTGGACCGCACAAGTCAGCATGTAGTAGTTCCAATGCTCGAGTAGATCGATACTGAGAGACCTTTGGGAAGGCTTGTCTAGTTTGCTTTCCGACTAAACAGGATTCACATATCTGCTTAGCTCCTCCAATCTCAGGTAATCCGAGAACCATCTCCTGAGTTGCCATAGTCTTTAAGGTTTCAAAGCTGATATGACCAAGTCTTGCATGCCATTTCCATGACTCCTCTTCGATTCTTGAGTGCAAACAAACTGGTTCTCCTACCTTGAGATTTATCTTGTACAGTCTGTTAGGAGATCTTAGTACCTTTACTAGCAATTTTCCTTTAGGATCCCTCAGAGTTAGATAGTCATGTCTCATTCTGACATCACAACCTTGTTCTGTGGCCTGACCTAAACTTAGAATATTGCTTCTTAACTCTGGAATGTAGTATATATCCGTTAGAAGTCTTTGTTCCCCTGTTTTTGCTTCAAACAGAATCGATCCTTTGCCATCAATGTCAACACAAGATCCATCTCCAAACTTAACCTTCCCTTTGATGTTTCTGTTCAGCTCAGAAAAGTATGATCTCTCACCAGTCATGTGGTTACTTGCACCATTGTCTAGGTACCAGATTCCTTCTTCACTTTTGGCTGTCTCATATTTCTTTGGCATGACATTTTCTTCATTAAGAAACACAGTTTCATGCATGTATAAAGCTACATCTGCTTCTTCTGTCTCAGCTTTGTTGAGCTCTTGTATTTTCTGCTTCCTTTCAGGACAACCAGAGGCAAAGTGTCCAGCTTTATCACATCTGAAGCATACAATTACTGATTTATCTTTCTTTTCTCTGTTTTGGGAGTTAAACCTTCCTCGTCCTCTCCCTCTTCCTCTTCCACGGCTTCTACCTCTACCTCGTCCTCTTGAGTTTTCAAATCTCCCTTGGTTATCATAAGATTCTGATTTTGAAAACAGTAGACTACCTTGTGCTTCAGCTTGTGAATCTTCATCAAGTATGCGCTCTTCATATGCTTTAAGTCTCCCAACTATGTCTTCAAAACTGATGTTATTCAGATCTAGCACTTGTTCAAGGGAAGCAATGATCTGAATATACTTGCTTCGAGGTAGACTGTTCAAGAATTTCTTCACAAGCTTTGCTTCTTCAAGAGACTGACCTAGGGCTGCAGATTTAGATGCCAGTTCTGATATCTTTCCTGCAAAGGTATCTATTGATTCAGAGTCCTTCATCCTTAATCTCTCAAACTCAGACATGAGAGTTTGTAGTCGAGCCTCTTTAACTCGATCTGCTCCAAGATGTCTAGCCTTGATTGCTTCCCAGATTTTTCTCGGAGAGTCTTGATCACCTACTTGTAGAATAAGGTTCTCGGGTATTGACTGAAACAGCAGAGCTGTTGCAACATCATTCTTCTCATCATCGTGTGATCCTGGCTCTATAGTTTCCCATACTTTGTTAACACGCAATGTTACCTTCATTCTCATCGACCACACAGTGTAGTTAGATGAGTTCAGCATCGGACAGAGGACAGCCGATGGTACGTGGTCCTTTGTCTTCATCGTGGCTTTAGTATCTCCCATGGCTTGGGTATACTAATATCTCCAGAACTTATAACTCAAGCTCTGATACCAAATAAAGTATCCAAGATCAAAGTAAGCTTAGAATAAAGACTCTTTCTTTATTGATGTTTAGAAAACTTTTCAAAAACTAAACATAGAATGCTCAATTCTCTCTTATGATTTTACCACAACTTGGTAATCACTTATATAGACTTAGGATTTCCTTTTCCTAATCTAAAACAGTTCTTTCTTTTCTCTTAGAACTAGACAATTTCTATTTCTATAGAAATGTTAATTAGCTTGTCTTGTCCTTAACCAAACCGGTTAAGGATGTCTTAAGCTATTGCAATTTGAAGCTTAACCAACAATAATCATATGCTTGCGAAGGAAGAAATCCGTTTTTCCGGTAAAAATCGTTATTTTCTTAATCCTCACAGTTCAAAGATGTTTCATTTCGGCAATTGAGCTTTAGAGTTTCTGAAATCACATATACGGTTTTGGGTATTTCGATTCCATTAGAAAGCATTCACCTTTATCGCTCTTCCATGGCGTATTATTATGATTATCTTATGAAATTGAGCTTTAGGGATTCTAAATTCACGTTTATAGTTTTGGGTATTTTGATTCCTTTAAAAAGCATTCTCCTCTATTGTTGTCTTATTTATTTTTTTTGAATTTTTTCTGAAGGTTTTCTGGTGCTCTACCAATGGATACAAGAAAGATACCAGTGTTGTTTAATTGGAATGGGTCTATAAAAAATGGTCCTACTGTGGTTCATTCAATGAAGAATCAGTTCCAAGAGTTAGGTCATGTTCGTTTGTCGGTCGCTAGCGACCACGACTGCGACTACGACTGAGACTAGTTAAATCGCAGGCTGTTGTTCGTTTAGCAATAGCGCGACCGGTCTCTATGTTGTTCGTTTAGCAATCGCGCGACTGGTCGCTATGTTGTTCGTTTAGCAATCGCGCGACTGGTCGCTGTGTTGTTCGTTTAACAATCTCTGCGACTGGTCGCTGTGTTGTTCGTTTAGCAATCGCTGCGACTGGTTTTTAAACCTTTCTTTTAAATAAAAAAATTTGATTTATAATTAGTGATAAATATTTTTTTTTTATCATTTACTACTATTACATATATAAAAAATAAATATTAAAATTTTTATAACAAATTTTAAGCCAAATATAATAAATAAAGTCATAAATTTATTAACGAAAATACAACAAAAAAACATAAAATAGTTATAAACCAAGTTATAGTAAAACCAAACACAAAAAATTGCTAACATCTAATAAGGTAGTCGACGTCCTCTACTCATCTCACTTGTGATGGTATCACGCAAACCTTCCATACATCTATCACCGGTTGGCTCATATAAAGTATGTCCACCACCACTACCATCATCATCATCATCATCATCACCACCACCACCACCACCACCATCATCATCATCATCACCATCATCACCATGGGTATGATATTCTTCTGGTCTCTGCCAACGCACAAAATCAAAATCATCTCGATGTGAATTGCGTATGAAGTTGTGTAGTGCCATCATTGCTATTACAAGCTTTATCCACTTAGTCAAACCATATTTTGGGTGCTTACGGTCTAGAATTCTCCACTTTGCTGTCCATACACCAAATGTCCTCTCAATCACTGTCTGCAAGCCCGAATGTCTCCTGTTAAACAACTCTCGTGTGTTTGTAGGCAGTCCTCCACTAACATATTGATCCAGTTGATATCGAACCCTACGATGAGGACCAAGATATCCTGTCCTGGTGGGATATCCAGAGTCAACTAAGTAGTACTTACTATTTGGTGGATGTGGAAAAGACGTTTCATTCTTTGCACAGTAAGTCAATACCTTTGTATCGTGTGCTCTACCCGGTACACCAACATATGCATATATGAACTTCATATCGAAGTTACATATAGCAAGAACATTCATCATAGGTTCCATTTTTCTCCCTCTGTAAGCTTCTGCATTTTTAGTTAGAAGACGAACTGGGATATGAGTTCCATCAAGTGCTCCAATACAATCCTTAAAATACGGCCAATACCGATCATCATTCCTCAAAACCGAGCTTACTCTTGTGAACTCTCTTTCTTCTGGTTTTAG
Organism: Crucihimalaya himalaica; assembly: GCA_004349715.1. Classification (NCBI taxonomy): domain Eukaryota; kingdom Viridiplantae; phylum Streptophyta; class Magnoliopsida; order Brassicales; family Brassicaceae; genus Crucihimalaya; species Crucihimalaya himalaica. The sequence goes on from SMJT01000028.1 coordinate 704,540, forward strand.
TGTATCCGCTGCAAATCTAAGGAGAACACTCAGAACTTCATCAACTTTCCTTTTCATTGTATCCAATGAACGTTGATATCTGTGAGCAATAACCTGTACGGTTTTATCTTGTCCAACCAACTCAAGAAACATTGCGACACTTTCCTCAACATAGACATTGTGAGTCTCCTATAACCCATATCGCCTAGTTAACATCCTACACAAATCTTCAAAATTTCTTTGATTCATCCTTAGAATATCATAGCACTGCTGATTTGATCCATGCATAAGTTATTGGAGATGACGCCATCATGCACTTTGATTTGTTCTATGAATCATTCTCTCATCATTAAGCATGTCAAACAAATCATCATCATCATCATCATCATCATCCATCAACCAATTAAGAATGTGCAAAACCATAATGAAAAACAAACCATAAGGTAATACTAATTCTATAAACCATAATCCAAAATGTTAAGACAAAAGTTATAAACCAAAGTACTAAAACAAAATATAGATGCAAAAATCAATCATAGAGTTTTCTTCCGGTCCTATGCTCTAGATAACTAATCTTATCTTCTTCACTAGAAAATGCTACAAAACCCTGTCGGTTTGCTTCATCTGCTATAAAATGATCAACTGCTACACTATGAAATGCTGACCACTTGATCACTCCAGGGAGACCATTAAGGATCTCAACAACATGTTCAACACTATATTTTCTTTCTAACTGTTTCTGTTCCAACATCTGTTTCGCCAATGAATTTTTCTCTACGAGAATTGCATTATGTGCAATGTGAGTTTCTATAACAGGATCAGCCACCTTATGTCGTTTTCTTTTGGACTTTGAACTTCCAGCTCTAATTTCTGCTTCTACCGGCGCCGAGGTATTCATCATATCAACAGAATCAGCTTCATTAGTTTATGTACCTACCCTAGAGTCTAAGCTAGTTTCCCCTTGTTGTGCACTCCATCCTTCTGCGCCAGACACAGAAACAGTACTAAACTCTTTCTCAAAAAGATCAGCATTAGGGATCGGTTTGTTTTTAATGTTTCGAGCTCTAGGCCATTCCTGTAAACATCATCAATTCATTGGTTTCATCAGATTTCAATGCAAAACCAAACACATTTCAATGACTATTCACTGATTTTTTTAGAGAGCGAGAGAAAGAGAAGTAACCTTAATTCTTTCCTCCCACCAATCTTCACTCATATTCACTCTTCCCATACCATCATATCCAAGACCAGTTTTGTTATGAATTACTCTCTCTATTTTCTTGTATGCTCTTTTACACACGTCATACTTGTTCTTAAATCTGTCCCATACATATCTCTTCTGAAATTTCTCCTCAAACATCTTTATAATGTAGTGTTTTGCAGTTTGATTCAATCTCGTCTGTGTTCTATTCCTTTTTGTTCTTTCCTCAATCATAAGTTGAAAAAAAATAATGACATTCCTCATCACTCCACTTCTAAGCCAATCACATTCAGACAATAAACCAGCTACATTCAGACGATAAACAAAGCCACATTCAGACAATAAATTAGATAACTTACATCATCGTTGTCCATCTTGTTGACCAATTATACCCGATCACTAATATCTTTTAGCACCAGTCACGGCGAATGATCTACACAACCAAAAGAAAATTTCTATCAAGCAGTTTACATCAACGTTGATGAAAAGTGTAATGTAACCAATAGAGAATAATATATTGTTGACAATGGGAGGTGTAAAGTGAACATTGTATAACGAACAAGTGGATGGTAAGCAATATACTATCACTAGTGTAAAGACAATGTTGTATTATTAATGTCTTCCATGATAACGAAAGACTGTGTATTGGTATATATGACTAATAATGATAAAACTTAAAATCATATATCATTTTGGCTTAATATGTTGGCCAATATATATATATATATAGTAGTATCTAAATAAATAATTGTACAAGAACACCTCTAGAAGTTTCAATTATGCCTTCCAAACAAACATCAATACAAAAAATGAAAAAAGATCTAGAAGAGAGTAAGAACATACATATATAGAGAGCAAGATAGAAACACCTTCTTCTTATAATCTGTTTGCAGTTATTTCAGCAATTGTGCAGAACTTCTTCTTACAATCTGTTTGCATTTGCCAAAAAAGAGGAGAATCATATAGAGAATCATGAGGATATATTAAACTTATTACACAAGTAATCCAATGGGTAAGGCTTATTCATATTTCAAATCATTTCGAACACATATTATTAAAAGTCTAGCTACACTTACTTGTCTAAACATCTTATCAAATTCACAGATTGTATAAAAAGAGAATCTACCACAAACCCATAAATCAAACCTAGGCAAAACTATATCAGAAACATAAAAAAGAGTTTGAACTTTTGAACAACATTATTGAAATTTTCGTACTTTTGGACCTTAAACTCATAAAATAGAGCTACAAGTTATTAAATTCAAAGTTACATAAAAGAAGAGAAATCGTCAAACGATCGATCAAAAGAAACAAAAAACAAATGTAAACCCAGAAGAGAATGGAGACAGAACAATATAATTACTTTTTTCGTCGTCAAACAGAAGAAGATGAAGAAGATGGCATGGGGACGAGAGAGATCGACTTCGAGAGAAGAACGAAGAGAGGCTGCGGAGGAATCGAGAATTTAAGAGAAAAGAGTTAGGCAAGAGAAGTTCGATGAGCTTGAAGGAGTCTTGAAACCTTTTGGAGATGAAACAGTTTCATCAAGAGAGACCGCAATCTGGCTTACAAAGAGTCTCATGAATGTAAAGAGAAAGCAAAACGATGATGAAACCAATCTTTAAAAGAAACACTAACCACAACTTTCATGGAACCACTTTGTGTATTAAAGACATTAATCGAAAAGAAATGAAGTTTTTGATCAGATTCATAAAATCTGATAGAATAGTGTTATTATTAGTATCATATACTCATAAATATTAGTGCAATAACTCACACAATGAGATAATACATCAAAATGGGTTATTTGTCATAGATTCTAAGGAACAAAATCAGAGTTTTGTTATATTTCTTTCTCATCTATCGAGGACTCTTGTTTTGATTTTTTTACTGCAAGAGAAGGGCCAAGAAGGCGGAGAGTGATGCAGCAACGATGGAGCCAACTACTGGAAAAGCTTCGGTGGCGGAGGAAGCAGCACCTGGTGATGGTGCTGGAGACTCCATTGTAGCCGCCGTGACTGAGCTCACTAACACGGCCGAGATAAATAGGGCCACAAAGGTGTTGTTGACGTTCTTCATCTCCATTAACACTGAAGAATATGTGAGTTATCTACCCTATACCATGTGAGTTGTCTACACTATGTGTTCAATTAGAAGTTGAAGATCGTCCAACCATGTCAGCGGTCGTCCAAATGCTCAATTAGAAGTTAACTCTTGCTCAATTGCTCTTGCTGTTCCTCGACCACCTGGATGTTTCTTCCGGACTAGGCATGAACAAGCTGGTCCATCGATGGAGTTTTTTGCTCTCAGTTCCATCGACGATGGAGTGGAGAAGGGAGAAACAAAAGAGAGGAGAAGGCGGAGAGCAGAACTGGCGGGAGTGCATCCCAAATATTCTTTTTTTTTTTTTTGAAATTCTCACTATTTGAGGTCAGAATTGTTTCTTCACGTTTTCACTTAAAATTTCTCTTGAATTCTACTTAAATCATGTTGTCATATAAATTTACATAACACTCAATAACACTTGAATTCTATAGAATTAAAATTTTTACAATTTGAATAACACAAGAATTTAAAAGAATGAGAAAATCTACAACTTAAATAACACAAGAATTTAAAAGAATTTGTAAAATGTGTAATTGAATAACACTAGAATTCAACTTTCTATTAAATTCTATCACTTTCCGTAGTTGAATAACCCCCCTTAGGGTTACAGGTTTATTTGTTGTTTTTTAAAAATAGCAAGGGCATTTTAGTAATCATAACTTTAAGTCGCCGCATTTTTGAATCCAGTAGCAAAAAATCAGCGACTTAAAATTTCAGTCGCTGCGATCGATCGTTGAATCATGCGACTGCCAAACGAACAAAGTTTGGTTGCGGTTGCTGGTCGATGTAGCCAGGACAACCAAATGAACACGACCTTATTAGAGTTGAAAGCAAAGTTGATTTACCCAAATTGTTGGATCATCTGCATCGAGTTACTGGATTTGAAAAGGGGAAGTTTATGATGGGATTGATTTGTAGGTATCCTTCTATCGTTCAACAATCTATGGTGAAGTTTGTGTGTACGCCTATTGTGGATGATTGTAGTTTAGAGACTATGCTTGAGGTTCCAAGTTATCATCATTCTATTAGCAATGTGGAGTTGTATTTAGAGGCCAAACCGGTTCTTGATGAAGGTAACGGTGTTGTTGCTAGTTCCTTGGCAAATCAGGTTACGTGGAAGCGTTCTCGGCAAGAGGATGGTAATATCGATACAGATGTAAATGTGAGTGTCAAATATAACACTCTAAGAACACCTTGGAAGAATAACAGTAACAGGTGAATTGAAAAAGCGGAGAGTACGGATTGTGGTAAGTCTAACTGTGGAAATGGTGGTAATAATGGGACTGCACAGAACGATTCAAATACGAAAAATCCAGGTTTAACAAAAAAGCTCATAGATAATGTCTCAGAGCAGATGATTTTCACTAGTTCATGGTTTGATGAACGTGAGTTGCATCTTGGGATGGTTTTTCGAGATAAATGAGCTGGAGAAAGCAGAGTTATACTCTAATCTAAGACAACGAAATTACACTAAACATGAAAGTGACTTTTCAAGTATTTATAATTACAAGCGCAAGAATTACTGCCTATGGATTCTAAAGGCTGGTAGAACAAGCAGCAATGGCTTTAAGATAACAAAATATATAGGTCCACATAGTTGTAAGCCAGCAAATGTGAGCTCAGATTTTCTGGCGGGTGAGCTCAAAGGTCTAATCATGGCTCAGCCCTCACTCTCAGTTCCAGAGCTAAACTCGTGGGTTAAAGAAGAATTTGGCTACACAGTCTCGTGTACTAATATGTGGGACGCTAAAAAGAAAGGAATCACCGCAATCTTGGGAGATTTGGACAAGATTTTAACATATTGCCCAAATTCATGGCTGCCCTTAGCTCATCTAACAAGATGGTCTTGGAACGGCAATATGGTATTTCTCTTGATCCCAAATGAAGTTAAATGAAGGGTCCCGCACTCTCTAGCTTTGATCATAGTGGATACAATAGACTTGAACGGTAAATACCCTGCAAAAATGTTGGTTGCAGGGGGATTTGATGCTAAAAACAAGTTGATTCCACTTGCATTTGAGAAAACTACCCTAGAAAGTTTGTCAGCTGATACATGGCATTGGTACTTTGCGTGCATCAGAAATAAAGTAACGCAAAGGCCTTTGTTTTATAACAAGTCTGAATCTTGTATCCTGACATAGTTGCAGTTGTTGACGAACATGAGTGTCAGCGGGCGCAACACCGGTTCTGTCTTAAGCATATGTGCTTCAAATTTATGATGTTTTCTTTAACAATCTCATGAAAGAGTTTGTTTACAAGACTGGATCCACGAGGGACATATCAAGTTTCGATTACTACTTGAAGAAAAACTAAAAAATGGACTTAGAGGCTCAAAAATGGTTAGAAAAAATGTCTTTGCATTGATGGGTTCTGGCTTACGATGATGGCTAGCTTAGATTCGGGATCATGACTGCAAACACGATCTTTACGACTTATGGTTTCATAAACAAAGCTCTTGATTTTCCAATCACAGCCTGCATCTCGCTAATCTTTCATGACCTGGCAGAGTTTTTTAAATCTCTACATGATCTTCCCGCAGAATCACTGAACGGAAGAGACCTATACGCTAAGCATGTCATTGAAGAGTACAAGGTAGCTTCTCAAACACATGATGTACTGCTATTATACCAGATCGGAGAGAGGTTTCAGGTCACGGAAGTGATGCAAGTTGAAAAGAAGAGATTTGTTGATCATTTTAGCAATCGGGTTTGCACGTGTGGGATATGGCAACTTTGCAAGTATTTGTGTTCGCATGTGTTAGCGGCTTGCAAGAAAGATGAACAGTGACCATTTGCAGTATGTAAATGACTGCTACAATACAGAGAGTTCTCTTCGCTTATGTAGCTGATTTTAATCTGCTTTCGGGAATCTCTGATTGGCCAGAAGCTTATGAAGTTCCAAGACTGTTTCCTCCTGGAACTCAGTCCGCCATCAGTTGTCTGGCCATTGACAATAGAACCATCGCACAATGACACAGCTACAAGTAAGTTGGTAATAGGAAGAAAACGATCCAATGGTAAGAAATAGGCCTAAGGATTAGACTGAATTTGAGCCAAACCATGAAAATGGTTATGCTTGCTATCTAATTTTACAGTGATTTTAGTTTGGTCTGGCTTGAGTTTAGGGGGACACCTAGGATTATGAGAAGCGGCTGAAGAGATTGGTGGATCTTGAACCAGATAGAAACGATTTAACTATGTAAAGTATGATAATCGGTGTATAAAACCAGTTTGGTTCAGAGGGTTTATGTACTTTTTCATTGATTATGTAAGGAATACTCAAATAGTTTTGTCATAGGATTATGTGGCCCAGACCCCAAACCTAACAGAGAAGCCTTAAACATCATGCAGTTATGACTTATGAACTTATGTTCATAATTTAAACTTCGTTTTATTTACATGAGGATAAAAACATTTAGCGCACATAATTTATGCTTTCATCGATGTGTGAGGAATTAATAATGTTAATTACTAAAGCTTATCTACTATACATTCTACACTATACTATATGTGCAATTGCTTTAAAGAAACAAGATATTCCAAAGGCGTTGACTCATCTCTAATTGTTGCAGGACCTTCTCGAGCTACCGTAGCCATTCGATCTGTGGGCGATCTTGGAGGAGATGCATAAAGAACTGATGCCTCAAGGATTTCTCTATGTGTATTTTCAAGATCCTTAGAGATTCTATCTGCTTGAAGAGCGGTTAGGTAAAGTCCCGCGGCTAGAAAGACAGTTAGAAGTGAGAACACTCCGGCCGCTGAAAACAAGCCTTGCCGGATTACTAGACAACTAGGTTTTGGATTAGACCAGTTCTTTAGATGTCCTGATTCCACGCTAAGTGCCACCAACAATAGAACCTCTCCAACACCAAAGCAAAGCCTTATAGAGACAAACAACAATATAATTACAAAAATATTGTTAACTAAGGTTCTGGCCAGTAACACGAGGAATCGCAACAAAAAAGAAAGTAAGAAGCTAAAACTCTTCATTTTCATATATCATTTCACAATGTTATAGCTTTACCAATCAGAGCTATAACATAGATTTTAATATATGATTTTAATATACTTTCTAGTTAGGATTTTTAAAGGTATGTTCAACTTGACATCAATTGTTGCGTTAGAATAAGTCTGCTTACCACGTTGAGACGAAGAAGAAGGCTGCTTGAAAAGTGAGCCTCTTCGCAGGAACAGAGTCAGGATCCCACTCAACCAGAACCAGTGGCGGCGATGCGGTAACTGCAATAAGTAAGTACATGTGCAAGCCCACCATCGCAACCGCTAAACCCACAAACGCAATTGCACCGCACAACAATGGTGTTTTCCCGCTGCCGTTGTATACGCACGTTTTGCTTCCCCATATCGACTACATACAAATTAGGAATCATTGACAACCATATTGAGCTAACTGCGATTGAATTGTGTGTTACAATGTTTCTATTGTTATTTTTACATGTTATCCATATGAATCTATTAAGATTACTGAATTATTTTGAAAATATGATCAAAATGTACATAAGAGACATTTGATATATACACATCCATAATATATAATGTACCTGAGATCTTGTGGCTTCGGCATAGAGGCAAAGAACAAAGCAGGAGAGGCCAAAAATAATGGTCAAAACCACAATGAAAATACCGGTTTTGCTTCTGAGATCGGTGGTTTTATGGTTTGGAACAAGATCTTGATGGGTCACAGCTCGTGTTCTTGTTCTCGACATGTCTCTCGTCAATGTCTGATAGATAGGAATCGATGCTACACGTTCTGAAAGTTATTATACTTTGATTTGTTTTACTTACATCGATAAATGAGAGGCACTGAAAGTTGAAGGAAAAGAATAAAGTTAATATATCTGATAGATAAATAAATAAAGAGAGGAGAATAGAGGAATTGCTTCGGCCAAAGGTTGCTTAAAGGCCAAAGATTCGAAGGTTCTCTTTGGGATTTCTTTTTTAAAAGACTAAACTACTATATTTGGGTATGGTGTCCTTTAAAAGATGATGTGTAAAATATACAATGTGACGAGAGTTCGTAAATGGTGCTAGTTGGATATGATTCTTTTCATATATTACACGTACATACTATAACATTGTTTTCTTCTTTTTTTTATTTTGTGTTCATACCAAAACATCGTACCTTTCATTATCTTGAAAGTAAATAAAGATAAGTAAAAATTTGTTCGTGAGTGTTAGTTTATACTTTATATATATATATATTATTTATTAATATTATCATTGTGAGGTTGTGTTATTTTCAATAGAAAGCCAAAAAAAGCATTCACACCCCACCATCATAATCTTTCTGATACCCCACTTCAAAAGCATAGATGTAGTGACAGAAAAAACATGTCACAAATATCTTTGGCGTCGAATTCAGTCAACACTATACTTGTCATCACCTTAATTAATCTCAGTGTCTCGCCGATTGGTCGCATCGGTTTTGAGAAAAACATGTTTGTGTGTTGACTCCATATTAGCAAATGGTTACCCATCTCTATTTGTAGTATTTTTATGCCAGTGTTCGTAGTTTCATTGTAAGAGTATTGAATTTTGGATCTATACCTAAATTTTGTGGTACACGAGTTATGAGAATTGAGATCATTTCAATCGCTAAAGCTTAAACTTATGTTGTGGTAGTACTGGGTTTTGAATTTAATATACACAAACTTTACGTTATGCAAGTTATTTGGTTCGAAGGCCTACTTTCTTAGAGACTCCTCACTCTCGAGTCCATCCCATATTATCGGCATCAAAGTGAATCTATAAAAAATAGGTTTTTTCTTTTTTTTGTCAACTATAAAAATAGGTTTATCCTTCTATCTTTCATTTTGTCTATTTGTCTTTTACCGTTTCATATTCTACTTATTTAGTTTTATGTTTTTTTTTCTTCACTGATTATGAAAATCTAGGATTAAAATTCTGTAAAAAAAAAAAAGATTAGAAGTTCTTGATTGTTTTTTGCATTAGAAATTTTAAATTTCTATTTTTATTTTGTACATTTGTAAAAAAATAACAAAACATCAGCCAATGACTTGATTGGCTAAAGAGTCTTTAGGGCATCCTCAACGCAAGTTTTTTAAAAGATATCTAACTATTAAAATAATAATAAAAATTTGCAAAAAGATGAGAGAGAATAAAAACTGTATATTAAAAAAAAACTCTCTCCATGTTTTAAGAAAATTCTCTGTCAATTTTTCTCTTTTCTATTGGTTCAGCATTTTAAATAATTAAAATATTAACATATTAAATTTAAGAAACTCTTTTGAGTTTTTAAACTGTTGAGGATGGTCTTAAACACAGAGGTCGGAAATTCAAATTGAGAGAGCTATATTACACAATATGGTCTCCCATTTTGAAGATGTCATATTACACTCATTGAGGATCAAAACTTCAAAAGAGAAGGAAAAAAAGTAAAAAATTTGTGAGAGCATAAGAGGGTGTAATCTAAATTGAAAAAAAAAAAAATACTAGCTGAGTGAAATATTTGATCAAATAAAATATTCTTATGTAAATAGAAATTAGATCTAATTAGGAAGGTTCCATATTATGTACTTCCTTTGTTAAACATATATACTAATCCTAATCATTCTTGTTTGATTGGCTGGGAATAAAACTATAAAAGAATTAGGACATGATTTTACCGGAATAGGATGGAAACGTAAATTTATGATGTTCCAACATAGTCTATGTTAATTTTGGAATGGGACGGGTAAAACGAGAATGACAATTTCCGCAAGTTATACATATCATAAATAAAATCCCAATATTTTTTTAAAAAACAACATTTTGTCTCATATGGAAATGCATTCCAGTATAGAACGAAAATTCGAGATTGAAAAGGGGATACGATTAGAGGGGATGAGAATTATGTATACCTTTAGATTTTGGTTAGAGCACTTCCAACCATAGATTAGAAATAAGTTTCTTAGATTAAAAAATGAAAATATACAAAAGAAAGAGAGAGAAAAAAAATAGAGTTCTTATTTAAAAAGTTTTTTAATAAGAAACTCATAACACATGTGTCTATATGTTATTGGTTCACTTTATTTTTTAAACTAAATTTTATTTATTTAATTAAATGAAATTAACAATAATAATATTAAACTTACCAATAGAGATGCGTTGGGTTGAAATTTGAGAATTTAAATACATTAAATATATACTAGATAAATACCCGCGCTACGCTGCGGAAATTTGTTTAAATAATTTATTTAATATTTATTTATTTAATATATTTTACTTAATTTTTTTTTTAGACACTAAAATATAAAAAAACAAATACATGCACAAATCAAAACATGTTAAGAATTAATCTTGTCGGTATTGACCTCAACATTTCTTTTTTTTTTCCTTGAGTTTAAGTCAACGTAAAATATTTTTCTCTCGTTAACCTAATCGGAATCATCCAAGGAATTTTTTTCCTTAAATACTGAAATCGTAATTGTATAACTCTTTTTTACAATAACTTCATTGAAAAGTTACCAAAATAATATTTTCATAGAAGCAAGAAACTCTGAATCCTTGGTATTTCATACAACAAAATCTCCATTCCATTCTACAGTTTTTTCTTTATTCCTGAGATTTTTGTCGTATCTCAGTTCTATGGAAATAGTTCTTAAGATTTATCTTGAATCTCTCATCAATTATATCAACATCAAAAGATTGAATTTTTTTACAATAACTTTAACGAGAAAATTCTAAAATTTTAATGTGAAATTAAATTCTAGAAAAGTTTAGATATTTCTCATAATCAACTCACATATTATATTACACTTGAGTATGGAAACATCTCCCATTCATTACAAAATTTTTAACTCTTACAACAATCTAACTGGTGTATTTTCTGAGTCGTTGTGTTTGTATTTACTAATTTAATATATTTTTTATAAAAAAATATTTTAGACAAAAAAATATACAAAAAAGAAATACACCATAAATTTTTAAACTTATAATCAAAATATCTCTGAAATTGATTTATCCGGTAGTTGCCTCTTTGAAATCATTTTCCCATGATTTTACCTCTTTTGTTCTCTAGGAAAATACTTGCGCTATGCTGCGGGATATTTTAATAAATCATTTTTAGTCAAACATAAATCATAATTAATAATGGTAATGGTTAGTTTGTCTTGTATAACTTTGTATACGTATACGAGTATAGTTTTAGAGTAAAATTTCAGTTTCATTATCTTTGATTTTGGGATAGTATTTTTAATTTAGATATTTATATAACTAATTTTTTTAATTGTCATTTTTAGTAATATTTTAAATAGTTTATTCCAAATATTATTATAATTATTCAATTAACCTTCTTTTGAAAACTAATTATGAATTTAAACCTTATTTTTTTGGAAAAAAATAATTAATAGATGTTTAATAGAGAAATGATAATGTTCTCAATTTTAGAGTATATTTATGTTATCCAATCCCATAATTGCTATCTTTTATTTGGACTTGGCTATCTCATATTTTACGACACGTCGAGCAATGTATTGCACTTCAATTCAACTCAAATTAGAGAGTTTGAGACTCAAACCAGAAGAAAAGTAGAGAGAGACATTTTTCGAAATTTTTAATGTCATTGATGTGTACCTTATATATAGATACGTTTTGTATGGGATAATTAATTTGATTTTCTTATTAGTCAATGTTATGTTATTGCATAGTAACACAAAAATTAGAAAGTTTTGCGTACTCTTAAGCCAATTTTTTTTATACTATGTTGGTATAAATTATTTCATCTAAAAGCTTATTGTATATAAAATAGAATTTATGAAGAAAAAAATTCACATATAATCGATGTGGGTGAAAAATGTTTTTAACAAATTAAATCTCAATTTTACTTACTTATCATTAAATATAGAAAAATAAATAAGTCCTGAATTTTAATTTTATAAAATTAAAATATTTATCTTTTTTTGTTTTGGCAAAATAAACTTGCAATGGTTATTTTTAAATAGAAGATAGAAGATTTAAAGATTTTATTTTTATCCAAGAATATGTAAACTAAAATCCATCTATAATAAATTTTACTTCGACGATATTTTTTGTAAGAAAGATTGTTTTTATTCAAATTATTAAATGATATAAGAGGTTTTGTATTTGACTAAATAAGATTAGAAGTTATTTTTCGAATGAAAATGTAAAAAGTTAAGTAATCATTGGTTGTAAGAGGATTTTTTCCGATTTTAATTTAAAGTTTAAAAATTCATAAAATAATTTATTAATAATATCAATTTTGCTTTTAGTTTAAGTTTGAAATTAAAAATATTAACTATAAAGCCCAATTTTAAGATCAATTTTGCTTTTAGTTTAGTTTGAAATAAAAAAACTAACTATAAAACCCATAAAAGATAAAATATTACTTGCAAATACTTTTGTATTTTATAAAATAGACTCATATTTTAAAATATGTAGCCCATCACAATAAAGTTAGCTTATGTGTATTATTTGAAATATTGTAATTGGCTATTGTTTTTTGCTGAGGTGTCAGATACAGAAAGCTTAAAAAAAATGATGTGTGAAAGACTTTAAGACTTTTAGGGTATTGATTACTCGTCCTTTTCGTTTAGGCTTTATGCCTCTTTGTTATTGGCTTTGTATTACCTTTGTCGCATTCTTTTGGGCTTATTGTTTTAGGATATTTTGTTGTCCGTCGGCTTAGTTTCTGGGATCATTTCGTTGATCGCCGACATTTGTAACTTTCATCATGTTTATATAATCCACCCTTTCGACAGCAAATCCAGATATATTCATCATTATTACAGAACATTTATAATGAAAAAAAAAAAAAACACTAGCTACAGAAGAGAGCCAAAGAATCACAAAAAAAAGAAGAGAGAGCATAAAGTGCTTCAAACTAGTCTAAACTAGAGGCTACATTTATTCTAACTCTCGTAACACACCAACAAGCTACTACATAATCACAAGATCCACTATAACAAAACAAAACACTAGACTTTACAATCAAAAGATCGATGTTTTATCGGGTTAATACGCCTTCTCATGTACGGTAATATCACTCCAATGTTATCTGTCCAATATCTGAGAAATCCCAGAGATCATCACTTTGACAAGTCAAATTCCCTTGAAACTCCCAATCAAGCAACTCCTCATCAATCCCAAACCCAACTTCTGAAGAATTACAGAGACCAACCCACCAATCTTTATCATCCATTTCATTCGAATTCGAACTCATAACACTTCCCTCTCTTCCTTTTTCCACCTTCATATCATGATCATCAACCTTCGTGATTCCTATGTGACCAAGTTTTTTCTCCATAGTTCCTTGTTCTTCTTCAAACAAACCCACACAACAACTACTATTGTCCCCACTCTCACACACCTTGTTCTGATCAGACTCTTCATCATTCACTCCAACCACAGCCTCTTCACTAGTACATTTCCAAACACAACTACTTAAGAGCCGTTCTAACTCACCATCCAACCACTCATAAGGCCCCAAAGACTCTCCTTCGAAATTACCATTTTGCCCTCCATCACTGATCTCACTCTCTAGCTCTTTCGGTTGTGGGACACATTGTGAGGCCGTTACCATTTGCTTGTGTTTCTTCATGGATGACCTACTAGTTCTTCCCTTCTTCTTCTTATTGGTCTTGTTATTGTTCTTGGCTCCAGAAGGCGAAGAACAAGATTTCTTCAGGACCAAATCGTCGATGACTAGACTGTGTCCGTCTCCAGAAACGGCAGTGAAGGCGTAGATTTTGCGGCTGAGATGTGAGTTCCAATAGTTTTTAATTTCGTTGTCTGTTCTTCCTGGTAGATGTGTTGCAATAAGTGACCATCTATAGTAAAGTAGTCACATGCACACACGTGAGAAAATATAAATTTAAAATAATAAATTAAATATGTGTACATATTTTATCGCAAGTTGGCTTTTCATTAATTCAATACCAATATATATATAAGAAAATTGTTGACGTGAAAAACAGAAAGTTAAAGCATGACGTCAAAAAAATTTGCATGGTTTTGTATATAAGTTTTCTTTAAAAAAGGTTAGACCGTTCCAACTATCTCGACCACTCTTTTTTAAAAAAAAAAAAAAAAAAAGATGTTGCATTGTATAGATTCGTGTTTCGTCGAAACGCCTTAATTCTAGAAATGAGTTGAGTTGTTGGTAAAGAAATTTCCACAAATTAATCACAAAAATAAAATGCTGAAACTAAAATGAACAAGCATAAAAGCTTACGCACAATCAAATCGAATTTGTAGCTATAACAAGGCATTACTCTAAGACTCAATACCATTTTGCTACGTATCCACGCGTACTAAGTACTTACTAACCACTCATTGTTACAGAGGTCATTGAGCGCCGTTACCCGTTAGTTACAACTAGGGCCGTACACAAACACACATGAGACAAGACTAATTAGAGAGAGGTCAATTCAGTTAGTATACAGCAACATAATGCCAACGGTTTTTTATTGACAAAAAGTCAAATTGGATATTCTCGTATATATATTATTTTTTTAATATATGTTTTTTTCATGAAAAAAAAAAAAAAGAGTTGGGCCATTCCAACATTGATCAACCGCTGAAATGTAACGATCGTAACGAGACGAAGGCAGTACATTTATTTGATAAAAAAAACTCGTGTTTTTTTTTTATGGACGGTTGATCAGACTCTGACCATTTCTATGTTTTTCTTAAGTTGACATGACATGCAAGTAATGGCACTGTATGCACGACCCCAGCCTTTACGGTCACTATTCAGACAGTGGGAAACTAATAAATATAAATTATGAATCACATATAAATGAAGGATGTGACGTGGGTTAATTTGGTATAGTACCTGTTGCCGAGAAGAGAATGCAACTTGACGATTATTTCTTCTTCGTCGGCCGTAATATTTCCTCTTTTCAAGTCTCTTCTCAAATAGTTAATCCACCTTAGTCTACAGCTCTTTCCACATCTCAACAATCCTTCACAAATTTTTAATACAATATATTAGAACATATATAAATAGAAAGCAATTTTTTTCTATTAATATGACATAACAAGTTTTTGTTTTATATTGGCACATTTTTCATTTTCTTCATGCATCAATAGCTTGAAGAATTTAGTCTTTTTCGAATGTTAAAATCTAAGAAGTTACTAAATAGTGAGAAATGTCGACAATAAGAAAATTATATACCAGCTTTCTTAGGCAAAGATCGCCAAGAACCTTCACCATTGGTCTGAATATAGTTGGTGAGGATCTCATCTTCCTCGGCTGTCCATCTTCCTCTCTTCAACCCGATTTTCTCACAACACGGAGCCCTTCCCATTGCTTCTCGATCTCTTTTGTGAAAAAAGAGAAAGAGAAACTGAAAAAAAGAGAAAACACTTTTTGGACCCTTGAGTGAGAGAGTGAGTTAGTGAGCATAGGAGAAACCATTCAGGTGATTAATATAGAGAGGACAAAAGGGAAAGAGAGAGTGAGGTTTGAAAACGATATGGTCTAGGTGAAGGAATGAACCACGTTGCGTGGAATTAAAAGTTATGTATTGTCCATCTTCAAAACCATCTCACATAAGACACTCCACGTACCTCTCCTTCTAACCTTTGGTCCCTCTCTACCCTTTTTCCGTGATAACAAGATATTTATTACTATGTATACTTTTATACCTAAATACGTACTTTCATATATATACTAGGTAGTTGCCCACGCGTTGCGTGGATTATGTGTTTAGTTGAATTTGATCGTTAATTTATTAAAAAAATGTTTTTGTTATTGATAAGATTTTCTTACAGTTTTTATCTTTAGAAATAATAATCACGAAAATTAGTATACATTCTTTGGTTCAACTTTATAAAGAAGCAAGTTTAAAGGACATGAGAAGATAAACAAATCTTTTGGGGTTTTGACAAAAGGAAAGCATGCGGTACTGGGCAAGCTTGTTTTCACAACTAAATGTGTAATTAATAAAAATTATTGTTCTTATATATGTTTATTTTAGAAATGAGAATATGAAAAAGTAAAATAAAGAAATAGTTAAAATGAAGGTGAAAAAAAGGATGACACAACTTGTGGTTAAACGAACCTTACTTTATTATATAAGATATATATGTATATGTAGTGTAGCTATACGCATTCAATAAGTGTGTCAACGACATTCTCTTTTCACTCGGTCACCTCCTCGATAGGTATTTATTCGCTTATTCAATTTAGCTGAGGTGAAAAAATGCAGAAAAACAATCCAAGTGGTAAAAAATACAAGATCAACGTTCATATCAAAAATAACGTCAATCTAACCCTGACGTAAACGATTCGTTGAATGGTGTATTGGTGTTTTAATATGATCAGTGTTTCATTTGCAATTTTTTTAGATCGCAGGAGGTTGATCTTGCATATTTTGTCACTTGGAGGATTTTTGCAAGTTTATCCTAAGTTGAATGGTTGATTGGTGTTCAAGTTACTTTTCAAAACTCAAAAAACATATATACTATAGTAGTACATATTAATTAATTATTCGTTATAAGATATTTGATTGAAGCGTAAGAGTACATTTAAAAGGCCGTTTATGTATCCGTATTAAAATTAGAAATTGCTAAGACAAACAACATTAATGACAGCGTATAAAATCACAACAATAGTCTATAAAACGAACACGTCTAATGAGTATTACGGTCGGTCACAATGGCTAATGTTAATTTATGTGGAAGATCAGGGACCATATTTTGTAAGTGGGCATGCATTGTCTCTTGTGGTAGGCCGTAGGCCATAAGAAATCGTTGATTTAATTATTAAATACTAATATTAGTTACATGGATCGATTAATTTCGGTACCATCCAGAAGGTAGGAGGAATATTCCAACGACTCTTGAGCTCTTGGTCCATATACTTACAATATTCGTGTACGTTCCTATATTTGTCCGATCATTTTTACCGATCGAGAAACAAATTGTAAAACTAAAGCTGAGAACTAGGGGTGATCGCTTGTA
The DNA here is from genome assembly GCA_004349715.1 of Crucihimalaya himalaica. NCBI lineage: Eukaryota > Viridiplantae > Streptophyta > Magnoliopsida > Brassicales > Brassicaceae > Crucihimalaya > Crucihimalaya himalaica. The sequence continues at coordinate 721,769 of SMJT01000028.1, forward strand.
ATTTCCTTGTTTTCTTTTTGTTTGTAGATTTTTGCTCTTCTCTTTAAATTTTTTATTTTTTCACTACTATTATATCTTTGTATCTTCTGTAAGAAATTTCAAAACGGTATAAATACTTCACATTGTTACAAAAAAAAAAACGGGAAAATGGTCATAAAAACCCGGAACTTTCACTCTTCGGCAATTTTAAGCATGGATTCACGATCTCCTACTTTAAAACATCTTGTTATCATTGACATTTCGTTTAAATATGAACTTTCGTTGACCGAGCCGAATTAAGAATATCGTTACACTCGATTAACAGAAAATTTTAGCGCCGGTAAACGGCGTTTAGAGTCTCTGATAGGTGAAAAACAACGACGAATTAAACAATAAACTTAATCTTATCTAACATAAATCGATCAAAAATCTCCAAATTCATCCAAATCCTAAAATCCCCAATTCTCTTCTTCCTCTCTAGATTTCTTCCCGATTTCTCCAATTTCTCTCTTATCTCGACGTTTCGTTAACTCTCCAACACCTCATACACAAATGAGTTCGAATTCTGAGAAATCGATTGTTGAGGTCGGAAGCCGTGATAACGGAAGCTCTGAAAGTGGAAGTCGTGGCTTTTCCTTCGAAATGCAAATGTAGATTAGATGTCACTATCTACACTTCAAAAACTCAAGACAACCCTGAAAGACTTTTCTTCCGATGTCTAACAAAACTAGTTGTAAGTAGGTGTTTAAACGATCTCAAGCTTAATTAACTCATAACTAGCAATGTTTTTTATGTTTTCTTACATTATGATCATATCTTTAAATGGGTCAAAAATGTTGTATATGAAGAGGTGGAAGTAGCCTTACTGAAAGTAAGATTTATTGAGGGTGAGGTGAGCAAAACCAAATCCAAGGTTGAAGAGTTAAAGCATAGGATTGAAGAATTGAAGGAGGAAGTTATGAGAAGCAAAAGGGAATCCAAGCTTTGGAAATTAATGATCATGTGTGTGCATGTTTTTGGTAATCATTCTCATTGGGATGCCAGTGTTTGGTAAAATAAGTAAACAAGAAATTATTCTTGGCTACTAGTTCTTGGTTCTGTCTTTGTTTTATGTCTTTTGGAGGTGTGTTTTGTCTTTGTTTTATGTTATCTTATGTTTGCGGTAGGTGTCTGTTCTCTTTTTGTCATTGGCATTGCATGTGTAATCTCTATTTTCTAATGACACTGTGATAAACATTATGACATGATCCAAAACCAAAACACTTGACAAACCTGAAATCATTCAATAACATAAGCAGTCACCAGTCATGGCACAAATGCCAAATAAAAAACAGTCATACATAATACAATTACCAACATAAACAGAGTCATAAACAAGTCATAACAAAACCAAAACAAAGCCTGCAAACACAAACTATATTGAACATTCAAACCATGATGCAAATGCTCCAAGTCCTTGTGATCCTAGTTCACCTTGTGAGCCTTGTTTTGGATGTTCGGATTGGTTTCCGAGTCCTTGTGAGTCTTGTTGTGGTTGTTGGGATTGTTTTTGAGTCTTTGTGAACCTTGTTGTGGTTGTGATCCTTGTGCTTGTGATCCTACTTCTATATGCGATTCACACTAAGAGAAATAGGTTATATGTTAATACAAACACCTAAAGACAACAAACAAATACCAAAAGTCAAAAACAAATCAACTTGATTCTTCCTAGGTCAACTTCTTGGTTTCTTTGACAATAGGCTTAGAACAATTGTCTTTTTGCATCCTTTCCTATTGTGACATTCTTCTTTGCAATTAGTGCATGTCATTACTCTCTTCTCCCTTGAAATCCTAGTGGAAGAGAAAGAGGAAGCTTCATTTCTTCCTCTTTTTTTAGCATAGTTACTTGGTCTCCCAGGGTTGCCGTTTCTCCATGCTGGAGGTAAGACATGAACCCTATTCAATCTAGGCCACAAAGGCATCCCCTGGACAGGCTCATCAATGTATGTTGCTCTCCAGTTGTTTCTTGTGTAGTATTCACTCACATAATCTTCAATCTTGTCTCTCTGGCCTATTATAATACTTGTAGCATGCAGACATGGGATTCCAACCAACTGCCACTTCTTGCAACCACAATGTAGCTTACACCATTATGCTCCACCTCATCTAAGTTATTTATGGCCATATATCTGATGCAATGTTATGACCCATCAATCATTTTTTTGATCTCACAATGCGCTCTCCTTGTAAACTTTGTCTTCAACCTGTCAGCAATAAGAAAATGTTTTGCATTTCTGACCATGCATTGCCTCCTAATGTCCTCTAATAAATCCAACAAAGGCTTCTTTCTTGCTTGCCTAATTGTCCTATTGAAAGATTCACTGAGATTGTTGAGGTTGTCATTGCAGCATGTTCCTACCCTGAAGAATGCTCTGGACCAGTTTTGAGGATTGGTGCTTTGAAGAAAAGTATAAGCTTGTGGATTGTAAATCCTTAGTGCTTCCATGTGATCCGTGTTATTCTCTTATAATGTAGCTACGTGCAATATTCTAAAACAGACGTTGGAGTTGTGGATCATGATTATCTCTCTTCCAATTGTCCATTACATGTCTTGCATACTGTCTATGTTCAACCTCTGAAAGTATTGTATGGACAACTTTGACTAGTCTCTGCAAACAGAACAAAACATTAGTCTAAGTTAGAATAAAACTCAGAAAGAAAGTCAGAATGTCTAACATTTTGTTTATTTGAAATGATAGCTACATTTCTCTCATCTTCTAGACCCAGACAAGTATTAAGATTCCTAACAAACAAGTCCCAATTTGTATCATTCTCTTTCTCAACAACTGCCCAAGCAATAGAGACTATCCTATTGTTTCCATCCTTTCCAACTGCAGCTAAATGTTGGTCCTTTATGTCCTAGTTCAGAAATGTTCCATCTAATCCTATGATGGGCCTACATGTGTTCAGCCAAGATTTTTTTTACGACTTTAAACAAAAGAAGAGAAGATAAAATCTCTGCTTGCTTCCAATCGTTGGGCCAAGAATTGTCTCGATTTCAAAATTTGACTCAGCATTCTGCTTTAAAACTTCAACTTGATAATCTCATGTCCATGCAAAATAGGATTCATGACTATCTTTCCTTGCACTTAATATGATAGTCCTGGCCTTTCCACACTGGTCTGCAGTCACTTCCAAGTTATAATCTCTCTTAATCTCACTAGCCATCTCGTGTTTTGTAAGCCTAGAATTCACCCTCAGTCTCTCCTCAAACTGCAAGGCAATGGTTGAACGCTTCAACATCTTCGAATATCCAGACCTAATATCGACATGCTCATTAACAAAAACTTTAATCTGTAACTTATGTTTCCTCTTCTCATATGCACTATAAACTCTCCATGGACAATTAACACCATTATCAACATAGTTGCACTTAGCACTAATCCTCATTGCCTGAGATCTATATAGTTTAATGTCATACCTCGTCTTTGGAGAATACTTCAAAACTGCCAGTTTGAAATCATCGAGAGAGTTGTAAGTTTTCTTCAAAGCTAGCAGAATCTTTGGATCTTCATTAACTCTACGGGTAGCGTCTTCATTGTCATTATCTCTGTATCCTACTTCAGTTTCGTCGTCAGATGACAAAGGTTTTAGGATCCCATCCTCCTCCTAAATATTATCTCCAATATCACACTCACTACCAGCTTTGTCATCTCTACGAACCTCTGGAAAGTCTGCATCTAACCGTAAGTTAGCATCTTCTTCAAAACCTAAACCATTCACTTCATTATCATTAACCTCAAACTCTTTATCATCAGCAATCGCGCAGTCATCTCCACTTTCATGCTCTACTTCATATTCTTCTTCAGCGTCGTCTCCAGTTGTTGATAGACCAGTTGTTGACAGAGCTCTAGATAATGAATCAACTCGACGCGGTGACAGAGCTATAGACGCTGATTCACCTTGATGCGGTGACGCTCCAGCAGAAGAAGCTCTAGTTGGTGAGGAAGAAGCTCCAGTTGGTTCAGAAGAAGCTCCAGTTGGTGCAGAATCTCTATTCTTTGATTCATCAACACGACAAGGAGATAAAACTCGACTTATGAATCCCAATATTTGGGCCATCAGACCTCGATTCGTGGTAATGAGAGCTGAATAAGAGAAATCGAGTAAAGAAACGTCGAGATAAGAGAGAAATTGGAGAAATCGGGAAGAAATCTAGAGAGGAAAAAGAGAATTGGGGATTTTAGGTTTTGGATGAATTTGAGAATTTTTTGATCGATATAGGCTAGATTAGATTAAGTTTATTATTTAATTCGTCGTCGTTTTGCACTTATTGGAGACTGTGAACGCTGTTTAACGGTTTTCTGTTACTTAAGATAACGACATGCCTAATTCGGCTTGATCAACGAGAGTTCAGATTTTTTTTAAAAAAAGTCAACAATAACAAGATGTTTTAAAGTGGGAGATTGTGAATCTAATAAACGAAATTTTGTGTCTTTTCCTAAACTTATATGTATTTATATATATGAGAGTAAAGGTAAATTATGTAAATAGGAAAGTATTTTTAATCGTGATACAATAGTAAAAATTGAAAACTTTTTTATTCTTTTGTTGTAGTACATCACACTTAACAAAATAGGAAGCTTTGTGGACACTTTTTACCAATTGTTTTTCTTCAAATGGAGAGAATCATATTCTATTGTTGCCTAATAAACTTGATTTGACCAAGCTCTAGGATATCTGAATCTCGTTAAGTTTTGAATTTTGAATTATGTTAGGTTCACACCAGTGGCAGAAATCATAAGAAAATTTTATTGACTTCCTCTTCTAAATATTTGTAAACTTTCAACATAGAAAATACTGTTAATTGTGGTTGTTTCAGTATTTTGACTAAATTAGAATTTTATTTTAATCAAATCGGTGGTATTGAAAGGTATGATTGGAATGAATTTTGAATTCATCCCACTATACTGCTTTGCATTGTTTTCCTAATGATCAAGTGATGAAAATTCAAGTGTAAAGACATTACCCAAGAAAAAATGGGAATTTTAGAGTAATGGAAATCATTTGTTCTCATTGGCACATGGTATTAGGTTTGAATATGTATTTGATAGGGATAAAATGGTTACACTAATTATAAACCAGATAAAAAAAAATTTGGACTGATCACAACTAACAAGGAAAAGAAAACAATTTTTACTAAGCTGGTCGAGCCTTAAATCATGGGTTTTAATACATAAGTTATTCTTCTTTTCTTTTAAAAATCCAAAGTCGATTATTACATTTATATTCAGCTGATTTTTTGGTTACATATTATTCCCTTTTACAACTAACCTTCTTTTTACTGTCTCTTCTTTGAATTTATATTTTATTATGTTATTCTATTCTACTACTTTAACAAAAAAAAAAACAAAACAAAATGTTAATTATATTCAATATTTCTTTTACAACTTTTTCTCAAACTTAAAAAAAAAAACTTTGTCACAACATCCTCTCTCTCCAGTCTCAAGATGCTACTTGCAAGTGCATATATTTCATTTAAATTATACTCTCTCAGTCTCTCGCATTGCAAGTGCAAGTATATATTATTGTATTTCACTTAATTATTTTTAAAATAAATTTGTAAGTGTAATTTATATGAACCATAAGATCGTGTAAGAAACAAAATTATACAAGAGGATTAGCGGAGTATCTCCATTCATTATAGTCGAGATTTATTGATGAATAGTTTATGAAATCTTATTTTTGTTAGGTTTTTCTCGCTTTACCTATAAACTATTTTTTAGTGGTGTATTTTTGAGATTATTTTGAGATGTCTTTATGATTCCAAATGTGATATGAGTCAAGGGTTATTTTACCAAGGGTCTCCGATCAAGAATCATGTTTAGTGGTTGTAATGAAGGAACTCATCGTAAGTGATAGATCTGCGAATTGATTTGAACGAATGATGGGAATGAGGTTGACGATTCGTGACTCGAAAAAATAAAACATTAATGGTCGTGAACACTAAATGATCAGCATTGTTGCACGGGTCATTACTGGCATTATAACCTTGAATGATCAAGAAACACTTGATTCGATAACACGAGTAAACTGGCAAGAAGAGAACCATATGGTTTGGAATTAGTAGTACCTGGAAACAAAGGAAATATGGTACAAAATCTTGATCGAAAGGATTCTCCAGACAAGGGATGTTGGATCAAAATGCAGATCAAGGATTTACGTATAGACCAAGGGTAGACTGTGAATTTACAATACATCATGATTATTGCTAGTTAATAAATGCTTGATTTTGGTTGATAAATTAAAAAAAGGGTTTGTGTGTGGGATAGAAGACCCGATGAAAAAAAAAAGATAATCAGCATGGGTAATTTTGGATTTGTTATTTATGACAAAATGTATGTCTATGGGCAAGAGCAAGACTAAGATGTACTCGAACCTTGGATCTATAAATTTGATTCTGATTCATGTTTAAATATTTTTTTCATAAAAATTAAAAAAACAAAGTTATTTACTTGAATCACCTAAACACCAAACGTTGATGCACTACGAACAAATTTATCTCTCTTTTAGATTGCAAAAATTCCTTGCAGAAGAAACACATAAATAAATATAACTATATATATATATATATATTTTTTTTCATATATAAAAAATTGTAAATTATGAAAAAAATAATTAATTCTACCTCTAAAGATTTTTCCAATACATTTCCGCATAAATGTTCTAAATCTTGTATTAATTATGTCCCATTTTATAATAGTATTGTTTTGTCTAAAGCACGCATATTAAGGAATTTATTTTTCTTTACAAAAAAATTTATTTAATATTTTAATTAACCAATCATAGAAAATACAGAATAAAACGGTCATAAAACATTAAATGCATTTAATTTTTGTATGGAAACTTTAAAAAATATCTTATTAAATAAAATAAAAAACAAAAACTTCTAAAACATCCAATAAAATGGGATGAAGGAGTATTATTTGCATAGTTTAATCGAGTAGCTCATTTTATAATTTTAGTGTAGTTGTTTTTTATAGAGATAATCTTAAGGGCAATTCTCATAAAATCTTAATGTAGTTACAAATCTTTTTTTCTGTCAACTCATAACAAAAAAAAAAACTATGAAACAAATAAAAATATTGTGCTGGGCTTATTCATAGACATTATTTAAGAAAATAAAATTAATACGACCGTAAGGTATTTATATATATATTGAATGATTGAATGTAGAAAGAGTGAAGAGAAAAAGGATGATGACATTATATATGAGCCAGTCACGTAGACATCACGAGTCTCTTTAGTAACAACGAGCAAGAGCTTTGCCATTAAAGGCATTGCTCTAAATTCTTTTTGTCCTTCTCTCTCTTTTCCCCTTTGCGCCTGTATTCATCGTAAAATTCATACAATAATCCAATCTCTTGAATCTACACCGATTCTAAATCATTTATATATGCCTTTAAAAAAATCTGAAAGTATATACAATATGCGAATTTTTTGCAGACGATATATATATTCAATATACGAGTTTAAAATCAAGTGGTAACACGACGATAACATTAGTACAAAACACTGAAATACAACTTTAAAAATCAGAAGTTCAAATACATTTCAGTAAAACAAGAAAGTATTTTCGTTTTATAATTTCATGAAGCCATATACTTTTAGTCCTCTTTATCTATATATTGGTATTATTATTAATTATCACACAAATATATAGAAATAAAGTATACGTAAAAATGTATATATTTGTTGGGTCCACGCGTAAGGGGACGTTGGTATAAATAAAATGGTATAAATACAGAGGTTATAATGGCCATGCAGGTCCATATGGATCCTGCGTTCCTCTCACCAACTTACATAAATCTGACCTTTGATATAAATACACTTTGTTTTGCATATGAGCACTTGAGTAATAAATTGCCCGACCAATCTTGTTGACATGTCCTGCATGTAAACCATATTCATACACTTGTACGTACCCTGTACATGTCAATATAATAAAAAAATTTAGTTGAAATCTGAAACTGAAATTTCCAATAATAGTAACCAATATTCAAATGCTTTTGCTTTGTGGAACTCAAATATTAATGGAGTTGTATTGGATCATTGATTTATAAATTCATGTAAAATTTGAAAATCCTTAATGAATTTGAAATCAATACATATGAATTTTGAACTAATATGTTTTACCCACGAAATTTAATCCATTAAAATTTTTAAACCAATAAACCCCTCACTTTTTTGTCTTATGTTATTTGTAAATAAGAGAATTGAGGGAAAATGTTATTTTCCCACATAATATTTAACACAAATAGTAGAAAACAAACACACCGTTAATCAATATCTACCAAGCCAAGTGTGAGAGTGAGAGAGATAGAGAGATGATGTGGGTAATCGGTATAGCTGTCAAGCCACATCACGATCGTATGAAAATTTAAAGCCGTACACAAGTTGGATCTTTTACCCATTGTTAATGAATTAGGCTTTAAATACAGTACAAAGGAGTTATTGCCTTATCGGTAAACCTAAATAAGATACAAGGCTTCGAGCATCTTCATTGGTAAACTTCCATGGAGAGTTCTTAACAATATTTTAATCCTAAAATAAAATGATTTAGAAATTAAGAATCTCATTACAATTTCAAGCTCTATTGGTGAACTTCGTTAGGAATTCTTAAAAAAAAAAATTAATATTTAGGAAAATTAGTTATTTGAAATATTAAACATATTATATTTTATAAAATAAAATTTATATTGCATTACATGAAATTTAAAACATACAAAATATAAATATTGAAAAAAGTTTAGTTGGAATTTTGAGAGGTCCCAAATTTGTGCCATATATGTTCAACTAAATCAGCTTTCAATTTTTGATGTATTTGTCTATCACGAACTTGATTCCGAATGCCGATCATATTGCCGAGATTTGAAGGCATATCTTTAGAGTACGTCATATCCACTTGTGAAGTTCTGCTTCCTTCTCCTTGTTCGAAATCTGATAAATCAAACTGAGTGTATCCATCTCGTTCGTCTTCTACGATCATATTGTGCAGTATGATACATGCTCTCATAATCTTTCCTATTTTTTCCTTATCCCAAATTAGAGCTGGGTTTTTTTACAATTGCAAATCGAGCTTGCAAAACTCCAAAAGCACGCTCGACATCTTTTCGGACGGCTTCTTGATATGTAGCAAATAACGATGCTTTCGGACCTTGAGGAATTGGAATAGATTGGGTAAATGTTGCCCATTTTGGATAAATACCGTCTGTGAGGTAGTACGCTAAATGATACTCGTTTCCGTTGACAAAGTATTTCACTTTTGGAGCTCGACCTTGTAATATATCATCAAAAACTGGTGAGCGATCAAGGACATTTATATCGTTTAAGGTACCTGGAGGGCCAAAAAACGCGTGCCATATCCAAAGATCATGTGATGCTACTGCGTCTAAGACGATTGTCGGTTTTCCTGATCCACGTGTATATTGCCCTTTCCAAGCTGTAGGGCAATTCTTCCACTCCCAATGCATACAATCGATGCTTCCTATCATCCCGGGAAATCCGCGTATCTCTCCAATATCGAGTAGTCGTTGAAGATCTTCTGGTGAGGGTCTTCTTAAGTACTCATCTCCGAACAAATCTATTATTCCCTCTGTGAAATTTTCCAGACATAAAATTGCAGTGCTTTCACCGAGCCGGAGGTATTCGTCAACCGCGTCAGCCGCACTACCATAAGCCATGATACGAATTGCTGATGTACACTTTTGTAGTCCAGAGAGACCAAGCCTTCCGGAAGCATCTTTTTTTTGTTGAAAGTATGGAACTTCAATGGATAATCGATCAACAATACGCATGAACAAAAGCTTGTTCATTCTGAAACGGCGTCGAAATATATGCGGCGGGTATGTTGCATCTACACTGAAATAGTCGTTCCACAAGCGGTTGTGGCCTTCTTCACGTTCTCTTTCAATATATGCTCGTTTCTTCTTTGGGTTTTTTGTTGCATGCCGTTCAACCACAGCATCAACCACGTCATCGAACATATTCTCGATTTTTTCCTCGAATATTGCATCTAATCTTTCAAAGGAATTTTCAAAATCATTGCTAGAAGAAGATGCCATTTTTATATGACGGAGAAACAAGATAGATAATTAAGATGAAGAGTTATAAAAGACAGGTGAAGTTGAGAAACATATATAGGGATACATCCATGCTCCATTCGATTGTTTTACAAAACATGTGAACAACATATATTAAAACACATGTGACCATACAGTTTACTAAACAACATATATTTGACATCCAAAACAACAACACCCGTGACCAAAACAAACCTGTGATATCCAAAACAAAACATGGAACTATCATAGGACCCCATGCTAGAACAAAGACAGAGCATACAAGACCCGTGACCAAAACTACAAAACCCCGTGACCAAAACAACACAAACCCGCACCCATAGCGTCAGCTCTTTTCTTCTGAACCAAAACAACACAACCAACCACATCCACAACTTCAGCTCTCGTTTCCTGAAACAAAAACAAACTAAAACAAGCCAAAATTCAGAACATAAAGCAAATAGAACATAAAGCAAATAGAACATAAAGCAGATAGAACTCTGATGCAAATAGAACAAGCCAAATGTGAAACAATCAGAACAAAGATGAAACATAGACAGAACATATAAGACCTGAGCTGCCTAACTAGAAACTAGGAGAACAAAGACAGAACATAGAACAAAGACAGAACAACATACAATATATCAGAAGCTAGAGCTTGTTCTTTAGAACTTAGGACAACATATCATTAATGAGCTTGTTCTTTAGAGCCATATCTATATCAAAAAGTGGCTCTTTTTTTTAGAGGAGGCTGTCAAGTAGCTTATGCTTAGAAAGCTTCTCTTTCATTTCCAATATGCTTTGTAACTCCTTCAGTTCCTTGCCTTCTTCTTTCCCACTCCTCTCAAACTTATTCTTAGATGCCTTAACACCAGGGGGACGACCCTTTGATACATCCTCTGCTGGGCTTGCTGGTTGAGAGGTTGCAGACTGTGATGAACTCTCATGAAGCTTTCTTCTTTTTGAACTCGCACCAGCTTTAACAGACGCATTAGAACACCATTTCTGGTCATGGCGAAGCTCCCTCCATGCGTGATCAAGTGTGAACTTGATCTGGTGATCAAGTGTGAACTTGATCTGGTGATCATTGAAAAATATATCATGAGCTGCTTTCATAACATCATTCTCGTTCTGACCGCTTGATCTCTCCTTCATTGCAGCTTCATAGCAGCCAACAAACTTGCAGACTTGATCATTTATCCTCCCCCACCTTTGCTTACAGTGACTGGCCTCTCTTTTTGGTTCTCCAATGAGTTGTGGACTTAAGTTAACATATGCTTCAATGCGTTTC